>OY723387.1:24426902-24815196 GCA_963210295.1 Ophion ellenae
AGGCCGTGGCCACGGTAAAGATGCGCGAGATCGTGAGCCGACCATACGGCCGAAAATTACCCGGATTGTTGCCGAAGGCATGGCCAAGCTCACCGGTTGCGTAATTCGATCGTTTCCCATTGTCCCGGCCCACGTCCGTCCGGCTCGACACCTCGCAGGAAGCTAACGTAAAAGCCGGCCGACGTGCGAGAAGCGTACCCCCCACCTTTGCTTTAGTTTCTGTTCTTATGATTACACCAGAGAGGACAGGCCTGTATCGAATAATTCTCGGGAGTGTGCTTATCGATCAAGCGTGGATTTCGAATCCTCAACCTCCCGTAACGGAAGATGAAAAGTCCGCTCTTTTCGCGGGCCGTATTTCATGTCCTAGTGGAGCAGCGTCCTTCCCTGGATGATGTTTCGTAACGGTCGACCTGGGCGACGACGGGAATAAGGACCGCGGCCGACGCCAGACTTATTATCGGCTGAGGGTGTGTATTCGGCCCCTGTCCAGAAGAAACGGAAGAAGTGAAGGGGGGGGGGCGTGAATCACGGCCCTGGGCAGGTAATTTTCGCGGGAATCTGCGTCCTTCCAAACGTTTGACCATAGTTGGGCCACTGCCTCTTCCCGATCTTTGGCCTTGGGAGAATGTTTGGCCTCGCTATCTTTCCCTCCCGCTCTTCCTGGCCGTTGGTACCTTGGCTCGTGTAAGCCAGACGTTGAGGTGGCGAAAATAAAGAAAACAAACAGAATATTAGATCAAAATCCTAACGTCGCTTAGAGAACCCTACGGAATCATGTCGTGATCGCGATGACGGCCCCGAGCCGGAGGACGGTTTTGCTGCAGCCGCCACCATGCCAGGCGGGTCAGCGGAGTACCAAAAAAAAAAAAACACGTTACAATACATATGATTCGCCCCAGTGGCTGACTAATATGAAACAGTAGCTGCTTTTCGTTAATTATGTAATAGTGCGTCATACAAGGAAACTGAGGAGTCGTTCTTTTCTTCTGTTCATTGTTGTCCTAAAAAGTGGTATGCCGAGGTAATGGATCGAGCTGTGGAGTTCTTCTCTCGTTTTGTTCATCGTTTTGCTGCTGCTGTTTGCTGTTTGCCGACTGCTGTTTGCCGTACTCGATTAACCGCAGGCAGAGCACGTGGCGCGAGTCGAAAACTAGAGATCTGAAGAAGAAGGTGGGGGGAGGGAACGTGCTAAACATTTTTTTTTGTTTTTTTACCAAGTAGGATTTTTTCTCACTGCCCGTGAGAGGATCGTAAATTCTTCAGTGCAAAGTAAAACTACGAGAAATTATATCAGCTGCTCTCATTCTGCGAGAGAAGACGATGGAGAATTTAAAAAAGAAATGGGGAAGAGGATACGTCGTCCTTTGGAGCGGCCACTACGACCTCGCGCACAAGGAACACGCGATGATTTATCGGCTCATTATTTCCACGGAAGCTCGATTCCTCATTTCTTTCGACAGCTTTTCTTTTTTTCTCCCCTCTTCCTCTCGACCCAACTCGACAAATCGCTCGGACCATTTTTTTCCACAATACCATACTCGAAAAGTGTCGCAATTATGTTTTTCTTTTTTTTGTTTTCAATGCATTTTCATCGAAATTAAATAATCGCTAATTGTTTTTGCATTGTTTCTTGTTATCAAAAAGTAGCAGCCCATTGATGGGCGAAAAATATTTTTCTGGCACTTCAGTCTCGTGGAGTTATTGAACTTTTTTTCAGCTGTTGAATCAACAATGTATTCTCATCTCAATTGTTGTTGGTTTTTTTGAATTTTTTTTTCATTGGAGGCTTATCGCGGCTTGTCAAGGACGCGCTCACATGTCCCGTAAAACACACACATACGTGAAATATTAAACGGAAAACGAATAATCCGCGAGTTCTCGCGTCGAGGGCGAAGATCCGCAGGTGCGATTTTAAGGATATCTCGAAGGCTGTCCACACGTTTTTTCTCTCCCTCTCCCTCCTCCCCCTCCTCTCATTCTTATTCCCTCAGCCTCTTTCGCGATCTCTTTGCATGCCCGGAAATGAAAAATTTGCGGTCCAGTCGTGCGGCCGAAAATTGTGCCAGCGTAAATCACGTCGGAGCCTAAAGTAGGTCATAGAACAATTCTGCTTTTTTTTCAAACGAAACCCAAGGAAATCGAGAAAAATGTCCGAATTTATAAATTGAAAGAATTTTTATATTGAGAGATAAAGTATTATCAATGAAAAATGAAGAATTAAATTAATGAAAAAATTGAAAGACATTTTCCCTTCATTTTCAATAAATACAACACTTACCTCCGTCGGAGTAAGAAAATCGTGACAGGTCGTAGGCACTTGATGTACGACAGCGTCGTTGCAAATAGCTACGGATCCATGAGAAGGTCCGGCCAACTGGTCGCAGGCAACATTCTGTTCCGGTTGACCACCGTTTTCCTGTCGAAATAAAAAATAATTGATTATTATATTTATCTCAATGTAATAATGGACAATCTATGTCCAATTGTTCGAGGGGATAGCAAAGTACGATATCAACGAATTGACTCAAGTAATAAAGAGTAAAGACAACAGAGGAAATTGAAGAGGGGTAGCAGATAAGAATATTCCGCATATAAAAATTGAAGACCGCAAGAAAAAGATGAACTTTTGATAAATTATACTGCTGAACCGAGCTACAAACAATTAGCAAACACACCTGCAGGTTAGCTGAGTTCATTCGAAGAAAAGAGGGTATTATAGAAAAGTCAAGCGGGGCAGGAAAAGAAATGAGAAAAAAGAAAAAAAAGTTGAGAAGTGGCGGAGAAACTCATTCGGAAAGTCATGCCCCTGTAGCGCTGAATGTTTTTATGCATTTCACACAAAGAATTACTATAATTATTACAATCCTTACCTTGTTATGAACTGCGATGGGCATAGCATCAGCGATGAGGGTATGACGAAGATAAGGAATTACCTCGATCGTACCATCAGGTACCATTATATTCATTCTCATATACTATCATCAAGCAATAAAGCTTTATCCCCAAAAACAAGCCAATCATCCATCCGGCCGCGAATCGTAACTTACGAGAATGAATATAATAATACGACTATAAATATATTTCCGCTTACTTTTATGAATTACAATTAATTTGGCATAGGGACGGGTGTGAGTAAAACGTAAACAATTTTTTAGAAGATAAATAAGTTGTAATTTACATTTATTATTACATTTAAATTAACGTACATACTAATCAAATAAGCGGTCGGAGTGCGCGATAAATTTTTCGACACTAAAAGATAACTAATTAAAATAATAATGATAACTAATAAAAATAACTAATTAAACAAGAATTAATATTAATAATAAGTTTAAAAAAGCACTGAGCGCGGGGAACGATCCCGCGCCCCTGCGGACCGAAGCCAGGAACGCTACCAACGGATCCACCCCATCGCTTGTAGAATATGCACTTTCTGGTACTGACGATTCGCGGCCGGATGGTTGATTGGCTTGTTTTTGAGGATAATGCTTTATCGCTTGATGAAAGTATGAGAATTAATATAATAATACGAATATAAATATATTTCCGCTTACTTTTATTAATTATAATTTATTTGGCATAAGGACGGGTGTGAGGAAAGCGTAAATAATTTTTTAGAAGATAAATGAGTTGTAATTTGGATTCATAATTATATTTAAATTAACGTATAAACTAAAAAAATAAGCGATCAGGGTGCGCGATACTTTTTTTTGTATACATTGATAACGCAGAGAATTAAGAGCTAAATAAGCATTGAAATAATCTAAAAGCTTCGCGCGTTCCGTCGTATCCCATTTCAGGACAGGGTTCGAAGACTGTGATCGAATGGAAAAAAGTGCGTCTACGGATAAGCAATATATAAGATATGACATTGAGATAATAAAAATTAGTATTTTAATATATATTTTTAATAATTACAGTCATTCAGTGATTGGAAGTCAAACACAAAAAAGAAACACTCAATTATACGTCAGAGTTAAACTGGCACTGGTGGTGGCCCTGGCTGTGCGTTATCTTTGGCTGATTTCGAGCTGTGCCTTCTGCATATAATGGGTCAAACAGCCGTTGATGGTGACGAGGGAATAGAAGAATTTGGCTTACCGAAGAGGGTATTGACTGAGGCAGACAAGACATAAGAATTTGGGACTTTAAATAATGTAGTTAGCATTCAATTCAAGTATTCGGATCCATTTTTCAAGATATAACCATGTTATTCGCAATTGCGACAACCACCGGTTTGATAAGCTGTTCTAGTGTTCGAAAAACATAACCTTATGCATTTGCTTGATCTCTGCACTATTCGAAGTATCCAAATCGAAAGCTATTCAAACACTTCTGTTCTTCAGCTTATAGTGTCTATAATTTTAGGATGAGCTAAGACCGCATCCAGGTAAACAAATAGCTGCTAACGCATATCCGGGAGACTGTCGCAATTTGAACAGAAGCACTGACAACACAAGAAAACGATATTCCGAAGACACGGAAGACTGTTTCATTGATGACAATACGGAAAATATAGCCGTTGAAGTTGATTATGTGCCGAACAAAACCAGCAGCCGTAAGAAGAAAATCGAGTTATCATCTGAAATTGAAAGAATGAATGATAGCACTTTAAAAGTCCTGAAGAGTATTGACAACAGCATTAAAAGCATAGCCAAAGACGTGAACAAATTCATCTCGGTCTTTGTGGAGTGTGAGGGGAACAAAATATAATTATGACTTACTTAAAGATATCACTTCAGGTTTTCCAATACTGATTCTACATATCTGAAGTTTTGCGAATTCACATCGTTAACGCAATTCAGTTCAATTTTCCAAATAGTGGTGATATTTTTATTTGAGTACATATAGTCGCCAATATTTATAATTAGGCGAGTTGTTCAATTTCTATACTTATAGATATTTTCTAGTTAAAAAAGATGTATAAAATTGCTATTGAACATTATTATCAACAAAAGCTAGAAATCAAAAAACTAAAAGCGAGTTAATAATATATAAGAAGATTGTAATAACATTTGTACAGCGTATATTTCCATGTAATGAAAGTTGTGATATTCGGGTATTGGGATTACGAGGAGACGTATACATTTTAAGTATAACATGTTAATAATCATTATTTAAGTAAAAATAATGACAGCTTTAATGATTCATAATAAATCGCTGAACATCAAAAGTTTGAAAATCCTTTTTTGTTTGTTTCAGTTTTTGAAATACGAATATTGTACTTTTAGGTACTATAACATACGACGTGGTCCCATTGGAACCGTTGTAACTTATTTTAGAGCCTCACGATTAGGAAAACTACTGAAATCGCTGTTTGAACGCCTAATTCAAAAGGTTTTTTTTTACGGTATTTTTTCAACATGTTATTATGAATTGGCCACTTCATAAAGACTCTTTCAGTTCGTTTTAACTCCAAAGTTTAGATAAGTTGATCAGTTGGGTACCGAAACCGAAAGTCAAACTGATTAGTCATGCTAAATAATTTATTGTTTTTGTGACGATTTTTGGGGACAGCAAATGTACAGCGAATTTGTGGGTATAGTAACTCGTATAGGTATTATTTACTTATATTGGAAAGTGGGCAACTTTTTCTTGGCGATTAGGTACCTGCTGTACGGGCAGCACAAGGGCTTTCCTTGTAGTACGACGATGTGTAGGCGTTCTTTGCGCGTCTTTTGTTGGATTTAATTGTGGTCTACTTAAATGTTGTTCGTGAAATAGTTTTCTATGAGTCGTCGCCTTGCCAGTGGACCTGTCAGTTCCACTATATCCGGTTCACCAGCATTGTCGGCGTAAAGCTCGGGCGGTTCATTACGGATGTGGTAAAACGGTAATCTTCTGTCTGTGCAAATATTATGCAAGATTGCACATGCAGTAAAAATACGTCCTACTGCTCTAGGCGCGTAATGCAGTGTTCTTTCTCCATGTACACATCGAAATCGCCCCTTGAGCACGCCAATGCACCTTTCGATACAGCATCGAGCGCGAACAAGAGCAGCAGTATAGCGACCTTCTGGGGTGTCGGGCAACACGTTGGTAATGGGAGCCATTAACCATGGTTGCTGCGGGTATCCGGAGTCTCCGATACACCATGTATTGTGGTCGCCTGTACAGAGCCCAAGAACATAAAGAAAATATAAATGAAGTGATATGATTGAAGCGTTGGATAGAAAAGTCGTTATTTGAAATCGGAATTTGAACGTTGTATTGTCTGGACTTGAATAAAAGCATTACTTGAATGGTATTAACAATATTAATAAGGTTCACACCGAAAATGATTCGAGGCTAAAATGTCACTGTGTAAAAACATATTTAGAGCCAAAGTAAACGTTAACTTTAAGGACGTACATACACATGAAGGGGGTAAAAAATTCGATTTTCCAAAATTATTGTACAGTCGGAATCATGGGTGCCGCAATTAGCATTTTGCAAACGGCTGTTCTACAAAAACTACAACTAGAGCTCATCTAATTTTTTGTTATTATGGAAGTCTCTACTTTCATAGACAACGATGTGTTCTTTCAAATAAACAAAATGTTGTTGCAATGGATACATTTTTTTTGTATAAAAAAATTATCGAAATTGATCCTACAATCTTAACGTTTCCCAGTACAGGAGGACTCGGTGGCAATCTCATCTTCTATCAGAGGGTAAAAAGCCTTTGGAAGGTGTTTTGATTCTGTGGTTCGTCTTCAGCCCGGTTTACGATATAATGCAGACTATTCTTGTAATGGTTCGGTGTCCTTTGAGTGCATTTTCGTTAGTTTCAAAATATTTATATTTATTTATTTGTGTTGGCACCACGGGGATGACGTTGAATCTCCCGGGCGAGTCGAGGCGCGTGAGGAGGCGCAATCCTGCGCGCGGGTAGCAGCGAGCGGACGTGACGCGCTAGGTGGCGCAGCCATACGTCCGGGTAGCAACCGGAGAGACAGCACACGCGAGCGCACGGCGCCATGCTGTCTGCGAGCGCGAGAGTCGGCAGTAGGTCACAGAGAGAGAGAGAGAGAGAGCGAGACTCGACGTATCGGAGTCAAGTAACGGAAACGGAGTAACGCGAAGTCGCCCGCCACGCGGTCGGTCGGGGCTTCGATCGTTAAAATAATTGTTCATCGTTTGGGATAACGCGAACTCACTGTAAATATCATCATATTTCGATCCCTTTCTCTCTAAATTAACTAGTTGTTTAATGCGTGCCGTAAATATTGTTATCTAATAATAAATGAGTGTGTGCCGCAACGGTGTGCCGGGGTCCGAATTATTTCTCGGTTCCCTCTCCCCTCCCCGATCAGTGTCCTCCCGGACCAGTGGGACTCGAACATCAAATTGAAGGGAAAAGAGTGAGAAAAGACTAAAGTAAAAAAGGAAATAGTAAATTGGAGTAACGAAATTGATAACAATTCAGAAGTGGGATTACCCAAAAAGTGCAAAAAAAAAAAAAGTTTCGCGTGAACGTGGAGACGCATGGTAGACGAGGAGAAATTCGAACTTTTCGTGCGCGAGCAGTGGAGCCACATGGGATTGAATAGGACCATTGGACGAGGACGCGCCACAATGAACAATCTAAGTGCGCGAGTATCAGTGCCGGGGCGTGCTCAGAGCGGTGCCCAAGATGGCGGCGCGTCGGTTGCGGCGTCCGGGCGCGCGCTCCCGTCGTCCGAGCCGCCATTACAAACACATGCTCAGGAAATTGAAGGTGCGCAAGCGCGGCGCGTGGTCGCAGAAACCGCCGGTCAAACGGACGAATCGGGAACGACGAGTGGGCCACGAGATCCCCCTCCTAGACAATCGTCGTTCCTCGAGTCCGGAAGTGCGGACGGCGTCGCGGCCGGCCAACGGCCCTTGTCGAGCGGGGATAAAGACGATATGCTCGTGCAACTATTGGCCGAACGGGCTGGGATGCGCCCGGCGGGAATGTCAACACCGCCGACGGTTTCCTCGCACATTCCCATGTTCCACATGGTGCCGAATTTATCTGAAAATATCGAGAACTTTACGGGTACCGACGGTAGTGCGCGTGCCAGAGAATGGCTTGACAATTTAGAATCAATGTGCCGGCTCCATCAGTGGCCGGAAGACTATTTGTTTGAAGCAGCTCGAATGCACCTCCGCGAGGGTGCACGAAACTGGTTTCGAGGACGTGCGCGAGAAGTCCGAACGTGGCCCCTGTTTCGCGATGCGTTTCGCGAGACGTTTGTTGTTCAGGACGATATGTCCACGCGTTGGGCGCGAATGCGAGCACGGTCACAGGGGAAAGCTGAACCCCTGGAAACATATTACCACGCGAAGACCAAATTGTGCGCCGAATTAGGACTGTCATTTCGTGAAATCAAGGCGGAGGTCTTGGTCGGTATCTGGTCGAAAGAGCTCGCGACCACGGTGATGCCAGCATCGCAGTACGGGGTGGACGACCTCCTCCACGACCTCCAATACTATGAGAGAATCCTCAACGAGCGGTCGGAGAGGATCCGGTCAACGCGAGAGGTAACGAGCACGCGGACACGCCAACAACCAGAGCGAGCAGAGACCGGCAGACGAGGCGCGTGGGACAATACGCAGTCGAGGCCAGGAGAATCCCGAGCGGCAGTCACAGCGAGGGGTACGCAGGATGAGTCTCGTAAGTGTTTCAATTGTAATAGGGGAGGGCATCTCTCTCGAGATTGTCCCGAGCCCCGAAAAGAGGTACGGTGCTTTCGGTGCGGAAAGTCAGGCCATATAAGTCGGAGGTGTTCCGAGACCCCCCCGGTGTTAGTGCAAGCCATCGGCAAGGCGCACGACGCTGCGGCGGTGAAGTACATAAAAAAGGCTCTTGTCAACGGCACGGAGCTCACGGTGCTCGTAGACCCAGGCAGCTCCGAATGTACAATATTAGCCACCAAGGTGCTAACGGAGCAGTTTAGGATGGAAGTAGCGCCACAATCCTTGAAGGGATTCGGGCCGCCGAGCTATGTAGTCACCAGTCCGGGGATCGTACGAGCGTCGCTCGTTATCGACGGGGTCGAGGTTCCTGAAGTGGTCTTTCGGGTGGTACCCGACAACACACAGCCCGTAGATGCGCTGATCGGAAGGACGTTCACCGATCACCCTAGGGTTAATTATCATAAAATTGGTGACACGCTCACATTCGAACATGCGGATGGATTAACGCAGCTCGAGGGTGAAGTCGCAGCGGGACCAGTCTCCTCGCTAGGAACGGTGCTTCCGCCACGGTCCATTGGATTCATCGGGGTAGTGGACGCACAGGCGGACTATGAGCTACCGGTCCTGAATTTAGGAAAGACGGAGCGCGCAATCAAACCGGGAGACAGGAGTGTGGTGCGAGGCGAAATCTCTCGATTACCAGCGGTGCAGCGGACGAGGGACGCCGCCGCCCACCTCATGGCGTCCGATTTGAATGTGGGTCCGGAGCAACCAGAGAAAGTGGTCAGCGACCTGTGTGCGACCATGAACGAATATAGAGACTGCGTTTCCATGGACCTTCACGATTTAGGCTGTGCAACGGGTGTTAAAATAGACATAAGACTGAAAGAGGGCGCGCAACCGGTGAGTGCAAAAACCTTATCGTGCGACGGAGAAGGAGAGGGCGGAAATTAAGAAAATTTTAGGAGACTGGAGGGAAGCAGGAATAATTACAGAGACTGAATCCCCGTATGCGAGTCCAGTGCTTCTTGTAAAGAAGAAGAATGGCGAATCGCGCCTGTGCGTGGATTTCCGACGTCTCAATAGCCAGACGGAACGCGTACACTTCCCGTTACCGAACATTGATGAACATTTAGCGAAAATACGGGATAGTTCGTTATTTATTGTATTAGATTTAGCACACGGGTACTTACAGATCCCGCTCAACGAGGGAGCACGAGAGAAAACAGCGATCATCACACCGGACGAAACAGCCCAGTTTACACGGATGATATTCGGGTTGATGAACGGCCCGGCGTTCTTTTCGAAGGCCATGTACCGGGCACTCGGGCCTCTCCGCGACGAGGTAGTGTTATACTACCTCGACGATATCCTCATCCCTGGGAAGGACTGGCCGTCGATGAAGGAGAAGCTACGAATGGTGCTAGAAGCACTGCGTGGAGCGGGGCTAACGATCAAACTGTCAAAATGCAAATTTTTGTTTCAAAGGGTATCCTATTTAGGATACGAGATTTCAGGCGAGGGCATCGAACCTGGAGGGACGAAATTGGAGGCAATTCGGGATTTTCCGGTTCCACGCAACGTCCACGAAGTACGGCGGTACCTAGGCTTGACGAGCTACTTCCGGAAATTCGTGCCAAAATTCGCCCAGCTAGCCGAGCCGCTCACGAGACTCCTGAAGCAGGGTGTGGCGTTCGCTTGGACGACGGAGCAGCAGGAGGCGTTCGCGGTGTTGCGCGATCGACTATTGGTGCGACCAGTGCTGCAGACGTACTACCCCGCAGCTGAGACCGAGATCCACACAGATGCGAGCGCCGTGGGGCTAGCCGCGATGCTGCTGCAGCGGGACCGAGCTGGACGGATGAGACTCGTATACGCCATCAGCCGGAGAACGCGTGGCCCCGAGCGCGCGTATCACAGCAGCAAACTGGAGCTTCTGGCGGTGGTGTGGGCAGTCACTAGGTTACGCCCAATGGTGGCGAACATTCCGTTTACCGTGGTAACGGATCGTAACGCCCTTGTCTACTTGAGTACCCAGCGAACCCTGAATCCACAGGTCATCCGCTGGAACGACTTGCTGACGGAATACGACTACCGTATTGTACATCGCCTAGGGGACAAGATGGCGCATGTCGATGCCCTAAGCCGAGCGCCTGTTGGGGATCCTGAGACGGAGAGCCGAGAAGTTGTAATGTCACTATGCAACGAGGAGGATTTGGTGCGCATGTACCAGCATGGGGATCCGGAGCTGGAGAAGAAGCGAAAAATTCTGGAGAAGTCAGCACGAGAGCGCACACGAGACGAGCAGAGCCAAATCGAGGGGTGGACGCTCGACGCTGGCATATTATATCGGATACAGGGAGGAGGCACGAAGTACGCGGTGCCACGCACAATGAGGAAGGCCTTGGTCGTACGTTTCCACGATCTCAAGAGTCACCAAGGTGTCGATCGAGTAGTGGCTCGGTTGAGGGAACACTATTACTTCCCCGAGATGAAGGCGTATGTGCGGCGCCACATCGGGGCCTGCGTATCGTGTTTATCAGGGCCAGTCAGACAGGGGACATCCAGCCAGTTCGAAGCGTTCTGTCGGCGCCATGGCATACGGCACACGTTAAATTCCCCGAGGCACCCACAAGGGAACGGCTTGGTGGAGCGCAGCAACGCGACCATTTTGTCCGCGATCCGGACGAATCTGGAAGATGATGAGGAAAGGACGGGGGATCGAGGACTCCGTCGACTCCAAGGAGATCTCAACGAAATGCGAAACGCCACCACCGGGAAGAGCCCTTTCGAGCTCCTGCTGGGTTACCTCCCGCAACGCCACGAAGGACCGTTGCGCCAGGCAACGAACCGAGGGGAACGAGAGTACAGCCAGCCGACTGAACTTCGAGAGGCCGCGCGGCAGCGACTGGAGCAGCAGCAGACGGCGATGAAAAAGCGATACGACGCGCATCGCCTGCCCAACATTACGTTCGAGGTGGGAGAAATCGTATTCGTGAAGACGGCGATCGTGGCCACCGGGGACTCCACGAAGCTTCGTCCACGGTACCGAGGGCCCATGGTCGTCACGGAAAAATTGCCGGGCGACACGTACCGAGTATGCGCACTCAGTGGCGATGCAGCCGGCCGTCTTTACGCCTTCACAGCTCATGTGAGCCAGATGAAGGCGTGGGCGCGAGATGCTTCGGACTCCGACGACGAAACCTCGGGAACCGAACGAGAAGCCAGCGGCGACGAGGATGCCCAGAACATCGAGACCGAACGTGGAGCGCGAGAACCTGCAAGGGAAGCGGTCGGAACGGTCGTGAGGGATGAGGGACGTAGTGAATCGAGCGGCCAAACTGCGCTAGGGGTCACCCCCCGCGCTGCGATGAGACGGAGTGAACGGAGTCGGCGTCAGCCGCGTTGGCTTCACGAGTACGAGTGATGGGGATCACGACACCACTCTCGAGGACGATCGTGCAGAGGATGGCCGAGTGTTGGCACCACGGGGATGACGTTGAATCTCCCGGGCGAGTCGAGGCGCGTGAGGAGGCGCAATCCTGCGCGCGGGTAGCAGCGAGCGGACGTGACGCGCTAGGTGGCGCAGCCATACGTCCGGGTAGCAACCGGAGAGACAGCACACGCGAGCGCACGGCGCCATGCTGTCTGCGAGCGCGAGAGTCGGCAGTAGGTCACAGAGAGAGAGCGAGACTCGACGTATCGGAGTCAAGTAACGGAAACGGAGTAACGCGAAGTCGCCCGCCACGCGGTCGGTCGGGGCTTCGATCATTAAAATAATTGTTCATCGTTTGGGATAACGCGAACTCACTGTAAATATCATCATATTTCGATCCCTTTCTCTCTAAATTAACTAGTTGTTTAATGCGTGCCGTAAATATTGTTATCTAATAATAAATGAGTGTGTGCCGCAACGGTGTGCCGGGGTCCGAATTATTTCTCGGTTCCCTCTTCCCTCCCCGATCAGTGTCCTCCCGGACCAGTGGGACTCGAACATCAAATTGAAGGGAAAAGAGTGAGAAAAGACTAAAGTAAAAAAGGAAATAGTAAATTGGAGTAACGAAATTGATAACATTTGCCAATTGCCTTTTTCCAGCTAACGTATTGTACAAAAAAGGTATATTCGAATTCAATATCAATCAACCCCTTGTTGCAGCTTAGCTTTTTCATATGAAAGACAATTTCGCTGCCATATACTTGCATAAAAAAAACTCAACCAAATAACAAAAAATAATTATAACCTCATTCGTGATAATTATATGTTTCTACTACGCACCGTCATTATATCTTCTTTCCATTTCCACATTAATGGCAGAATTTCTCCAAATATATGAGTCATGAGTAGCTCCAGCATATCGTGCATTGACATTTATTATTCGCAGATCATAGTCGCATATCTGCAATATAATTATGTACATATAACATATTATCCTAACTTTTAAAAAATCGATACATAATAATATTGTGTGTTTGAACATATTGAATGTTGGGAACACTATCCACTCTTCTGCTAAATGTTTGCAGATTAAACATGATATTTTGGTGACACAATTGGATACTGTTGATTGTGACATTGGAAAAAGAAAATTTTGCCCAATCGGTCGCTGGTACGTTCCTGTTGCAAAGAAAGCTAGCGTTGCGAATATTTTGAGATCCGATCTAATTGCCATTTCATTATCTTGACCGCTGATATATGGTATGAGTCGTCGGCACAAATAATAAACCATGTTCTTTGTCAATCGGAATTAATCAATAAAATGTTGGTCATGCAATTGAAATATGTCGCTTCGATCGCTTAAAAATCGTCGTTCAATATTATATAATCGAATTCTTTCATTTGCCATTTCCTGTTGAAAGACATGTTGTTGAAGAATATGTATTGGTATCATCTATTAATTATAGAAACAAATAAAAAAGAACGTATTTATTAGTTCCATGATCTTCGTTTCATAACGAATGTTTATTAACATTTTCTTAGCCTAGAGTGTAAGACGTAGACATTTTAATTAGTACTGCGAATCATAATATTTAGTATTCTCATAAGAAGAATTATTTATTTTAAACGCTGACATAGGAATATGCCGTAAATTTTAATAATAAAAATTAAACTTCACCAAAGTCTAAATAATTTACTTGTGACCTTTTTCCTTCTGTTTCTTTGAGATAGCGGGAGATTAATCTGTCATTGAAACCAATCAATTGGGTAATTATTATTCATAACCACGCAATTTAGTCTTTTGAAACTTTACACTCTTTCCAGCGAAACTTTTATTTTGAAGTGTGTAACATAAGATAGCTGTGAATGAAACTCATATGTCGCGCACCTTTTTTGCCAGAGATATCAACGATGAAGTTAGGCGACTCTACATCCATCATTTCGTTTAACTATCCCCATAGATTGTCAATATGCGTCAGTCTCTTCCGACCTTGTCGGTGTCGGTACTAGCGCCATCTGAACTTACCAGAAAATAACCCTAAGATGAATGAGCACGAACTCTAAAAATACAGCAGAACAGAAACCGCGAGGACGTCGACTGATCGAATTCGATCGGTGCACATAATCCGCTTCCAGATCGGCCTCCTCCCACTCTAGCCTCCATGCTCCCGATCCTAGCCTGCATGTACGAAGTTCTTTCAATCAATCGCAGAGATGTAGTGCTCAGTTCCGCCGCAGGCGGCGCTAGTATTTCCCAGATCCCATAATATATAGTAATACAAAACTGCATAAGGTCCGCGCTCCGCCTCAACGACCAATCACAAAACTGGGGTGATCGTGTTTCTCTCTCGTACTCACTTGGAACAGTCATAGTGCGTTCTCTCTCGCACACCCGAACGATAATACACCCAAGTGGGGATTCCTTCTATTATAACATATAATAATATTGTGTACATATATGTGATAAATAAAATATAAATAATATTAATGAAGCAACTCGTGTTGTTTTATTCACATGGGCTTATTATATAATAATCACAACAGATATAATAATTATATAACAAGTACAACACGAGTTATTTTATTATGGAAACATATTATTGTTATGTTGAAACTGTTATGTTTAAAAATATAGCTAATTATAATGAAACGCGAATGAAACGATAAACCAACCGTAATTTATCTCGTAATGTATTTATTATTCGGATGCGCGTTACTCTGTTTTCCCGTACAATAATAATAATAATACATAATAATAATAACATGTACATGCAAGAAACCGGGCGAATGCGGCAATGTTGGCTCTACATGCTGGGGTTGTCTTTTCAACACGTGCTTATGATATGTATACCCATGAAAACTCGTTATTTGCTAGTTACGTTTAAAAATGAAGCTAAATATGAATTAAATTAAGCGATGAACCAATCGAACAAGCCGTCAAGCCTAATTGAACCCCAAGCGCGGCAGTCACTTAAATATGGGAAGATTGTATATATTGGCAAATGATTGTGTGGCGAAGTTGGTAGAACTCTAGATTACTGTATTGAAGGTCCTGAGTTCGAGCCTCGGTAGTTTTATTTTTTTTCTTTTACATTTGTACAGGTATCTGGTTGTACGAGCGAATTGAACCAGTTTCAACGAATCACAGAACTCGTCCAATGCCAAAATAACTCGAGCAAAAATAACATGGAAGAATATACTTTTTAATTTACTGCCATCAATAGTTGAAATTTGTTTTATAATTCCTACCTAAAGTGTTTACTTTTTCCCTTTATCTCATTGACTCGCAATTAGTCATCTCCATTATTATACACATAGTTCGATAGCTGCTGTGCTGCTGTACACGACAGATATATTTGTGTTTGGCAGGCGCAAACAATTTTGCCGCCATAACACGGTCAGTTTCACCTTATGCAGTTTTGTATCAATATATATTATGGGCTCTGGGGAACACTAGCGACACCTGCGGCGGAACTGAGCATGACACCTCTGCGACCGATTGAAAGAACTGTTTGAGGCGAGAGTGTCAACTCCTTCTCTCTAGTCTCCTTAAGGGCTACAAAAATGTGGTCAAACAGGAATAGCGTCACTATCTCTAAAACCTCGAGAAGTAAGCTGAGTATCGAAGTGGTGTAAGAGAGATGGAAGAGGATCGAATACGCATCCTAGCCTCCATGGCAAATACAGTAGAACCTCGCTTATCCGAGGTAATGTGGGGAGAGTGTACTTCGGATAAGTGAAATCTCGGATAATACGGAAAACAGTACCAATATAGGACTATTATCCGAGATTCTGCGTATTGTCCGAGGATACACCTCGGATAATGCGGAACGTCGGTTAATCGGAGGTCGGATAAACGAGGTTCTACTGTACCAGCAAATTCGATAATACACACACAATATTCGAACAATTTGAGAATTGTTAAAATCGAATTTTCGAGCCAAATCAGCCTTTATGTTGACAAGAGGACACAGATATTTCATCTTTAAAACATTAAAGCATGTTTTTATCTTGGAAACATTGAAGCAAACAATATCGCTTCGGCTTTATATTGTTATTACGGTGTTTTTCTCAAATAAAAAAATAACTACTGGACAATTTTTTAAAATTTCTTGCCTCAATGAGTAATTGCAATGTCTTTCGTGTGATTTTCTTTTTATTTTCATTCAAATATGTTATCGTCAGAAGAATCGCGTTATCCATTCGCTGATTGCGAGTTTTAATGCAAACAGATCGCACAGCATTGTTCTTTGACTAGGAATAATTTACCATCATATTGACCTGAGTAAAAAATGTATTCACGAATAAAAAAATTATTATTTAAGACGTTTTCCACCGTTCGTTGTACAAGAAAACAATACAGGACCTTTTTTTCAATTCCTCACCGTACTAAGTAATTGCAATTTCTTGTGTACGATTATCTTTTAATTTTCATTTAACCCTAAAACTTTTAACACTTATATGAATTGTTGACTAATAGAATGTTAATTAAATCAGATAGCTCACACACTATTTACTTTCTTACGAAAATACGAAGAAATTGAGGTATCATAAAGTTAATTTATCCCCGTAAATGTCATGTCATGAGTTGTTGGGTTAGATATCGTTATCGTAAGAATTATCGCGTTGCCGTTCGCTGTTTGCGAGTTTTTATATAAACAGATCTCAAAGCATTGTGTTTGGACAGCAGAGATTAACTTACCGTTGTATTTACCTAAGAAAACAAAAATTGATTCAAGAAAAAAAAGCATCAGTATTATTTAAGATATTTTTTACCGTTCGTTGTACTATTATAAAAAAATGTTTATGTCACTACGTAATGCATTATTATTCTTTTCGACCTTTTTCACCGCTAATTATACAACTAATGCATATTGTTCATTGGGCATTGCCATATTAAAAATATTATTCTATCTTTACGCATTTACGGAGATCTCTTCGGTATATATCAATTTACATCGCTTTCGTACGCAGCCCACTTATCAAGTGTCATTCTGCCTCATCCACAGCTCACTTCTCATTATTGATATGTTCCGTCTCTGTCACACGCAGCTCACTTCTCAAGGTCTTAGCAATAGTGGCGCCATCCCTGTTTGACCACATTTTTGTAGCCACTTTTTTCAAGTCTTTCCATAAGAGTTCGGACTCCTCCCACTCTAGCCTCCATGGGGAGGAGTCCGATCTGTGCATTTGAAAGTGGCTACCAAGAAGACGAGAGCTAAGGAGTACGAACGCTTACGGCGATGACGATCCAAAAGCGTCCACGAAAATCCGGTTATTAGTGGTTGGTGGTTTCACCGCGTGCATCGCTGCTCATCACCGAACCGAAATGAACTGAGCGACAAGAACGCAACCGACGCCATCCCCCATCGATGATTCCCGCTTGTTATCCATGTTGGAATAAAGCGTGTGCAGACCGTGCGGACTAACGAATTTCGCGATTTATAAAAAATAATTGTGTCTTGGTGGAAAATATATTTATCGTGATCTGCGGCGAAAACTATCGAAGGAGTGTTATGTATTGTCTGATGTTTATAAATAAACTTTGTTTGTCACTGCTTCCGCAACGATAGGAAAACATATCGACTGAATTTCGGTATTTCGTTATTATTTTCTATCTGTGCGACGTATAGTATCATAATATGGGAATACGATGTGTGATAATTTGTAAAACTTTTATCTGGATTAAAAAATTCTTATGAATGTTCTTGTGTCTATAAATAAATTCTGTTACTGCATCCACAACGAAGAAGAAATATTGTCTTAATTTCTTTATTTCTATTATTCTCTATTTGTATAGCGTATCATCAGTGTGAATATGGTGTGATTCAAGATTCGTATCAATTTTCTTGTGTCTATAAATGCATTTTGTTAGTTACTAGTTCCGCAATGAAAAAAAATATATTGTCTTAATTTCTGTACTTCGTTATTATTCTCTATCTGTACAGCGTATCATCGGTGGGAATATGATGTGTGATAATTTGCAAAACTTCAGTCGTGATTGAAAATTCTTATCAATTTTTCTTGTGTCCATAAATGCATTTTGTTAGTTACTGCTTCCACAACAACAAAAAACCATACACTTCATTTCTGTATTTCGTTATTATTCTTTATCTGTACAGCATATATAATATGTAAATATGATGTGTGATCATTTGTAAAAGCTTTATCTGGATTCAAAATTCTCATGAATTTTCTTGTATCTAGAAATAAATTTTGTTTGTTACTGCTTCCGCAACGAAAAAAAACATATTGACTCAATTTCTGTATTTAGTTGTTGTTCTTTGTCTGTACAGCGTATCATAATGTGTGATAATTTGTAGAGGTTTTGTCTAGATTCAAAATTATTATGAATTTTGTCAGAGTCATAAACTATTATCTTGTCATGGGGGGACCCTTTCTAGCGCGATCTCGCGGAAAAAATCAAATCTGTAAGATCGATTTATCTGTACAGTGTATCATAACATGTGAATGTGACGTGTGATAATTTGTAAAAGTTTTGTCTTGATTCAAAATTTATAAATGAATTTTGTCTGTTAGTGCTTCCGCAACGAAAACAACAATATATTGACTTCATTTCTGTATTGCGTGATTATTATTTATCTGTACAGCGTATTATAATGTATGAATATGATGTGCGATCATTTGTGAAAGTTTTGTCTGGATTCAAAATTCTCATGAATTTTCGTGTATCTAGAAATAAATTTTGTTTGTTACTAGTTCTGCAACGGAAAAAAAAACATATTGACTCAATTTGTGTATTTCGTTATTATTCTTTATGTGTATAGCGTATCATAATGAGTGATAATTTATAGAAGTTTTGTCTAGATTCAAAATTCTTATGAATTTCCTTATGTCTATAAATGAATTTTGTTTGTTACTGCTTCCTCCGCGGAAAAAAACATTGACTTAATTTCTGTATTTCATTTTTATTCTTTATCTGTACAGCGTATCATGATGTCTGGTCATTTGTAAAAGTTTTGTCTGGATTCAAAATTCTCATGAATTTTCTTGGGTCTATAAATAAATTTTGTTTGTTACTGCTTCTACAATGAAAAGAAACATATTGACTAAATTTTCGCATTTTGTTATTATTCTCCAAAACAATCTATATGATCTATATAAGACTTCTATCTATCGAATAAAATTTCTAATAAAATTATTGCTGCATATGAAGTAGCCAAGGGTGCTTTCTGCATATTGTACGGCACTGGTTCGTTCCTGGTTTCAATTCGGTTCGGTGGAGAGCAGCGCCACCCTTCTCATCTGGATTTCCATGGACGTTTCTTCAACACTGCGTTCGTCTTTCCTCCAGTCTTCTTGGCGGCTACAAAAATGTGGTTAAACAGGGACAGCGCTACTATCTCTAAGACCTCGAGAAGTAAGCCGAGTGTAAGAGAGATGGAAGAAGATCGAATATGCTTCCTAGCCTCCATGGCAAATACAATAGAACCTCGCTTATCCGAGGTAATGTGGGGAGAGGGTACCTCGGACAAGGCAAATCTCGTATAATACGGAAAAAAGTAGCAATATAGGACTATTCCACGCATAGGCATAGCAGTTAGGCATTATCCGAGGATACGACTCGGATAATGCGGAGGACTCGGATGAGTTAAGTGACTCTGATAATGCTACTGTACCAGCAAATACGATAATATACACACAATTTTCGAACAATTCAAGCATTGTTAAAATCGATTTATCGAGACAAACCAGCGTTGATGTTGACAAGAGGGCACAAATATTTTCTGTTTAAACATTGAAGCATGTTTTTATCTTGAAAACATTGAAGCAAGCAATATCACTTCGACTTTATATTGTCATTACGGTGTTTTTCTCAAAGCGAAAAATAACTAATGGACAATTTTATTAATTTCTTGCCTCAATGATGATGAATTGCAATTCCTTTCGTGTGATTTTCTTTTTATTTTCATTCAAATATGTTATTGTTAGAATAATCGCGTTACCGATTCGCTTATTGCGAGTTTTAATACAAACAGATCGCAAAGCATTGTTCTTTGACTAGGAATAATTTACCATCATATTGACCTGAGTAAAAAATGTATTCAAGAATAAAAAAATTATTATTTAAGACGTTTTCGACCGTTCGATGTACAAGAAAACAGTACAGGACAATTTTTTAAATTCCTTACGACAATGAGTAATTGCAATTTCTTGTGTATGATTATCTTTTAATTTTTATTTAACCTTAAAACTCATGACTAGGCGCTGGTCGCACCCCAATTTTATGCAAAAAAGAGGTTTTTGCCGTTTTTCAGTCTTTAAATGGATTGTTCACTAATGGAATGTTAATTAAATAAATGTTTAATATCAAAGAAAAGCACGGGGTGCATATGCAATCCAGTCATGCGTTTGACGGTGAACAAAATAAGTCGTGAGTTGTTGGGTTAAGTATCGTTATCATAGGAATTATCGTGTTACTGTTCGCTATTTGCGAGTTTTAATATAAACAGATCGCGAAGCATTCTTCTTTGACAGCAGAGATTAACTTGCCGTTGTATTTACCTAAGAAAGTAAAAATCGATTAAAGAAAAAACAGCATAAGTGTTATTTAAGACATTTCCTACCTTTTGTTGTACAATTAAACACTGAAATAGTAAAAATATGTTTCTATCTCTACGTATTACATTCATATCAAGTATCATTCTGCCTCATACACAGCTCACTTCTAATTATTTATTTGTTCCGTCTCTGTCACACGCAGCTCACTTCTCGAGGTCTTAGCAATAGTGGCGCCATCCCTGTTTGACCTTATTTTTGTAGCCACGTTTGTCAAGTCTCTCCACAAGGGTTCGGGCTCCTCCCACTCTAGCCTCCATAGAAAAAGCAATTTGAGCACGACTCGCGCGTGACGTCACCCGACGGCACGCGTCAGGTGACGTCGGGTTATTTGATTAGTTATTTTTATTAGTTATCATTGTTATTTTAATTAGTTATCTTTGAGTGTCGAAAAATGTATCGCGCACTCCGACCGCTTATTTTATTAGTTTGTACGTAAATTCAAATATAATAATAAATCTAAATTACAACTTATTTATCTTCTAAAAAATTGTTTGCGCTTTACTCACACCCGTCCCTATGCCAAATAAATTGTAATTCATAAAAGTAAGCGGAAATATATTTATAGTCGTATTATTATATTCATTCTCCCTAGTTACGATTCGCGGCCGGATGGCTTGTTTTTGGGGATAATGCTGTATCGCTTGATCATAGTACAGGGTGCGCCAGAGAAACTTACTTATTTGAAAGGTCAATAAAAACAAAAGTACTTCAATTATTGTTTAAATTTTTTTTTTATTTGAGAATACAATATCCCAATTTTTTTTTCATGCAGTCTTGAAAATGACATCGGATAAATGGCGACCCCCATTGCGCATACACTGATGAAGTCGATTTTTGAAATTCGTATCCACTCTTTGCAGCATATCAATCGGTATGTTGGCAATGGCGTCGCGAATGTTGTTCTTGAGGTGTGCTATGGTCCGTGGTCGATCGACATAAACCAGAGATTTCAAATAACCCCACAAAAAGAAATCGCATGGAGTCAAATCTGGAGAGCGTGCCGGCCATTGGAGATCGCCTTTGAGAGAGATGAGGCGGTCGGGGAAATGTTGTCGCAACAAATTCATTGAGTTTCGTGCTGTGTGTGCTGTGGCTCCATCTTGCTGAAACCACACGTTCCTAACGTTCATTTCTTCGAGTCTTGGAAGAAAAAATTCCTCGATCATGTTCCTGTAACGAGCTCCATTCACGGTAACTGCGCGACAAGTGAGCGACCGTTAGAAAAGAAGCTCTCGACTGCGAAGGACCGCTGCTCTCTAGACCAGAGCATGATGGCAACTGACTGGAGGGAGAAACAAACTTGGGAACTTCCTCCTCCAGATGCGCCCTCTCTCGCCCCTCTACCCGCCCAACTCACCGCGCGGGAATTTTTTCAAATAAGTAAGTTTCTCTGGCGCACCCTGTATATGAGAATGAATATAATAATGCAAATATAAATATATTTCCGCTTACTTTTATGAATTACAATTTATTTGGCATAGGGACGGGTGTGAGTAAAGCGTAAATATTTTTTTAGACGATAAATAAGTTGTAATTTAGATTTATTATTATATTTAAATTAACGTATAAACTAAGAAAATAAGCGATCAAAGTGCGCGATACATTTTTTTGTATACATTAATAACGCAGAGCATCAAGAGCTAAATAAGCATTGAAATCATCTAAAAGCCTTGTGCGTGCCGTCGGGTAACGTCACGCGCGAGTCGTGCTTAGATTGCGTTTTCCCTCGAAGCCTTCGTTTCGGCTTGGCTGCACATGAACATGCTCAGCGACCATTGTTGTAGCTGCCGAAGGTGCGGTCGGGAAACTTCGACTCCGCTCGGCGCTTTCCGAAGATGTCCGAGCGTCGCTCGCTCACGGACACGCGCTACTATAATTGTGTGATGGGCGCGTAAGAGACTAGAGAGAGGGTAACTTTTACGCGCGATCCGGCTGCACTGGATGCGAGAGTGGCGCAGAATGGCAGTAGTGTTAGTGCTGAGTTGGTGGAAAACTTAAATTACATTTATTTACAACCATCTCGATTGTTTTTGAATAATAGTTATATTTAGTTACAATCAATTGCTTCCATGAGTTTTAAGTATATGAAATCATTATAATTGAGATGAAAAGAGGCTTCATTAAATAGTTAGTTAAACTATCATTTCGTAAATGATATTTTGTCATTTCGCGTAGTTTTCATGACACTGTACATTATTTCGAATACGATAAGTGTATACGATTTTATAATTAAAATACGTGCCTAGAACTTAGGTAAATCGACAGTGAAGTCACAGTCGAAAAACCCTCTAGTGTCGAGAAAAAGAACGTCATACGACGCGGGGAATTTGAACGAATGACGACGAGAACTGTATTCTTGTACCATAGGAATCTAGTATACCGACAGCGAGAAACGCATAAATGAAGGTGCGATCCACAACATTATGATCGTAAAACTTTTAGTATAATCACCCGGTATTCACCATCTGTTTACGGTATCGCTTTTAAATAGACACCTAGTTATTCATCGTGAAACGACCATCTTATGACACTGGATTAAGCGCTCTCTGCCGGTATTAGGAAAACATCGTGTACCCAGATAACCATGTACCGCAGATGTACTGCTCACGTGGAGTGCGCCGTTTCGGTACTATGGCCGCCACGTACGTGCGTACGACACAGATACGTTAGCGGTAGGTCGTACGGTACGCTGTACCGAAATGTACCGCCACGGTATCGATGCGGCGTATCTTCATCGCACTAGTACTGTACGGCTACGGTACCTCCACGGTAGCAGCGCAGTACGTCTATTGTACCCATATAATGAGATTTATAAGCATATATTGTACTTCTACGGTACCAGTGCAGTACGTCTACTGTACACATGTAGTGGGATTTATTAGCATATATTGTACTCATTCGCTACGTCCACGGTACCAGTGCCGTATGTGTACTGCACTCATATAGTGAGATTTATCAGCATCTATTGTGTTTATACGGTACCTCCACGGTACCAGTGCAGTACGTCTACTGTACCGATATAGTGACATTTTTTCGCATATGTTGCAGTTGTACGGTACCTGCAAGGTATCAGTGCAGGACGTCTACTGTACCCATGTAGTGAGATTCTTTAGCATATATTGTACTTGTATGGTACCTCTACTGTACAGGTATAGTACGGACAGCGTACGTTCAATGAACGGTTATATTGTGCGTACCGTACCATTACAGTACTTTTGGGCGCTGTCCTAATAGAACGCGATTACGCGACCGTCGCAAGTTCGCGCGAATTTTGCTCGTACAAATCCGCGATCAAACATACGGATGTCGATTACATCGTGCGAATGTCAGTAAGGACACCTATTCAACGCATGTATGTTTGATCGCGAGTTCGTACGAACAAAATTAGCGCGAACTTGCGATGGTCACGTAATCGCATTCTATTAGGACAACGCCTTACAGTACCACGTAAATGCGGACAAAGGTTTTCTTCAATCTTAAATGGGAAATGAAAATGGACAGAACGTTTATTGAAGTTAACAATCAAAAGAAAAAATTTTAATGTTTAAAGCCTTCCAAGAAATACACAAATTTATGTTATGATAAAGTGTATGGCTCATTGCTGCATTTTAACATTCCAGCAAGGTAATTTATAAGTTTACAAAATGAAACGCGACAATTTTTAAGACGAATTAATGATTCCAATGATAAAGCTTGCAATCCGTTGTGATCCTCATAATGTGCGGCAGCTGCGGCCCTGAAGGCTGTATTCGGCAAGTCATCTTGATATCTGAAAAAATAAAATAAAAAATGCCGTTGTAAAAAATATATTTATATATTTTTTTAAATGGAAATGCACAAGAATTTATATATTTTTTTCGGTATTTAAAAAAATGGAAATGCACTAAATTGTATCATTTTTTCGGTGCACATATTCAACTTTGGGGATGAATGATTGAAAAACAATCCCGCAGTTAAAAAATATCTTTATATCCACAACCATGTTTTTCTCGTTTTTTCGTGCGTGTAAACAGGGCCCAAAAAGGTATTTTAGGGTCTGGGCCCTTTACTGTTCCCTTCATTTTGTTATGAGTGTATATTTGAGGGGTTACGTAGGTTTCAAAATTTTAAACATCCATTTAAAAAAAAAAATTTATGTAATAGTACAATATGTCTAAAATATTCGCCGTAAATTTTAAGTCAATCGGCGTAAAAGTGTAGGAGAGAGAGCTTTTGGGAATTTCCCCCCGGTGGAAAAGACCGACCGGGAGCGACGCAGGTATATCGCATTTTTTTCAAAACACTATTTTTGAAGTCGGTGGACACGATTTGTCAAAAACGAATGCACCGACGTTATTGAAATTTTGCACCTTTCTTCTAAATAGTATTGACTAGTGATTGAACGAAGGTTTTTATTCGATTGCAACTAATTTAACAAGGTTATACGTAGTGTAAATTTCACCAAAAATTGAACTATTTTGCATACAACTCTGCCAAAAATTCAAATTACAATTTTTTTGAAAATCCTTCTTTCAATCACGAGCTATACTCATCTACTAACAGATCAATTGGTTTGTCAATTTCAGACAAAGCTATCAAAAGTTATCCTGACCACCACGGGAACACTTTTTTGCGGGGTCTCCGGAAACCAGGTCACACCGGCGGCATTTCCCAAAATGTTGGATGAATTCTTTTAAAAATATTGTCGAAACTCTTTACGTGCTTAACAGTTTGAATAAAATAATTTATATATATTTAGAAAAAAAATCAGACAATACGCTTTTTGGCTTCAAAACCCACGTAACCCGTTAACAATACAAAAGTTCAGAAAACATGGTTTTGTTATATAAGTAATCGTGTGCACAGTGGCGACAGGGGCTTTTACGCCTCGCGCGATGATTTCAGTATGACTCGTACTGAAATGAACATCGCACTCCGCGCAAAAGTCCCACTTTATCTCCTTAGGACACAATGTACTATTATAAAATGGGACCATGTAATATGAAACAATGAATACTACTGGAAAGTTATCCGGCTGAGTATGGGATGAGGCTTTTCATCAATGACATCCTTACCTGGCAAACGGAGTGTTCGGTGTCCACATATGACCGTTGTTCCATATTTCGGCGTCACACACGAACAGCGCATTTCCGAGACGGACAATCCGAAGACGGAACTACCTGAAAGTTAAAACGCTCTGGAATTTAGAAAGGGGGGAAGGGCCCCATCTGCGCCCTTCCCAGTGAGGCACCTGAAAATAAATAAATCAATTAGTAATGAGACCGGCCCCGCCCCGCCGACCTCTCTGAAGCACTACCAACTTAAGGCCATGTGCCACACGCCAGAAAATTTCGACGCGGCCTCTCGTTACGTCGGTAGCGCAGATCTCGTAGTTTTTAGCTACGAGTCGCTACCGACGGACAGCGCAGCGATCGCGAATTCGGTCTCGATGCTTAGCACTGAGACGAAGAGTCGAAGCCAAATAGACGGCGATCGCTGAGCGCGCGCGTGTGTGTGTGTGTTTGCTACGCCGCGGCAACCGCGTGGAGAAAGAACGAATACATTCTCGCATGCCGTTCGGTCGTACGCAAGCACCTTACGTCTATGTGTGTATCACACAATTCATGCAACTATGCGTAGCGACCATGGTACGCTTGTATTGGAAGCATGCGCTCGCTCGGCAGGAGAGCGGTGAAACTTTGTTGCATTTTACTTTGTATATGCAGCCATCGAATCGATTTTTTTTCGACGACGGCCACAACCAAAAGACTCAGGCATTTTCCCATACTTATTCATATAATTTGAACAAATAAGCTCGAGCACAATTTGTAACATCGATGCCGCTTATCGTTAACGATATTGATCCCTGCCAAAATTTTGAGCGACCGAAATTGCTCGAGACTCACTCTACAAAAGAGTGGTAACATTCTACAATGCTCATTATTTAAACAAATGCGTTCAGCATTTTTATCTCTGCCAGGGTTCATATTAGGCAGCCCTCGAATTAAATGCCCTCGAATCGATTTTTTTGTCGACGACGGTCATCGGTGGAAATTTCTTTATGGTTGAACTTTCTAGCAAACGGGGTTTGCTAGAGACTCGTATGGTGGAAGGGTGCTAGCATTTTCCCATTCTTTTTTAATTAATTTAAACAAATAAGCTCAAAGACTATTTGGCATCTCGATGTCGCTCATCGTCGACGAATTCGATCTCTGCTAATATCTCGAGTCACGACCGAGATCGCTCGAGACTCACTCTACAAAAGAGTTGTAAAATTTTACTATGCTCTTTGTTTAAACAATTACGATCGGCATTTTTTTCTCTGCCATGGCGTATCTTCGGCAGGTTGTCTGCGGCCGACCAAATTCGCGAGCGAACGAGATCGACCGGGTCTCACTCTGCGAAAGAGTGGTAAAATTTTATTATTACTAAATTATTTCTAATTATGCTAAAAAAAAATCGTTTAGCATTTTTCTCTCTGCCGGAATTCATCTTCGGCAGGTTTCTCCAAAGATCGAATTTTCTAGCAATGACGATCGGAGAAGTCTCGCTCTACAGAAGAGCGGTAAAATTTTACAATCGCAAATTGTTTAGAGGTCACCGGTGTAAAATTTTCGAAAAATCGTTTTGTTGGACGCACTTTTCAAAAATCCTTGGAAACTTAAAAAATTTTACAATGCTCTTTGTTTCAACAATTGCGATCGGAATTTTTTTCTCTGCCATGGCTTATCTTCGGCAGGTTGCCTGCGGCCGACCAAATTCGCGAGCGAACGAGATCAACCGGGTCTCACTCGACGAAAGAGTGGTAAAATTTTATTATTACTAAATTATTTCTAATTATGCAAAAAAAAATCATTTAGCATTTTTTCTCTCTGCCGGAATTCATCTTCGGCAGGTTTCTCCAAAGATCGAATTTTCTAGCAATGACGATCGGAGAAGTCTCGCTCTACAGAAGAGCGGTAAAATTTTACAATCGCAAATTGTTTAGAGGTCATCGGTGGAAAATTTTCGAAAAATCGTTTTGTTGGAAGCACTTTGCAAAAATCCTTGGAAACTTAAAAAATTTTACAATGCTCTTTGTTTCAACAATTGCGATCGGAATTTTTTTCTCTGCCATGGCTTATCTTCGGCAGGTTGGCTGCGGCCGACCAAATTCGCGAGCGAACGAGATCGACCGAGTCTCACTTTGCGAAAGAGTGGTAAAATATTATAATTATTGTTAAAATAAATACGTTTAGAATTTTTTCTCTCTGCCGGGATTTATCTTCGGCAGGTTCCTCCAAGGATCGAATTTTCTAGCAATGACGATCGCAGGAGTCTCGCCCTACAGACGAGCGGTGAAGTTTTACGATCGCGATATGTTTAAAGGACGACACCGGTGGAACATTTTCGAAAAATCTTTTTTTCGAAACCCTTAAAAAATCCTTATAACCTCCAAAAATATGATGAATATTCGTTTATAGCCGAAAAAACAGTTTTAAAGTGGTTTTCGAGCTATTTTTATAGGAGAGTGTCCGGCGCTGAAAAGCGTCTTCGGCGATGCCATGCCGGTAGTCGCAATTCTCAACTCTTGTAAGCCTATAATCTATGGGGATAAATTCACCGACTAAAAATAGTTTTATTTTCGACCAAAAGGTGGCATTAGATTACGGAAACAAAACTTCTTCAGGTCTATCGCCTAACCGTTAACTTCACACACGTTTTTCTCCAAACCACGTTTTCGAAATCGGGACGCAGCAGAACTTGAACAGTTTTCGTCCCCTCGACCAATCCAATTTCTTCAATTTTTCAAAGTGTTTTTTGAAGCGCTGTATCAATGTGAGAAATGGTCGCATCGAGATGAAAAAAAGCATTATGAAGCTTCAAGTTTCTAGTTTCGAGATCTGTCGTCAAAACAAATTTGTGAGCTATTGTAATCGCGCGATAATATAAAATAACGAGAGAAAATTTATTTCCAAATTTTTTGGATTTTTTTTTTCAAGGGTCCACGCGCTGGAGAATGTTATTTCAGTTAAATACATGTATAGGTCAGTTAGCTTGTTTATTCAGCTTCTATTTGGTTTTTTTGTCTCTCCACGACAATTTCTTGCTGAGATATCCGACTTTGAATGTCAGAAGATCCTTTTGTCTTCGATCACCGTTATCTCAGCAACCAATGATTGCACGGGCAGCTTTGAAAACTTAAATAAATTTCCAACACGACCCTTCCGTTGATTTTTAGAAATAAACATTTTTTCACCATTAATATTAATTTGAAAAAGCACCAAAAACTGACTTTTTATGGTTTTTCAGTAACTGTACTACTACTTTAGATATTATAGTAAATGTACAATCCTTTAAGTATTGATGGAAAGACTAATGTTGCCCGGTTGTTTTTCTGCTTAATGTACCCCCAATAGCCCCGTACATTTTCAATTTGATCCATCGAACCATTTTTTCGGTTCGCTTCGTCAAAGTTTTACAAAACAAAGGAAGAAGTGTATTGTTCTTAAACATCGTGCAATCATCATCAGAATGAAAAAAAAAAATTTCTTCGACTTTTTTCACAATTTTGACCTAGTTGCTTATTAAAGTAAAGAAAAAAAAATTCGAAAAATTTCAATTTTTTTTTCTTCAAATTTGTCAAACATTTCAGGAAACAAGACTGACTCATTTTTACACGATTCGACCTTTGCGCACCATAATTTCACTCATCTTTAATTGCATTAATTAAAAGTTGAAACCCCCAACCTGTATTCACTAGTCGATCTGAGAACTTGTATGAAATTAATTCTCGATATTTTCTGCGAAGGTTATTACGGTTACAAAAAAAAATTTCTTCCAAAACTAATCTTTTTTTTAAAGAAAAAACCAATTAACATGTTTTTAACTAATATTTTTTTGGTAATGTTTTTCAACGTTTCGGTAAATAAATTAATCTAAAGTTTTTGTAAACTGTAACGTTTTTCAATTTTTGTTCATGCCTAGTTTGAAAAAAAACTGTTTTCTGGAACCCTAATAAGCTTCGTAGAAAATATCAAGAGTTAATCGGATAAATGTTCTCAGATCGACTATTGAATACAGTTTGGGGTTATCAACTTTTAATTAATGAAGTTAAACATGAGTGAAAATATAGTGCGCAAAGGCCAAATCGGGTAAAAAATGAGTCAGTATTGTTTCCTGAAATGTTTTACAAAATTAAAGAAATATTTTTAAAAAATTGAAATTTTATGAATTTCTTTTTCTTAAATTTAACAAGAGACTAGTGCAAATTTGTGAAAAAAGTCGAAGAAAATTGGTCTTTCCATTTTGATGATGATTACACGATGTTTAGAAACAATACACTTGTGCCTTTCATTGTTCTGTAAAATATTGATTAATCAGTCCGGAAAAACAGTTCGATGAATCTATTTGAAAATTAACAGGGCTATTGGGGCTACATTACGCTTGAAAAAAAAACGCGGCAACATTAGTGTTTCCATCAATATTTGTAAAGTAGTAGTAGATTTACTGACAAACTATAAAAAGTCACTTTTTGTCCTTTTTTCAAATTAATGTTGAGAGTGAAAAATTTTTTTTCTGAAAGATCAACGAAAGGGGCTGGTAGGAAATTTATTCAAGTTTTCAAAGCTGCCCTTTAATTCCCGTTGCAATCATTGGTTGCTGAGATATCGATTATCAAAGACAAAAGGATCTTGTTTCATTTAAAGTCGGATATCTCAGCAAAAAAATGAAGTAGAGAGACAAAAAACCAAATTTAAGCTCAATCAACAAGCTAACTGACCTATACATTTAGTTACGTGGAAAAAAAATTAACTAGCCCGTGAACCCTTGAAAAAAAGAATAATAAATTTGGCAATTATTTTTTCCGCTATTCTTATGATGGCGCGAAAACCGCAGCTCACAAAAAAAAGTTGCCAAAAAATCGCGAAACTAGAAACTTGAAGCTTCGAAGGCTTTTTTTTATCTCGATGCGACCATTTTTCACATAGATACAGTGCTTCGAAAAAACAGTCCAAAAAAAGAAGAAATTTTCCGTTCCTTTAATTTTTCGGAGTAGTATATCAAAATTATGGTCGAAAACACAAACTTTTTATCCTCGTTACGATTGTTTAAAAATTATTTTTAAATTTTTCCCCGTATTTGACTTCTAAAACTAACATAATCAACGAAAATATTTTGCTCTTAGTTCCAGGATTAAATTAATGATAGTTGTACTGCGTTCCGCAGAGAGAGTATGAGGTTGAAGTTTATGTCGTTGGAACGCAACGAAAATTAATATTCGTGAATTCCTTTAATTTATTTTGGCAAACTTTGCTCACAAAAATCTTCTAACCATTTTTTAAGATGTTTATTTAGCGATCTACAATATAAATCTTAAAACAAAAGTTTTTCTATAACAATAAAAATATAAAAAATAAAATGTAAGCAAAAGCTTTTGTTGCGTTCAAACGATGCAAACTTCAACAGTATGGAGAGAGTTGACTGAAAACCAGTAGTGCTATAGCAACTCGTGCACCGCGATTTTCTATTCTTTTGACAAATAAACTCTTTTTACATACTTCAATATATACCTGATAAAGCCTAAAAGTTCTTTTGACCATGTATTTTATTGGTTTCTTTAAAAAAAATCTTCAAAAAACGGTCGAAAATGGGCAGTGACGGTGGTGTTCTCCTTCCTTGACACACTGCGTCATTTTGACCTGAACGAATTTGAAGTAAAATGCTGACTTACCCAAAATTCAAAGTTTTCAATAATTTTTTACAACAATTCAAGTTTAGGCTTTCCGAGTTGCTAAAGACTTGCCCTGTGGAAAGGTGGTGACATCTTACCGTCCGTTTTAATAAATTTAAACAAATACCTCGACCACGATTCATATACACTTGGTCCACCGCTCGCCTCACGAAGGTATGGGTACGGTGCTGATGTCATCAGACGACGGAGATTCAGCCCGGACAGTGGCTTATTCTCCTCGAAAAATTTCATCGGAAATATTGTGTCCATAGTCCACCAAGGAACGAAGAAGAAACTCTGTGTTACGCTGGTTTTTCTCAAAACACAATTTTTCAAAATGGCACGCAGCATAACTTAAAAAATTTTCATCATTTTCACTCCAAATTTTGAGTACATGTTTAAAATAACATTCCAAAGAGGAATACGTACGGGATTTTCCATGAGTTAGTTATAACATTAGTTATTACTAAATGATTGTCCTTTTTTTTCTGTCGAAAATTAAGATTTTGGTTTAATGCTCCCCAATTACACAAAAATTAATATTTTCACAATCCTCTACGTATTTCTCTAGCTATACTCGTGTAAATTAATAGAAATTTATTTATTTTATTCTAAAATCGAATTTGAGTCAGCTATACTGCGTGCCGCAGAGCGTCTCAAATTCAACATGCCTCTCCAGAATAGCTCCAGCCTCACCTTTTGGCATAATTTTTTAATATACATTTCATTTTGGTGACTCGAAGATAAGACTAATAACATCCTTGAATATTAATAGTCTCTTATTTGTCCTACAAAAAAAATCGAGAAATATCACTCAAGTTTTGACGTTTACAGTGGTGTAAGCCCTTATGATAAAACGAGCGTGCGCTCTTGATTTCTATCGATTTGTTCAAATTTTAACCAGACATTGTTCATATCATCATGCAAGTTTGAGTGAAATTTCAGAACAGTTGACTATTTAGATTGGGAGATAATGGATTTTTCAATAGCAACTTTTAATACTGCAGGGTCTGCATTGGCCGAAAATCAGGTCACATAATTCAGCGTACCATTCTTTTGGGTTATTCATTTTGAGGAAAAATTATGATTAGATAGCAAACTAGTTAGGGAACGAGTGAAAAAAGTTTAGATTGTCTTTACTATTCAGTTTTGCTTAAGACGTTCAGTAACGACCGAATAACTCTAGGTAAAAAATATTTGTCCCCTATAATAAGAAGACATTATGCAACACCGTAGAACAGTATTGGTCAATATGTCGAGAAAAAAGATAATTATCGTGTTCCTAAAGTTAGAAACTTTTAACGTAAAAAGAAATGTTTGCGTTATAAACATTAATATTTCATATTGCTATCCTTGTGTCTTTTTATAGAGGACAAATATTTGTTACGGAAAGCAGACCCTGCAGTGTTAAAAGTTGCAATTTTAAAACCCATCATCTTCGAATCTAAATAGTCGACTGTTCTGAAATTTCACTGAAACATGCATAATCATACGAACAATGTCAGGTTAAAATTTGAACAAAATCTATAAAAATCAAGAGCGCATGCTTGTTCTACCTTAACCTTAGTCCTCGCCCTTTGTTTTGAAACATACATACGTAAGCCAAAGGCCTTGCACAGATTGGTGGTGCGATCCATGGCAAGATATTGTTCCTTGTGGTCAGCCTTGCTGGTGCTCTCGGAGAGATTGGAGACAGCGGTGATATCCTCGCGACACCGGGACTGTATATTGTCGCCGCGACGATTGATGCAGTTTCTCATCCTCGGCAGTACGTTCTTGCTGCCGTGGATAAATCCAATGGTCCATCTAGATGGTAAATCCGACGCTACATTATTTCTGGTTCCTACATGATAGCCCAGGTCACCCTGAGCACCATACATTAGTATGGTGCTCAGGGTGAAGCTATCGAGGAATCGCCACAGGTCCACAAATCATCCGTGTTTGAGACGTGATAGTTTAGCGTTCGTAGGCAAAGGGTGTTGAATTTCGTGCCTCATTTTAGTCGCACACTGCTCAGGAAATGAAAAATATGCGATCTGCGATTTTTTCACGAATAAATACCGAGGTATTTCTGCGAAGAGCAAATAAACTTGGGTTTCTTCATCCGAGCCGTTGGCTATTTGACACATCAGCGAGCGGGAAAGCAATGCGCGGGAAGATCGTGGCAAATTACAAAGTACGTAAATTGAGGTTATAAGGTTATAGCACGTACGTACCTTGACTTCCGGTGTTTTCCTCGATCTTCTTCGTGTAATCGGCCGCGGCGGTTTTCTCGTTGATTATTTCGTTGTCGGGATTTCTCGTCGGTGGTGTGCCTGCGTCCTGAGGCGTTGTTTACAGCAAAAAAAAACTCATCAAAGCGCACAGTAGGAGAAAAGCCCAAAAACCTGGCCAAAACCTCAAATGACCTTTGACGGGAATGAAAATTGGCTTACAGGGGTTTTCAAGGTCGCTGATTACGAATCTGAAAGCCAAATTATCGTAAACAAAATGGCCGATCCAATATGGCTGACATGAATGTTAAAAAGTTGCCAGATGTCGACAAAAATTGGTATTTACGGGTTTTCAAGGTCGCTGATTACGAATCCGCAAGCCAAATTATCGTAAAAAAAATGGCCGATCCAATATGGCCGACATGAACGTTAAAAAGTTACCAGATGTTGACAAAAATTGGTATATACGGGTTTTCAAGGTCGCTGATTACCAATCCGATATCTATTGTTTATAACTTGCAACAAAGAGCTTACAGCAAATTGTTATAAACAAAATGGCCGAGTATCCTGCTAAATAGATAAATTAATATATTTAAAAAAATCATCATCATAAAATAAACGTGAACAGTGTATTCTACGCAATTATTATTTTTATTTCCAAAATACATACGGAACGTTTCAAAAATAGAAAATTTTATTCTTAATCAAAATCGTAATCGGAGTCGGAGTCGGAGTCAGAATCATTATCCGAGTTTGTATCTATTACAACTCCCGGCACGGCTTCAATCTCGGCGCAAAATTCGTCTGCTGCAGCAGTCACTTTAGGAGCGATCAACATCGCTACAGCTTCCGGCGACAAACTCTTCAGCTTCTTCTGTGGTAGTCTTCTGACACTTGAAATGTACGGATCAGAAGTAACTAAGAGCCGATGAAAAACATCTTCCATAGTTTTAACCCTGGAACTTTTTCGCGCAAAATCTTCTCGATATCGTTTGATGTCTTTGTTTCGAGCTTCCTGAGCATCTTCGGATAATTGGCCGATTGGTAATAGAGCATGAGTTATTATCACTGGACCATGAATTAATAGTTTGTGCACCGAAGTAGGCATGGAGTACCAAGGGTATAATGCAACGGTCTTTCTTGCCGTTTCAATAGCATACTGTTCAAATCTTTCACAGTTTATCTCGTGGCCACACGATATAACTTGTAGGATTACGTACAAGCGTATAATAACTTCTTCGTTGACCCCCGTTATCGCAGCGGAAACCGTCGAATTTTCAAAGAATCGCCGAGCTGTGTTGCCATCATTGCTGCTGCCGTATCCAGGCTTTGGGCGATCGATATTTAGACCCAATTGCTTCTTGAATCCTTCTTGAATGGCCCTCTTGCGTTCCTGGGTAATTTTTTTTTCTTCGGCACTTCGAGCTTGCCATTTTTTAATGCCGAGTTTGTAAGACACGTGTAAGCAATACTCGAAGCACCGTATCCACGCATGCAGCGTCGACAATCCGAACTTCAAATTTGTTTCATTGATTTCCCTTTGCAATACAGTGTCGATGGCATTAAAATCTTTGCTGGTTGCTCCACACAAATAGCACCGTTGAGCAGATTTCGTCAATGATACAGCGTTGCAAACTTTACCATCTATCATGGTGAACAACAACTTGTACATTACGGAGATTTCTTTTCCATCTATTACACTTTCGAATGGACGAAGTGACTTTATTTGTTCTTCAACAATTTGGACTTCATTAAGTGTTGACTCTGTGTCTTCGCGTAGAAACAGTAGTCTAAGCGGTCTACAAAATCGTGGAGACGAGGGTCTGGGGTTCTTCCAAACAACTATTTCTTCCTTCGATTGTTGATCATAACACACGAGTTGTAATGGCACGACTGAAGTAAAGAATACATGCGCATCAGATTTGCTGTCATCACTGAACGTCTGCTTATATTCACTTTGCCCAGAACTTCCATCGCAACCCCACTTGCAAATCAAGTCCATTTTACGAACATTATCTGGAGTCAATCTTTGAATGAGTACATTTTGGACGAGTAAAATACGTTCAACTGTATGATCTAATAGTGCCTGTAGTTGGACTTCTGCACTACTCTCTGTAATCCTGATTGCATCACGTGGTGGATAACAACGCTTTTTTGCTTTCATCACTTTTTCGTAAGACGGATATAGCTTACAGTTATTTTCCTTCCCTAATCTTCTCATTCCCTGGTAAGTACTCTTGGAGAATTTATATTCAATCATAGCGGAAAGTGCAGCCTCTTCGGATAAAGTAATTTCATCCGTTGCTGAGTAAGCTTTACGATACTTGGAAGCTCTTAAAGGACTCGTCATTGTTACGTCCTTAATAACTTTTGTGGCGTCGGATTGTCCTGAAGAGCGAAGGTTCATCTGAGTAGCGTATGCCAACTCGACCGAGTTGAACGATGTACGAATATCTTGGGTCTTCCTTCGTTTAGATCTTTCACTGGACATTGTAAACTCAAGGGACGGGCGGCCGCCCGTATTACCCGGGCTTGTTACTATAGTGTCTGTAGGTGCGGCAAAACATACCTGCTTGCTAAGCCATTCACCGTTATTCTTGAAAAATACACAGGATTTTCTGTGAGCTTGTTGCCACCTCGTTCTCATTTGATTGAAGAGTATCGAAAAAGTCTGTTTCGAGTCCTCAGGCACTACAACTGTACGTCCGGTGTCCTTGGAAATTTTTTCTACCATAAATTCGATCAAGGAAGCGAGTTTATCGGATAAATCCTCGCTGATTATCAGAAATACTTCTTTCCTTGTCAGCACCAATTCTTTGTAACCGGATCCTGTAATAAAGACATAAAATTGTAGAAAATTGGTGTTAAAGGAAAAGATAAAATTTTCAATTAATACAAAAACTTGAACAATGTACATTATTTTACCAAATAAATAACCGCAATAATTGAAATAATTTTAAGAAAATTAGACAGAAAATATTGACATGGATTTGGTTAAAAGAAAGCTTTGCTTACTATATAATATATATATATTCAAATATTTTATTCGAATGTTATAACATTTCATTCATATTTAAGAAATTTTTATGTGGTTGATTTTAATATGTATATATATATATGCATACGTATATATCATAATTAAATCACAGAAAATTTATATATATATACACATACATATATATTAAAATAATTTATTTCAAGCGTATAACAGCCGTCTTGTCCGCTATGATGCTACTTCACCCATTCTCAGGTAGAGGCGCAGCGGCTGCTCAATAGTGCCGCGTGCACGCTCGGCTACCGCACGATGCGAAAAAAATCATAACGGACAAGACGCACGTTTTCCGCAGGTAACTCTTGTAAATTTCGAAAGCTTATACATTAAACTAAAGGCCGAGACTAGGAGCTTTGCAAAATGTGACAAAATATATAACTTTTCGGACCGTTGAAAATATAAGTTTTCAAAATTATTCAATTTTATTTATGCCGAAGGCTATACTACATTTCAATCATTTATACATAAACTTTCGATTCAACCGATGTAAAAACATGTTCTACATATCTCCAGAAGTAGTATCCATGTTGCAGAATTGAAATTAAACCCGTCACTTTAAAGTTATGGGTTTTTGAAGTCAGCAATAGTGTAATGGTACCAGTTCTAAACCAAGATTCCTACTACCGACACTTACCGACCGAGAACGACCCAAAAATGGTTAATTTCTGAGTTATCGGCGGATGGTCGGGTAGGGGTTTGATTTAGAACTGGTACCATGATCGACTGTCGATGTTTGTACTTACCGACCGATGGTAGGGCTGCACTGCTTGCCGACCGATGGTGAGGCTCACAGGTTTACCGATCGATGGTAGGGGTCACCTGCTTACCGACCGATGGTGGTAAGTCCCCCTTCGCCTCGAATGGAATGCGGCGGAATGGGGGGGGGGGGGGGGGTAAACACAGGGCCACACGTCCGATTCCCAGCGAGGCCGCGCAACGACTGACAAAGAGTCGAAGTGCTTTGTAGTAAAAGGGAGTTCCCCTCCCCTCCCGCGGGGTAGAAGGGGCGGCGGGAGGAAGAGTGGAGGGTCCGATTTCTCAGAAATTGTTTTAAACATTTGTGAGTGGTGAGTCATCGGGCGCTTGCCGTGGCTTGACAAAGGACCCCCCCCCCCCCTCCTGCTGAGATGCGATAGTTTTGTTTATCGACGTGTTGAAACCGGCGAATTAAGGTGTTGAATGATTATTTTCCGAGAATGTATCGTCGGCCGGTGACATTTGATAGCGCCAAAATGGCGACGGGATTTCGTCAGATTATTTTTTCAAACGTTTTGTGGGGCGTGGTGAGTCATCGGACGCGTGACATTTTTCCGCGCTCGGACCCTCGTGCCCTCAATGCAGAGGGGGGGGGGGGAGGAGTACATAATCTTGCGATTCAAGATCGGACGCACACATGAGAAAGAACTACGTACACACGAGTGAAACAATGGAGTTCATCGATAAAATTCGTAAAATTGCCGATATTCTGCCGACAAAGAAGCTCAGAGAGTTGTCACCCGGGTCGGATTATATCATCACCAACATACGGGCGGTCAACACTAAATTTGGCAAAAAGCACATCGTTGACATTCGCAACGAATTCAGCGTGTTTCTACCCGGAACGATCGTCAAGGCGCTTGAGGCTGATTCGACAACATTCGAGAGCATGTTGGTAGCAGCGCATAGAGGAGATCTATGCATGGTCTATCGCGGCGGAAAATGTCACAGCCTGAAATTCGCGAATTCAGCAACATTCCAGCTGATGTTGGCAGCAGCGTACAAAAGGAATGTCTGCATAGCCTACATCGGTGGAAAGTTTATCGCATACGTTAAGGGTCATGAAAATCGAGAGCAGCTAGCTCATATACTAAATATGAAAAATTATCTAGTTATTGAAACGTTGGACGCGGACTCTGAAGATATGGATGCATAATGCATAATGAAGGATACTAGTATTTCAAGAACAATTCATCTTGTGTTCAAGATTGGAAAGCACGAGAAAGAGCGCCCAACGTCTCGCTGTTTGGAACTCGATCTTGTGTATACAAACTCGACGTTCGAGCGCGTGCCGACACACACACACACATTGTGGATGCTGCGCTTAACAAAGCCCCCCCCCCCTCCAAATAAAATGCGATATCGATAAACGCGTTGAAACTCGGCCGCCATGATGAAGGGGACTATAAGTGGGGGGTGTCGAGAAAAATATTCGTCAGTATAGCGTTTCCTCGTCAACATGAGTCATTTCAGAGATTCAAAAAATCCTGTTTCTCAAAATTTGAAGAAGTTTGCTGAAGATCAATTTCGAAAAGGCCCTCCCCCGTCCGATTCAAAAGTTCCAAAGATCAAAGGGAGTGAAGCATATAATGATAATGTTCGTCCCGGGCGATACGGAGCCGTAGGTGATTCACGGAAAAAATAGGCTCTTGTTGAGAAGTTGCCACGGAAGGCGGCGGAATCATGCGCCGCAACGAAAACAATGCGTGCAAGAGACGTGAATTAAAAGTGCGCATCGAACGATTGTTGCAAGACATTCAACAATTGAAAGGAGAAATAGACTCGTGGGCGCAGATTCATTCGCTGAGGATGATATTTGAAAAAATAAATTTGGAGCCACGGCGCGAAAAATCGCCTCACCGACAAACGTCATTGGTCGAGGATTCAGAGTGGAGGGGGAATGGTGGAGGGGGCAAGTATATAATCTCGTGAAGACAGCTTCGAACGATTAGACGGCAAGTGAAAAATGGACGCGATCAATAAGATTGGTAAATACGCAGATTTTCTTCCGGCGAAGAAATTGAACGAGTTGACCCCCGAGTCGGAGTATCCCATCACCAACATACGGGAAGTGAACACGAGATATGGCAAAAAGTTCGTGATTGACATTCGCAACGAGTTTACCGTATTCCTACCGGGGAGGATCAGCAAGGTACTTGAAACGAATCCTGCGACGTTCCAGACGATGTTGGCGTCAGCGTACAACGGAGATCTATGCATGGTCTACATCGGTGGAAAGTTCAACAGCATGGAATTCAAAAACCTGGCGAATGCAGTGCGCGGTGAGGAGGAAGGCGACTAATGTCGATTGACTGCTCAAGTGAATTGCAAGTGAAAAAAATGTTTTTTTTTGTTCCCAGGTGAAGAAACCTCGAGTCGCTATGGGCTCTCGGAAAAAAACACATCACAAAGACTCGATGTTGGCGGAGGTGCTCAGACCTGGAGTTCTGCTAACCTAGCGACAGCGAAACCATGGCAAAAATATTGTGTTTTTCGGATCACCAAGGCGCTCCCGGTTGACATCAGCGCTTTGATAAAATCTGGTGCGAAGGAATCCACGAACCTCGCCATCACAGTATTAAGAACATTTTTTATGTGTATGTGTGTGTGTGTGTGTGTGTGTGTGTGTGTGTGTGTGTGTGTGTGTGTGTGTGTGTGTGTGTGTGTGTGTGTGTGTGTGTGTGTGTGTGAATGGGACAACATTTTGTAAAATTTTTTTGTAAATAAAAAGTAAAATTATGAAATCACAAAAAACTTTATTTCCTCGCATCCTCTTTCAACCATCTCTCCAGACATTTTACATTTTCATAGGCACATTTGAATTTCGGGTGGAGAGTCGCATGGTAGGGACATCCGTTGTTTCTCAGCTCATTTGTCGCAAGCTTCTTCAACGATGGGCAATCCAGAGTCTCCAGTTCGATGATCTCCGTTGCTAGGTCGGTGAATTTCTTCAACCACAGCGATTTCTCCAATCCCTTGATGTAGACGATTTGAGCGTGTTGTAAGATTGATCGAATGAACATGGGGATGGTGTCGTGTGGAAAGTCGCCATCGTCCCATCGCAAACCATGGTAATTGCGCTCCAACCACATATTCGTACTCTTGTACTTTCCCGGCAGAGAATTCCAGGCGTACGGTGGTTCGAAGAGAAACGTCAAGGGCTTGCAGTCAACGTTCGCCACCTCGACGATCGATATTTCCTTCGGGACGAATTTGTTGATCGGTCGCTTGAAGCCTTGCACATCAACGATAAACTCCATGATGACTGAAGGGGGGCGCGCGTGATCGCAACTTTATATCAACTTTCTTACCCCGCCACCTATCGGATTGTACTCGACAATACGATCATGGAGAATGAGACAGTAGGCGGAGGTATTGGCGGGAATATTGGTCTTTGATTCGAATTCGATGCGTACGTCAACGGGGCCGGACTTGAGAGAATCGTTCTGCTTCGAGCAATCAATGACAATGAGCGGAGCATACTTTATAAAATCCAATTTTTTCAAGCATGGTTCGGGCTCTCTATTGTAGTACGAATATTGAAAGTTTGCATACATTTGATAGAGAAGCGCATATTGGTTCTGTGCAATGTCCAGATTCAAATTCCCATAGGGATAACTTTGCGAATTGAGGTAGAGTTTGACATCTGTGATGTCACAATGATCGAAATTACACGCATTTGCGCTTTTCTTATTTTTACGATCGGTCTGGAAGGCTAGAATGACATATCGTGGCTTCTCAAGTTGCGTAGATGTCTTCACGGCCCACATGTGTTTTGAGGTTGCGGGGAGCATTGGGTACTCGTACAATTCCCATGAGCGGAAAGTCATGGGTATCGGTGTGTCTTTACCGATAAACTTGAGAAGTTGGATTTTACGCTTATCGGAGAGTGTCACGTATGGTACGAGCCATTCTACTTTTTTTAACGTGAATTTAATGTCATCCTCAGCTGTGGCTTGCCATATCGCATTATCATTAGTCTTCGATCTCAATAAAATTAATTCATGCTTCGCGTTCACAATGATTTTTTGATAATCTTCGGCGAAACCGAGGATCATACTTAGCGGTATGCATACGTCAAAATTCCCATCGGCATCTGCGACAGCGTGCCCGCTGCGAACATCGTACCAGCCAGCATTCTCAAGCTTATAGTTCTTGGATTGACTCACGGATGCGTATCCCTTCATCGAGCTCGTTATGCCCACATTTTTACATCGATCTATTTCCATGGCATTGAGCTCGTATCTCACCTCGTCGAACAAATAGCAAATGCCATTGTTTGCGAAATGTGTATTGGCGGCGATTGTGCCATCGGCTTTGCTGACTCGCCCGCAGACGCGTAGCGAACTTTGACTGGGAAGTATGCATATGTCTTAATGCTGAATGGAAATACGTATTTCATCACTGTTATTGAAGGTTGTTGATGCATACGGCTGATGAGCATGAATCTCATAGTGCGCGATAGAATCATCGAAGATGACGGGGGTTTTGATATCAATTATTTCCGCCTCCATCTCAAACAGCATACGCACGCAATGCAGATTATGTAGTTTTTCATGCGATTTTTCCACGTATTCGTAGACCCAAACTCCGCAAAAACAGCACGTTCTGCGGTGTTAGCGGTGTGCGTGTCCATCGACTACTGGACTCTCTCATCGACGAAGTATTGTTTTTATAAGTGCTCGCGACTCTGTGAAAGACTATACCCATTGCGATTTGATGTGTAATCGTATGGTTATTGTCTCACCGCGAAAGTTCACCAAATCACCGTCCTGATCCACTATTCGCAGTTGAATGTTGTCTATCGTCTTGCTCGCGATTGGTAGATAAATGACGTGCGACGGTATCTCGATGATTTTATAGCCTGGTGGTACGGATGGGAAAAACTCGTGGATTGTGTGTACTCTTCGCTCGTTAATATACGCGCCAGCTGTGAGGTTACATTCGACGCGCAATGCGTTCACTTTGAGAATGGTTACTAGATTATCCGATTGATGCTCAAACAGATATCCGCCAATGTTCAAACAGATATGCACATGCTACTAACAAGTACATGCAATCGTACGATCCATTGAAATCATCATCATACCTGATGTACTTCGATGTAAACAACTCGTATGGATGGGCAATGTGTCAACCTTTGCCTTATGCTGATTTTCAGTGGATCGACGACACATCGAATTTTAACGTATTATCCATAGTGCTAGATTCGTCTATAGGCTACGTTCTCGAAGTCGATCTTGAATATCCGAAACGTTTGCATGATCCGCACAGTGACCTTCCGTTTTGTCCGACACGCGACAAACCACCTGGCAAGCGCCAAGCAAAATTGCTCGCAACCGTATGCGATAAGAAGCGTTACGTGATACACTATCGCGCATGCAGCAGCGCATGCGCTATGGACTTAAAGTAGCGAAAATACAGCGAATTTTGAAATTCACTGAATCCCCCTGGTTGCGTTCATACATCGAATTGAACACGCACTTTCGCACACGTCCTACAAATGATTTAGAGAAAAATTTGTACAAATTAATGAACAATGCAGTATTTGGCAAAACGATGGAAAACGTGCGAAACCGTGTAGACGTGAAACTTGTAACCAAGTGGGAGGGACGGTATGGGGCAGAGGCAATGATCGTTAAACCAAATTTTCACAGTCGAAGTATCTTTTCGGAAAATCTTATTGCCGTCGAGTTTCGAAATCTGGAGGTAAAATTTAACAAGCCGATTTATGTGGGTATGTGTATACTCGACATTTCGAAAACATGTTTATATGAGTTTCACCACCAATTCATGATTCCGCTGTATCAGCAAAACTGCAAGGTCATGTATACCGAAACCGATAATCTCATATACCACATCAAGTCTGACGACGTTTACGACGATATGAAGCGTAACATTGACAAATTCGATACGAGCGATTACCCGATAGAATACGTGTACGGTTTACCGTTAGTCAACAAGAAAGTACCCGGTCTCATAAAAGATGAAAATAATGGTATGGTAATGACGGAATTTGTGGGATTGAGAGCAAAAATGTACGCTTTGCGAGTCGATGGTAAAAAAGACACGAAAAAGGTGAAAGGTGTGAAAAGTAATGTCGTCGCGCGAACAATAAATTTCAATGACTACACTCGCTGTTTACGGGAAGAAATTGAGATGACTCGTCAGCAGTCTTGCATAATATCGAAGCTGCACGAAGTTTACACTATTTCAGAGTCAAAAATTGCTGTAAGTCCACACGATGACAAGCGGTATATCGTGCCGAAAAGTACGGACACTCTACCCTGGGGTCATTATAAAATAGCATTGTAAATGTGTTTGTTAGGCTACATTGTATATATTGTTATAAAATAAAAATGGATAGATATGAATGTAGTAATGTAAATTTGATATATATTGGAAAATATTTATGTTATATATAATGCGAGTATGTTAATGTTTACAGGATATAATCATTTATTTTTATAAGGAATGGTGAATGTATACATAAATAAAATAGTATGCCTATTGTAAATAAACTTTATTGAATTTTTCATCTACTTTATGAAAGTTATTACAATATGTTATTTTTGTATATCCACGAGTTTTGGGATTTATCCATTCCCAACCATTTAACATAAACACCATTGCCGTTTTTGCGTATTATCTTCTCCACGAGATATATGTTTGGATTGGCAACACGTTGCAGTTCGTATTGGTAGAATCCTCCGGCTATTGGATTTCCACTTGAATCCTCGACTAGGTACGTTACAGGATAAGTTTGCTGCACCTTGACGATTTTAAACACTTCGGTGGTCCAATTTGGTGTGAAACCTTTTTCAAATATTGTCATGAATTTGCTTACGCGCACAAAATCATTGACTTTGAATCTTGCAGGAGCAGCAATTTTTACATTGCTGTATACGGTGGTTAAGAGTTTCTCCGCGATTGCAGTAGTAACGTCGATGGGCCTCATGCCAATCGTACGATGCTTTCGAGCGTTGTACTTCATAACGAGTTGCGGTACCGCATGGATCCACTTATAATTACCATTGAGTGTAAACATTTTCCACATAGTATTTGTGAGAGTGCGATTGAATCGTTCGACGACCGAGGCCTTCATAATAGAGTACGTCGAATAATGATTGATGTCGTATTTCTCCATGAGTCGTTGCACGTTTACATTGTAAAATTCTCTTCCTTTGTCGGTCTGAAGATTTTTCGGATATCTGCTATGATCGTGTAAGATTTTCGCGATCGTTGTACCCATTTCGTTGCCAGTTTTACTTTTCAAGGGTACGGCCCTTGCATACTTGCGCAACACATCGATGACGGTGAGTATGTAATTGTAGCCTTTGTAAAAACGCGAATACGGCCGCATTTCGACTACGTCAGCCTGCCACAAATCATCATACCCACGTACGATGACACGTCTTCGCAGAAAGTTTTTTCGTGCTGGTGCATGTAATTCCTCCACGAGCTGCTTTTCTTGAGACGTTTTTTCTTCTCCGAGCATATCGTGTGTTTGACCAGACGATTTTTACAAATCTTCCTGCGTTGTATCAGCTACAGCGTCGGTTACATACTGAATCGTTTTAGACGTATCGTTCATAGTTATTCGAAGCGTATCCTCTAGTGCGATGAATTTCTTCTCAAACTCATCCAGGCGTTCTGTTAACAGCTTAATTTTCATTTTCACGTAACGTTTATTAGCAGCATCGTAATCCCCTTCAGGTAGGGCTACGCCTCGTATTTTACGTGATCTTGCTTCGAAGCCACTAGAGGATAGACAGAGAGCATTATCACGTGTATAATTTCTTATTAGCTCAGTCCACTGATAGTATGAATTATCCTGCGCTCCAAGCGATGATCCGAATTTATTGATCGACACCTCGGTATCAATAGCGATGAAGGAATGATCATTATCACCGATGCATAGGTTAATTTATAATGAGACCCGCTTCGCGAAGTTCCTCAATAATCGACATTATCTCATTTTCGTGAGCGTTGCTACCCGCGTGTCGTGAAGCTTCCAACAAGCGCAAACGATCGACCAACTCATTGGGATCATTCCAATGCCCGTAATCGATTTTGTTGTTATTTAACGTCATGGCGAGCGGTATTTCTATACCTCTTCCAGTTTTTCGGTCGAAAGTTAATGGTCCAATTATATATTTATACTTGAAGCCTTTGTTACCCAATACAGGATTGAGTATATTGCTACCACGTCGATGTGCATTTGTTGCCAACAATATACTTTTATATTTGTTTTTGTCTTCCTCGGTGTATATTGCATCGTCGGGAATTCTCTTGAAGATTAGCTCATAGAGCCCAGGGGTTCCCAAGTATTTTATGCCATCGATGAATATATTATCATCATTATCCACATCGAAACGCTTATCGCCTAACATCATTCCTTCATTGGTAAATTTGACGCCATACACGTAATCCATGCTGGAATTTTTGTCTTGTGAAAGAATAGATGAAATATATTGTTGGCCGAGTGGACCGAAATGTTCGCGCAATGTATTTTGACCTTCAGCCGTTTGTAATTGACGTTGAACTGTAGACAGGAATGATTCGGGCGTAGTCTCAAAAACGTCTTCTTCAACAATGGTGGCTGGTTGCAAGGGTACAGCAGCCATCGACGTATCATCCAGAGATTCCTTTCGTCGCTTGCGTTTCAACTGATTCGGTGTAGAAGTTACCAGCGAATCTTGAAATAACGAACGTGAGCGCTTTGTTCCTTGTTTCACATCCTTCTCTAGGTCCTTTGCTTCCGACATACTCAACGATTCAATTCCCGGCCCAAGACATTCAACAGCAGCTGATTGCTCAACAATCTGCTTGAGAGGTTCGGTGATTGGCTTGAAGTGTCTCTTCAATGCAAGATCTTCTTCCATTTTTCCAGTCTTCAAAGCTTGATATTTTTTGCGTATTGAGTCGCTTGTTTTCGCAATTTCCCTCGCAATCTTTTCATCAGTATCAATTGTCGTCATGATGCCCACATGAGATTATTTGAAGGTCGTTGCACCGATGATGTCTAAATGCCGACTGTCTACATTACGGTATTGCAAACTCGTTAAATCCATTTATATATCGACCACCGGACAATGAGCTATGTTTGTCAATCACCATGAAGCCATATTTGTGTTGCCAACATTTATGACATAACACCAGAAAATCTTCATACGGCATGTCCGTATTTACATGTTCATTGTAAACATGTTTCAAGTTTGTACGATCTTGTTTCAATAAAATAAGCAGATTCACATTGTCGCGTATAAGATGCTTGGGAACCTTGGCATATGTTTGGCAAAGGTAGAAACAATCAACGCTCGAGTGTCTGCCCATCGCAAAGTACTCTCGTACTGTATCTTGCTTATCACATGCTACGTCATCGAAAATAAAAATGGGGTTCGGAAGCGCTTCATGCGGTGGGATAACATCACTATTATTTGAGAATTTGAAATAGCCAATTTCGTTAATCGATGCCAGCAGATTTTCCAAATATTGATATTTTGGCTGTTGAAGCGATTTCGAGTATACATATAGGTTTTCAAAACGTACGCCATTTGGACTTTCTATTAAACTTAACAGAACATTGGTTTTCCCACAATTTGAAGGACCGCAAATAATGCTGCGTATCGTAAGTGGCAGCATGTCTCCGTGCTTGCGTACTTGTTGGCCCTCCATTACTCTATCGTCGAAATTGGTCACTCGAATCACCGTCGCTTGTTGCATGATACACATGTTTTCTCTTCCGAATCTAAACACACATTCGCCCAAAATGCGTCGTGTGAGGAGTATTTATAGGAGTGCACCGAGCCAAATCCGCTCAGTATTGAGAATGTTTTTGTACCTGTCGGACGACTGCAGTATTCTCCGCTTAACGGCTCATCAATTACAGTTTATTCCAAAAATTGTTTTGTTATAAAATTTTCATCACTTCGTTGACATTTTGTGGGAGAGGCTTCCCGAACATATAAAGGCTGATTCGGAAGTACAGCAATATCGCCGGAGCACGCTCCATTGGAATTTACCGGGACAGCTAATACACATTGACGGTCCAGCACCGTTTATAAATAATTGTGCCGAATGTCAAAGAGAAAAGGCAGCGGTTTGTTAAATCGTGCAAGAAATGCACTTCCGATCGAGTTACATATTCCCGGATACCAATTTTGTGGACCAGGTACTCAGTTAGAGCAGAGATTGGCACGGGGTGATCGTGGTATAAATCCTTTGGATGCCGCTTGTTGCGACCACGATATAGCCTATTCTCGAAGCAATCATTTAGGCGAACGATACGTTGCGGATAATATACTTGCAACAACGGCACGAAAACGCATTACTGCAAGAGATTCAACTTTTGGCGAGAAAACAGCAGCGACCGCTGTTTGGGCAGCTATGAAAGCAAAAACGATATTCGGCATGGGAATGAAGACAAAGAACTCATCGACAAAGAATTCATCGACAAAGAAAAAAAACCCGTTAAGAAGAGAATACTGCCGATAGCAAAGCGTAGCGGAATTTTGCCAATGTTACCATCGCTGGAAGTTCTTGGTTCACTGGCTGGTGGGGCAGCTGGGATAGCAAAGGCTGTGAATGATAGCAAAGCGGCGCAACGTCAACTTGAAGAGATACAACGTCATAATCGAGCTATAGAAGGCTATGGCGTGGACAAGGATGTTCAACTAAGAAAAAAAACGACAAAACACGATGAAAATGCCCATGGGTGTAACAACTAATGTACAATTGGAATGCTTAGCCAGGCGCGTGCGCATAGCATACTTCAGAGGGGTCTTCATGCGCAATAATTTACCAGTTTATGGTGGCGTGCAACTAGATGAGAGCGGTATAGTAAATTTTGATGATGCCGATGGCCCCGGTACGCATTGGGTAGCCTATGCCAAGAGGGGGACTCATATAATATATTTTGATAGTTTTGGAAATCTTCGACCGCCCAAGGAGTTGGTGCGATATTTTGGACCAAATACCACAAAAATACAATCCAATCGAACATCTTCTCAGAATTATAATCAGAGTATTTGTGGGCAATTGTGCTTGCAATTTCTCCAAAACGTCGATGATCAATAGGTATTTAAGCTGTGACAATGCGTCAATCAACTCAGTATTCGAGGGAAACATGTCACTGACACTTACGTTGACCGGCAAGACTAGCCTTCTAACCGCAAATTATTTTCCCGCTATAGATTTCAATGATGGCTGTTATGAGCTCGGTTTGACGGATTTGGAAACTTATCACACAATACCAAATGTGAATTCATCAAACAACAAATTTTACTTCGCCAATGATGACAAGGAAATTATAATCCCTGAAGGATCGTATGAACTGAGAGCCATAAATGCGTATCTGAATCGTGCAATTTTACTCAAAGGGGTTGATAGCGGTGATGATGCTGAAAATGAAATTGTTCCTCGAAATGTTGATGACGATGACCTCGATGAAAATGGCGAATACCCAATCGTGCTACGCGCTAATCATAATACACTAAAGAGCGAAATCAAATGTGCGTACAGAATAAATTTCAGTAAACCTGACAACGTAGGATCCCTGATGGGATTTTCATCAAATCGAATACTGCATCCCTGGAAATGGCAGGAATCTGATGTACCGATAACATCAGATTCCAACATTCCAACATGTCAACATTATCCGCATAGAATGTAGTGTCACCACTGGTGCGTACTGCAATGGCGAGCGTGTACACACGATACATGAATTTTCGCCGAGCGTACCACCAGGATATAAGATATCGGAAACGCCTGCGCAAATCATTTATCTTCCGATCGTTGTGCGGAGCATTACGGATCTAACGATACGTATCGTGGATCAGAAGGGAAAAGTACTCGATTTTGGAGGAGAAGAAATTACGGTGAGATTGTATATACGAAAGCGACGCTTGTGATGCTCGTTCTGTACGACACGGAATACGCCAGAGACAATATTTCTACGCGAGATAATACGATCCCACACGATAATACTCTTGCAAGAAGTCAAGCGGCATTGAGTGTTAAATTATCCGCAAAGAAGAAACTTAGTGCAGCAAATCGGGAATTTTTAGAATCTCTGGGATTTATTGTACGACATACTTGAGGCAAAAGAATGACTGACGTTTTGAATATCAGTGGGGAGCCAATCTTTGACAATCGTATCATCAAAATTGAGACTCAAACGTACAATCCGTATGCCAACTCAACGTTTGGACACAGTGATGAGATACGAATTCTTATACAACACCAAGACTTGTACACCCTACCATCTGAAAGTTTTCTCTACGGTGAGGGAAAGTTCACGGTGCTTAAAAAACCTGATGATCAAGCAATAGTAGTATTGGGAAACAATTGCGTTGCATTCATGTTTGATGAAGTTCGTTATGAGCTCGACGGTGTGGAGATTGATCGCAATCGAAACGTTGGAATAACAACCACGATTAAAAACTACATCTCTCTAAGCCCTGAGAGGAGTCATACTTTGAAAAAAGCTGCGTGGGATGGACCACATAATAATGGGGGAAAATACTTCAATTTTTGTGTACCTCTCAAAATATTGCTAGGATTCCTTGAAGATTACAAGCGCGTTGTTATCAATGCTCGTCATGAGCTAATTCTGATACGTTCGCGCAATGATAACAATTGCTTATTCAGTGAGCATCCATTAGTAGAGGCAGAAGTTGAATTGCTCAAAATACAATGGCGTGTGCCTCACGTAATATTAAATGAGATAACTAAATTGTCATTACTTCGAACATTGGAAAGTGGGCGATACTTGAATATGAGCTTTCGCTCTTGGGATCTATACGAGTATCCACTGCTTCAAAGCACAACGAAACACTCATGGACTGTGAAAGCTGCCTCCCAGCTAGAGAAACCAAGATATGTAATATTTGCGCTGCAGACTGGCAAAAAAAATTCTATGGCAAAGGACATTACACTATTCGACGAATGCAAGCTCGCCAATGTTAAACTTTATCTCAACTCGGAATCCTATCCTTACGATGATTTGAATTTGGACTTTGACAAAAACAGATTCGCCATTTTGTTCAATGTGTACTCTCGATTCCGTAAATCTTATTACGACTGTAATGTCGGCGTAGGGATCTTGGCGAGCCCACCGCCCGGGAGTGCGTTCAGCGCTCTCGCAGTAGCCACCGGTGTGCAGGGCTAACCACCCAGCATGTCGAGAACACGCACGAACATACAAGCACAAACATCTACACAAACACGTCCGAGGAATATACCGGTGATGCGAATGATCAGGTGACCCTATAAACGGGCCATCCTGAGAAAGCGAATGCTCGGGGTCCCCTATAAACGGGGTCCACCGAAAAGCGAATGTCCGGGGTCCCTATAAACGGGCTCCCCCGAAAAGCGAATGTGAGTGAGTGTGCGGAGGAATGTCGGAGGGCCCAAGTCCTGAGCACCTCCTGTATGGCTATTGAATGAATGCGAGTAAATGAACCGGTACACGTCACAAAGGCGGACACTCACTAGCACGCACATTTAACGCCGGGGGACGGCACTAGGACCCCCGCCGTCCTCCGCGGCAGGCCGCCCCAGTGCGGACGGTCGGAGGGTACGGCGAGTATAAACCAGGCACGATGCTCCTGGGCCGCTGGATAGTACAGGGGCCCGGGTCCTCTTAGCCGGATGGACCTGGCTGCCCCATCAGCCAGTGTATAATTCCCATACTGTTGTAGTGCCGGGTGGCGCCCGGAACGGGCCCTGCAGCAGTAGCGGGGGGGGCCTCGATGAGGCCACTACTGCCCCCTCTGGGGCGGCCTGCGGCGGGGATATTTCGGCGAGGGCGGTCTGCGGTGTCTTTATCCCAAAACACTCTCACGTACACAAACAAAAGGGAGAAAGGGAGGAACTAAAAACATGAGTACACAACAAAAAGGAAAACGTTTAAACGCATCAAAACAAATGGGGCCCCCAACCCCGACAAGGACAAGTGACACTACGGACGGACGAACGGGACAGAAGACTGCACCGGCTTCGTCCGTAGTGGAGACGGCCGAGGCCAGGATCCGGACTCAGCTACAACTGATCCGGGAATGCCTGGTCAAAATGGAGGAAAAGACACGCGTGCAGAGGAACATCAGCACCGTGATCACAACCAACATGGCCCGGATTAGGGAAGCTGCGGACGAGGCATGGCACGAGTGCGACAGGATGCATGTGCTCGGGACTGCCAGCGGAGAGGGTGACGTCGACAAACAACAGACGCCACAGACGAAACGCAAACGCGAGACCACGGGCTCAAGCCCGGATCTCACGCCGGCCAAAAGACCGACGGAGGGAACGGAGCTCACCCCGTGGAAAACGGTGCTCGCAAAGAAGAAGAGGAAGACGACAGACGCACAGGACGGACAGAAGACGAAAACGGCTACAGAAGCGACAGTGACGCCGGCCACGAACAAGGAGGGTGACGCCCGCCCAGCCCGGAGACCCGGGGCTGGGGTGGTCCTCATTAAGCCCACCAGTGGCAAGACATACGTGGACACACTGCGACGTATGAAAGCCGTTGATCCTGCGACCGAAAAGGTGCAGGTCAACGGCTACCGAAGGACGAAGGACGGAAGTGTCCTGCTCCGTGTCAAAAGCGGGGCGGGAGACCGACAAAACTTCCAGGACAAGCTTCGGCAAGCCCTGGGAGGAGACGCACAAATACGGGACATGACTTCCAGCGTACAACTGGACATACTGGACCTGGACTGTGTGACGGACAAAGAGGAAGTAGCGGAGGCACTTCGACGAGAGACCAACGACACGAGGGACCCGAAGGTTCATATCTTCGGCCCAAACAGACATGGACAGTGTATGGCTGTCTGTGACCTTGAGGAGGGCGCCGCAAACGCCCTTCTCAAGAAAGGTCGTCTGAAAATCGGATGGATGAACTGCCGTGTCAGGCCTAGGACGACTGTGCCAAGGTGCTATAGGTGCCTTGGGTACGGGCACACTAGGACGAACTGCAACGGCAAGGACAGAGCACAGTGCTGCTACAAATGTGGCAGGACGAACCACGTCGGCAAGGACTGCAAAGACACACCGACGTGCTTCCTGTGCGACGAGGCGGGGCACGAGAGTACCGCGCACCTCCCGGGTTCCGGGGCGTGTGCGTTCTTTAGGGCTGCGCTGGAGGAGTGCAGGAAGAAGACGAAGACGTGACGATCCTACAAGGAAACATGCACAGATGCGAGGAAGCACACCTCCTGCTTCCCCAAATTGCGACTGAACACAACGCTGATGTACTGATACTGAGCGAACAATACGGGGATATGACGACCCCGACGTGGTTCCCGAACGGCGCGGGTACCTCAGCCATTTGGGTCAGGGGTACCAGAACGCGTGTGCTCGACAGCGGAGCGGGGGACGATTACGTCTGGGTGAGGGTGGGCGGCCTGATTTACGTCAGCGTCTACCTGACCCCAAACTGACGCCAGAGAGTTCGAGGACAAGACGGGCAAACTGGAGGACGCATTGAGGGAGCTGCCGGGTGACTTAATAGTCGCGGGTGACCTCAATGCGAGAGCAATCGAGTGGGGAATGACCAGAACGGACAGACGTGGACACCTGCTGCTGGAAATGGCAGCAAGACTCAACCTGACTGTAGCGAACACGGGACACGTACCGACGTACATCAGACCGGGGGTGGGCTCCTCGATACCGGACGTGACGCTGATCTCGGACAGTATCGTGCCGCTGATGAGGCGATGGGCGGTGATCGACGACTATACAGCCAGCGATCATCAATACATCGTCTTTGAGGTGGCGGGACCCACAACGACGCAACGCAACAGGTCGGCGCAGACACCGCGGTGGAACACACGGAAACTGGACATCGACAGGTTCTCGAGGGCGCTGCTGGAAGCAGTCGCACCCTCGGAGATTGTCCCGGACGAAATGACGGGACGTACAAGGACCGAACGACTTGTGGACGAGACCTTAAAACTGACGAAACGGCTCTGCAAAGCGTCAATGCCGCGCAAGAGCATCCGACACGACAGACGAACGACGTACTGGTGGACAGAAGATATCGCCGAACTGCGGAGGCTCTGCATTCGGGCGAAGAGGCGAATGTACCGGGCTCGGGAAAGGGACCGGCCGAACGCGGCTGCTCTTACGACGGAGTTCAAACCGGCACGGAAAACGCTGACAAACGCGATAAAAGACAGTAAGAAGCGCTGCTGGAGACAGCTATGCGAGGAGGTGGACCAGGACCCCTGGGGTCTGGGTTACAAGATTGTGACGCAGAAGCTAGGGGCCCGAAGTCCGCCGGAACTCCAAGACGCGACGACCATGGGACAGATAGTTAATGGGCTCTTCCCAACTCACCCGACGAGGGAGGAGCCCTGGGACACGGACGACAGACGGGACGCCCCGGTCTTCACTGAGGAAGAGCTTACTAAAGCTACGACCACTCTGAAGGCGGGGAAAACACCTGGACCGGATGGCATACCCGGGGAGGCCCTCCGGCTGATGGCACGCCTGAGGCCTGGGATACTCCTCGGTATGTACAACGAATGTCTTAGGACAGGGACATTCAGTGCGCGCTGGAAGACGGCTAGACTGGTCCTCCTTAGTAAAGGAAAAGGGGAGCCGCACATGCCGTCTTCCTATAGACCTCTGAGTCTACTGGACACGACGGGTAAAGTTTTCGAACTTCTACTGAGACCGCGATTGACAGACGCGATAAGAGCGGCCGGGGGCTTGTCCGAGAACCAGCACGGCTTTCGCAAGGGACGATCGACTATAGGGGCAATCCGCAAGGTCATCGAGACCGTCAGGAGGACGGACGAGGCCTGTGACGCGGCAAGGCCCCTAGTGATACTGGTGACTCTAGACGTGAGAAATGCCTTCAACTCGGCTAGGTGGGGGGATATCTTGGGGGCGCTGGAAGGCGCTCTCCGGATTGCTCCTCATCTACTACGGGTACTGAAGGACTATCTCAACGACAGACGCATCACGTACGAGACGACAGATGGACAGGTGACCAGAAGTATCACCGCGGGTGTCGCGCAAGGATCAATTCTCGGACCGGACCTATGGAACGTGACGTATGACAGCCTGCTGAGGCTGGAGATGCCGCGCAACGCATCGCTCGTTGCTTACGCTGACGACATGGCGGCGGTGATCGTGGAGCGCAGTGCGGACCTGGCCCAGCTGACACTGAACCAGGTCATGAGACGAGTTGACAGGTGGATGACAGAGCACGGACTGTCTCTTGCACTGGACAAGACGGAGCTTCTCATGCTTACGCGACGACGAATACCGACAATCATTCCGATGACAGTCGGAACGGAATGTATGGGTACCAGAGGAGAAGCTAAGTACCTTGGGGTGACTCTGGACACGAAACTGACCTTCTGGCCCCATATAAAACGAACGGCTGAGAAGGCGGCGGCGAAGGTGACTTCGCTCAGCCGCCTGATGGCAAATACGCACGGACCGAGACCGTCTATACGGAGACTACTGATGACGACGGCCCACTCGATCCTCCTGTATGGCGCAGAGGTTTGGGCGGACGCGCTGGCCATTAAAAAATACAGGAAGACGATGACGTACGTACAAAGACAGGGGGCACTAAGCATAGCGTGTGCCTACAGGACCGTCTCGGCAGAGGCGATCCTGGTGGTGGCGGGCGTGATTCCTATAGACCTATTAGCCACAGAACGAAAACGAATATACGAACGCGACGAAAGGACTAAAAGGGCTGACGCGGCAAGGCATGAAAGAGAAAAAACCTTGACGGACTGGCACGCATGCTGGATGACCGCGACAACCGGACGATGGACAAGACGGCTAATAACGGACCTAAGACTGTGGACCGAACGGGGTTGGGGGGAGGTAAATTTTTACCTGACCCAGCTTCTCACGGGACACGCATATTTCCGAAATTATCTGTACAACATGAAACGAGTACGTACGCCGGACTGTAAGTACTGCGGACCCACACGAGACGATGCGGAACACACGTTCTTTGCGTGTGACAGATGGACGACCCGAAGACAACAATTGGAACGGAGGACTGGACACATCACGCCCGATAACATAATCGAGCTGATGCTACGAGACGAAGACCACTGGACAGACATCGCCACCTTCGTCGAGGCAGTGCTGAGGCGTAAGAAAGATGATGGATGCCTGGAGGATGAATGAGGGAGATATGACATGTAAACGGTAGAGACGTAGCGACGGGTAAACGAAACGAGACGGACGATGGACAGGACCCGCGGGGGTGAGGTTATACTAACGTGTTGCCACCCCGCGGGGCGGACAGTGGAGGGGGATGTTTTAGTCGGTATATCACCATTCCGACGGCACCGGCATGTGTGGGAGTCCGACACACGAGACAGCCCACGGGGCCGACTTACGGTGCGTAATTTGCATTTTTACCCCCACCTAAAAAAAAAAAAAAAAAAAAAAAATTACGGCTGTAATAGTGATAATTCTCTGCTCACTATCGCAAAGTTTCAATGTAACGGCCCTCTCACGGTTATCGATTGCTCGCGTCAGAACGAGTCTGTGAAAAATGCTACCGTGGACGTGCGAATAGAGTTTGAATGTAAGGAACATTTGCCACCAAATACTACGGCCTATTGTTTGATCTTGCACGATCGCGTTGTTGAATATTGTCCATTGACAAACATGGTTCGTAAAATTGTATAGATCAGCAAGTAACCCCCGCGCGATAAATAAATGATTTAAAGACGAGTTTCTTAAATATTGACGTCAGTCATCAATTGATCTTGCTATCGACTTGATCGAGTCAACACATCTTCGTTATGTCTGTACCTATATTTGTCGATCTACAAGGGTTCATTGTTGGGAGAAACTTTGTCGTGAAGGAAGTAGCGATTCTGAGAGCGGAATGTGTGATCTCTCATTACATTTTCGCGAGTATCATACCATGGAGACTTCTCACAAAATCTGAGAGATACGAAGCGTCATGGCTGATTCGGAATCATCATGGTCTAAAGTGGGCCTATGGAAACGTTCCAAATAGCATGGCTCAAGGTTTAATAACGGCTGCAGTTGTGGGCCCATAGGAAGACGATATGTATCCTATCGTATATGTTGACGGCCATGAAAAACGAGAATGGCTAGCCGATATATGAAATATGAAAAATGATGTAGTTATTGAAACGTTGGACGTGGACTTTGGCGATATGGATATGTTAAGTAAAGCTACACTCTGCGATGCGAAAAGCACGAAAAAAATAGTGCATTACAAAATGTATGTAAAATGTTTAATTGGTGGTTGAATCATAAAGATTCATGCAAATAAACGAAATGTGATATTATGTGATTTTTTAATTCTCCTCACCCCTTTCTTTGTTACATTATCTGTTATGAGATTACACAGTTGTATAAAATATTGCTCTCAAACGTTCGAGAGACGTACGTGAGACGTTCATGAGACGTTCGGAGACGTTCATGAGACGTTCGGAGACGTTCGGAGACGTTCGTGAGACGTTCGGAGACGTTCGTAAGACGTTTGGAGACGTTCATGAGACGTTCGGAGACGTTCGTGAGACGTTCGGAGACGTTCGTGAGATGTTCGGAGACGTTCGTGAGACGTTCGGAGACGTTCAAGAGACGTTCGTGAGACGTTCGGAGACGTTCAAGAGACGTTCATGAGACGTTCGGAGACGTTCGGAGACGTTCGTGAGACGTTCGGAGACGTTCGTGAGACGTTCGAAAGCGATCAATAGATGTTCGAAGACGTTCAATAGATGTTCGAAGACGTTCAATAGATGTTCGAAGACGTTCGTGGGTTTGTTTGGGTTTGTTTGGGTGAAATCCTAAACAAACCCAACTGCTTTAGTCGTTGAATGTCTAAAGTTAAATGTATATCTCGCTCTATCTCACATGCATGCGATGCGGTCGCTCCATCTCTCATTCTCGCGCTCTCTCATGCATACGTGTAATCCGATCGCTTCTCTCAGCGACACGGGTCAACCAACTTGGCTCTCTGGCGACAGTCGCTAAATAATAAAATCCATGAAGTAAACAATATAAGACAAAATAAATCAACAATAAATTTTAAATATATAAAGATCAATAATCGATGATCAATTAATCGATAATCGATATATACCCCCCTCCTCCACTCCAACGATTTCCCCCTCCCCGCGTGACGTCAGCCGCTCCACCGAGTCCCCCTCCCCGCGTGACGTCATACCCCTCCCCACGTGAACCCCCGCCCCGCTCCCCCCTGAGATCCCGGAGTTAGAACTGTCACAGCTATACTACTTTCATGATTTCTTATTTTTTCCCCAGAAATTTTTCTTTTTCCTATGACCTGAGTGAACGGCTGCGGAGATTTTCGGAGAAAAGTTAAAGATGGAAAGAAATGAGATTTTCGTAAAAAACACTTATTATTTTTTTTCCGGACCTCTTTCTTTTTCCTATGGAGTGAACGGCTGCGGAGATATTCGGAGAAAAGTTATAGATGAAAAAAAATGAGATTTTCGTAAAAAAAACTTATTACATTTTTTTATCCCTCATAATTCTGAGAAATAATGAATTTCCGAAATTTTTGCAAACATTATTTTTCTTAAGGGGTAACACCACTGTAACGGCCTGCCAGGAAGCGTTTTAAACAAATAATACTTGGGGTAATTATCAAGCATATATTGAAGTATATTGCAACAAGAATTTATGGGAAAATATTACAAAATGGCGACACTGCAGCAAATTCCTCCGAGGCATGTTGAACTTAAGGTGCTCTGCGGCACGCAGTATAACTTGTGTCAATTTTACTCTGGACAAGACAAAAAAAATGTTCATTAAATCTAGATGAGTGTAGTTAGGGATCCACGTAGGCGATTTTAGAAATATTGATTTTTGAGTAATTGCCGAGTATTTGACTAAAAATGCTCCATTTTTTAAGACAGTTATTTGTTAATAAATATTGTTTAAATTAACTTATCGAAAATCCCCTACGTGGTTCAGTAGCTACACTCATGTAGACTTAATAAAATAAAATTCTTTTTTTTAGATTATAATTGGCACAGTTATACTGCGTGCCGCAGAGGTTCGACATGCTTCGGAAGAATTGCTGCATTGTCCCCATTTTGTAATATTTTCGGATAAAAATGTATAGCAATATACTTAAATTTATGCTGAATAAATACCGCAAGTATTATTTCTTTATCACATTTTTTTTACAATGAAACCAAGAAGAAAGAACCAACTGAAAAAAAAACCGAGAAAAAATAAGAATTAAAAAAAAAATTAAACTAAGAAAAAATAGCCCATTTTGTTTTAAAGTAAAAATCAAGAAGAAAGAATCATTTATTTTTTAAGTAAGAATCAACAAGCAAAAAACGCATTTTTGGTGAAAACAAAGTATTTTTATATACAAGAACAAAGAATCAAAGTATTGGGTTTGTTCCAGCCGTACAGGGTCTTCCCCTTTTAAGGGGTTACCCCCACTTGCGATTTTGAAAAAATCGATTTTTTTTATTGCATTTTTTCGAAGTATAAGTATCTGAGAATGTGTCCTGAAAATTTCAAGTCGATTCGAAAAAAAATGACTGAGATATGAGCGTTGAAAGAAAAGAATCCGCGTTGAAAGAGCGTTGAAAGAGAAACTGTAAACGCGTTTTTCTCAAAATGGCATTTCTGAAGTCGGTGACCAAGATTACTCGAACACTAATGACCCGATCTTCTTGAAATTTTGCAGGCTTATTGAATACATAAAAATGTAGTCTTTGATCGTTCGATTTTTTTTTTGAAAAAGATGGCCGTTTTATAGCCAAAAACGGCTGTTTTTTTTCGTTAAAATCGAACCATTAACTTTGACTGTCCGCCATTTTGTGAAAAATGAATATTTTTTAAAATCCTTCGATTAAAAACTAGTTTATACTTATATTTGACTAAGTCCATCCGCATTTTTTTTCTCAGATGATCCACTTCTCCGCAATGTTGGTCACCGCAAACCGTGTATATAAAACATTATTTCATTGACGGCCATTTGCCACTAAACAATGTAATATTTTTCAATAAAAAAATTACTGAAAGTTCTTCAAGATGTGTTCTTTAAGATGGTATATTGATCCATTGAAAAAGTTTTGTAGTTTTCTTTAAAAAAATTCATGAAAGAGGCCTTTTTTGCGCTACAAGTGGGGGTAACGCCTTAACGAGCCCCAATCCGCCTCAACTTCTTTCAACCTCCATCACTACCCGTCCCCCTCCTTATATCATCCGTTCCTCATCTCCCCCGTCTGCCGCCAATTCCACCACCACCCCCCACCAGCGGCCGCCGCCGACTTCCCCCTCTGTATCGTATTCACCATGACATATCTGTCATGGGTATAAGGAAACTGCGGAAAACCTATAACAATGCAGCCGGTCATCAAGTTTGCCCCCCAGTCAAGTCGTGGAACTAGTCTTATTTCGCTGCGAAATGCCGAAGAAAAACATGTCACGACGAAATGTACGCGCGACTGGGTTTCGAACCCGGGACCTCCCGGTCCGCAGGTTTAGTGGCAAGCACGCTAACCACTAGACCGTCGTACCGCTTGAAGAATCAAAGTATTTTTTATGAGAGAAACAATAAGTAAGAATAGCAAAAGATTTTATTTAATAATGAAAATATTGTACTTTTTCTATTAATAAATAGAACTGATGAACAGGTGATCATGCATTTTCATTTTGTTAGTTTGCGTTACTTGATAACTGGAGGTAGTATATTTTGAGCAAACAAAAAGTAAGAATTAATTTTTATCTATATTTTTTATTTCATACAATTTCCGAAATTTTCTCGCGATCGTAATTAAAATGATGAAATATTCGGAAAAATTCGTATAAATTCGGAGAAACTCGGATGTTTGCGTAAAAATAATTGTCCGCAAATTCCGAATTCTTCATATTCGTTCTAATTCATTGAAAAATTCGGAAAAATTTTCTGGAAAAAATCGGAGTCTTTCGGGAAAAAAAATTGCACTAGGGCTGAACCGTAATATTATGTTTATGCAATTAATTCGCGAATTAGCTAAAATATTGACCAATATTGACATCAACATGTGCAAACACATGTTGATTCATTTTGTCAAATCGTTTGTATTTTTTTTATTGCATGCTATCGTCGCCGAATTTAATTATAATTGCCATTAATTTTAATGCTGTGAGAGATTTTTTTGATACAGCAAAAATGCAATACACGATGCTTGGACAAAAAAACGTTTTTTAGGTTAAATATGCAAATCCTTTAATATAAATACCCCTCGCTCCCATTTCGTTATAATGTATTACCTATAATATTTAATTGGATTTATTTTTTGTTTTCAGCTTCGCCATGGGTAAATATTGAGCTTACCCCGCATGCCCCTTCCTTCACTAGAATATGTAGTTTTCTAATATTTAAGTTGTTGCCCCGCCTGGGGTTTAAATTCGGTTTGGTTTGTTGGTTGGTTTGAGGTTTGATGTCAATTATATATTCTCTTATTCCTTTTTGTAGCGACAAAAAAAATTCTTGGAAATCTAGTATGCAATATTCACATTATGGCTGTTTAATCGTACATGTCACCGTATAAAAATAAAACATTTACAGTATAGATCACCTCCAAATGAAAAAAAATTACTAAAATATTATCATTTCGTAATTTAAACGAAAGCATCTCAATATTACTCTTCAGTATCACAAGCTGCGCTAATAAGAAACAAATATACGACAAATTGAGGATCGACGATTCAAAATCGGCGCGCGGACGGAGTTGGCAGAGGTAGCGCCGCCAGGCGGGTATAATCCGCGGATCGTTCATTACTTTCACAACCATTTCGCCAGCATTGCGTTCGGGCTCCAGGGAGACTAGAGAGAAGGAGTGGACACAGCATAGGCCAATACGTAGTTCCAGCGTCTTAAAAAGTCCGACCTTCAATAGTTCCAGATCGTGCCACGAGCAGCTCTCCTGACGATAACGTCTCAAATAATTATAATAGTCCAAACTTGACGCATGTGCACAAATAATAAAAGAATTTGATTTCGATGTGTTTGTGTGCTCTGCTTTGAGGCTCATTTTTAATCACATCGTGCCGATTCCCCACACCAAGCTCGGGCCCAACCATTTGTAACGGAATAGCAACATCGTACGCTGCAGCAAGCTGATCGGCGCGTGGTCGGGGAACTCGAAGCGTGTTTTTTTTCCCGAGTTCTAGTAATTCTGAGACGGATGTGAAATACATTTAGTCTGCAAACAAATTTAATTTGTTCAATTTATGCATGTATTTGCCTTTGTTACAGCGAATACAATTTAAACTGTCGGCAAGATGTTGGAAATCCACGATCCGACGTCCTTCGACAGCGAATTTTTGTTGCTGATCGTTGAGGTTATGATTATTCTCATCGCGTTTAGCCGCATTTGCTTGACACATGGCTGCCACAGCTTTCAGTCTTTTAGCAAGCGCCCTTATTCTTGTAAAGTTTCCTTTGTATCGCATTTGGGTTGACATTTTCACGCTTTAAAAACATTTATATAAAATATTTCGCGAAAGACGGATCGTAGGAAGCTCAGCGCCGCTCTCTATACGATTATGACACCTATCTCTGCATGAGTCGCCAATGTGTGGGATATATAGAGGGTACAAGCTCTGTCAAAAAGGTACAACCAACAGCGTCGCATAGGCATTGGATGTTACTATACGCTTCGACCGAAACTTTTGGCTCATACGTGTACCTACATTGTTGGTTCACCGCTTAATTGAATTAATTATTAGTTGATATTTTGAGTTTGCAACGATAAGAAAGGCAGCGAAGTAGGAGACGTAGACGCAACAGTTAGGTCCCCCATCACGGATGTGCTGTCAACAGCAACCGAGAGCACGCCAAGAGCACGAGGCTAGTGGCGGAGCTAACCGATCCGACACAGACGATCGCAGCGCCTCCTTAATTGCTGCGTTTTTGCGGACGTTCCGTAAGCACTGTGTGTCCACTCCTTCTCTCTAGTCTCCCTGTCGGGCTCCTTTACTCTAGTCTCCATGGTTCCGTCTCTGTCACGCGCAGCTTACTTCTCGAGGTCTTAGCAATAGTGGCGCCATCCCTGTTTGGCCAAATTTTTGTAGCCACTTTTTTCGAGTCTCTCCATAAGAGTTCGGACTACTCCTACTGCAGCCTCCATGCTAGTCTCCTTGGTTGTACATCTCCCTACTAATCTCTGATAACATCCTTCTAGACTATCTCTCCAGAGTTGCCAGATTGGGCTTATAAACCGCGATTTGGGCTATCTTGGGAGGCCATTTCGCGGCCCAAATTTTTGAAACGCGCTAAAGCGCGATTTGGGCTATATGCGAAAATAAAATGGCTTTCTTTGGGCTCTTAGACCATGTAACTACAGGACGCGCCTTGCATAGTTCGCTTCAAACAAAACCATCCGCACACTTTTACAGGGAGTGAGGAAATACACACACACAATTTACTACGGTCACAAATTATCATCACGTATTTACTCACGCACACAAGAAACATATCATCACATAACACAATACAACACGCTAACAAAACGATTATATGAAAATCGTGTTCTTTTTTACACACTATACGTATGTATGCGCCAAAATAGAAGAATAGAGGTGCACCCAAGTCGATAACGCAATCGTTAACAACTATTTTAAGGAGGTAACTTTCATTATAGGTTTTAGAGTAATATATTTTATACCTATAAATAATTGAACGTAGTGAATTCATATTTATTAAAATCTTTAAAAAAAAATATACAATTATACAGTCATCGAGTCATTGTTATGTGATTCACATGGTGTAATTTGAAGTTTGTATGAAATTGCGTCATGGTCACAGACAACACGAATTTTAAATTTATGATTATGAATTGGAGGAAAAGTAAACTTCAAATGTAAAAAAGAAAAACTGTTTATTAATTACGTATCATAAAATAAAAATACATAACGAACGACTAACATAAAAAAGCTATTTCCTTCAGCCCGATATACTCATATACCCTCGCGTCCTCTTCTCAGCCGACAAGGGAAGCTGAGTTCAACTTGAATCCGGATGATCCGGACTCCGGCCCTGTCCCTCCCCAAGAGAATGTGCCAAAGTATAGTGATGTACCAGAGATTCAAATTTCGAATGCAGAGGACCTGCTAAACGAATTTTATGTTTCTCTGATTGACATAGTTGATTTAGATTTCTAGATATTTACTTTAATATTCTCATTCATATATCATATATGATACTGTGATTTTTATACTAGTATAATCTGAAGGAATAAGTATTTGTTTATTTATGTGATTGTTTTAGCCTGCTACAAAATACAGATATTTGAATATGTTCGATTTTAAAATAATTGGAGAAATAATTCAATTTCTAACTTATATCGGTGCTTTCCCTTCATGACCTACCAAAACCACGAATTCAGGCTATATGCGAGCTTTTACCGCGCTATTTGGGCTTCGTAAAGTCCCGCGGTTTTTGAGCTACACAAGCGGCGTCTGGCGACGGTTTCGCTTACTACACGTCTGGGAACTCTATTTCTCTTCTATGTACGTCTGAATTCGTTGACTGTGCACATGGAGGTTCCAGGAGCGCGTAATTGCATTTAAGGGCCATAACATCGAATTTCACAAAATGTATACATTTTGATTATGAATCAAGATATTCTATTTATTGCTACCTCTATTATGAAATACGATTTTTCTAATTTTTTGTTTACCCGTAAACTCGATTCCTTGGAGAGAAAAAGAGTTCGCTGTTTTCCATTTCCAAAAGCAAGTTTTTTGTTATTGTTGATAGCAAGAAGAAAAGATACGTTACTTTTTTCGGCTTAAAATAATAGTACTATTCGCAGCTTACACAGCAGTATTGTACACAATAGTAATCACGATGTCTCGGATCGAAGTAGCCGAAGTCATAGACCTTGATTCGGACGAGGATGCCTCGTTCAGAACAAAGGATAATAAACCAGCAAAGACATGCAGTGATTGTATAAACTTTCAATGCTCATCGGGAGTCGACTTGAAGACTGCGCCTTCGTTTGCCTGTGCTTTTTATGGTGTTAATCCTGTGAAAAGGAGAAAACGCTTGATATGTCAACAGTGTTTCAATACAGCAATGGAACATCAGGAGGTAATAATTTCCTTATATCTCAATAAACATAGGTAGTCATGCTGTCAATAATTTTCCAACCCTTGTACACACCACATTTAGAATAGAGTCTATAAAATTTTTTATTCTGCAGAAGTTGGCTGATGCTCTGCACAATAGAACACCGATCCTACACTGTGAATTTCCCGATCGCACAATGGAAGTTGAGATATCGGACAGTGAAGAATCTGATGAAGAAAAGAAAGAAAGTTCAGACCTGCGTGGTAAACAGTCCTGTACCTCTGATAGATTTTGTTTCCTCTAAAACTTCTAGAGAGTTTTCCCAACAATTGAACAGTCATCAAATTCATAATTTCAGGCGATTATTTGCATGAGGATTTTCTACTGGACATTGAAGAAAAAATGGACACAACTCTGGCTAACATTTTTAAGAAATATGACATAGATTTTCAATTGACCTCTTCTCACGACATATTGAAATCCGAATGGACGTTGATCAATGGTTAATACTTATTTATCCAAGAAACACGAAGACCCTGCACTGTGCGACCCCTGGTATTAATTTTTGCAATTTACACTGGTACAGAGGGCAACAAGGCTTTAGACACAGATATTATGGCAATGGAAAAGAAGATGGATTCTTTGCGCAACAGATTGTACAGCAGTTGCGTGTCGGACATAAAAATGCTGGAGGAATTGCAGATAAGCGATCCACCTTTGACAAAACTACCACTTCTAGCAGCGGAGGGTTCACCCGTGATCCACCAAAGTTCTGGTTCTGCAATTCCTGCCACTGATTCCGAAGTGATGCCGCTCCATGCAATTAATCGAAGTTTGGGCTACGATCTTCCTCCACAGGGAACGTTTACCAAACAAATACCGGAAGTTGAGAGCAAAGTTTTTATCATGAAGCATCCCCTTATGCCGTGGGTCAGAGGCAAAGTTCAACAGGTCATCACTCGTACGCCACTGCAGTGCCGTGTCAAATTGTCAGGACGTCGCAGTAATGGTGCTGTACGAACTGTGATCGGTAAACACATGGCAAGCGCTGTTCCTAGCTCGGTTGTCATTCCAGTAGCAACACGGGTCGTCGCGGTATTTCTTGATGCGAATTCAAGCGACTATTACAGCGGGGTTATTGCTGAACCACCCAAGTCAACTAACAGATATAGGTGAGAAGGTTATAATCATAGGGACCGTAATCACATGGCTGACATTCAGATTACTATTTTCTCGATAAAAATTAAGCAGATCGGAATTCTATTAGGTTGGTAAGAAAGTATTGCGACAAAAATGACGCCTTTTCTAAATAAACATAACATTTTATTAAGATAAGATTGATTTATAATAGAGTCTCTCTCTTCATCTACAATTCGTGTCCAGCCGTCTGGTAAACTGAATGTCAGCCGTCCACAAATCCTTAGGTCTTGAATTTATAAACTCTTCAAGGATGTTTTAAAGATTCGTTTGATTATCAAATTGTTTATCATGTATATAGTTTTTCAAAGCTCGAAATACATTATTATATCCCATTATAATTCTGAAATAGTTTTTTGTGTCATTTTAGCTAGGTGGGGCCGAGCGTTGTCGCGAAGACGATTATGACGTTTTTGTTTAATAATTTCAGACGCCTTCTGTGCTTGTGTAAAGAAGATCTCGGCATTTATTAAGGTGTTAGGCGGAAAAATTTATTTTTACAACAGGCCCTCGAAATCCAGCTAACAAAGTAAAAGTTTTCTCTGTTCACGGAATGATTTAGGAGTTGATTTTGATTTTAGTGTTGCAAGACTTTCTTCCCAACCTTAGTTCTCTTTTTTGGGTGATAAGAATTCGGAATTGGGTTCCCGCACTGAAATCGAATTGCTGGACCGATATTTTTCATGCATTCATTAATTTATCCTCAGATATCTCGTATTTTTCGATGATGGCTATGCACAGTACGTCCTTCACAAATTCATCTGCATAGTGTGCGAGAATTCGCCGCGTGTGTGGGAGGACATTCCTGCGGAATCCCGAGACTTCGTGAAAAAGTATCTCGAGACGTATCCGGAGAGGCCGATGGTGAAACTATTGCCTGGCCAAGTTGTGAAAACCGAGTGGAATGGTAAATGGTGGATCGCACGGGTGGTGCAGGTCGACGGTAGTCTTGTGCAGATGCACTTTGACGCAGACGACCGGACCGAATGGATTTATCGAGGATCAGCGAGACTTGGGCCACTCTATCTTGAACTGTTGAAAGCGAACGCGAGGCAACAGGGTCATCATGCCTCGGCCAATACACCCACTCGGCATCGCCTTCCCCTACCGACCAATGTCAGTATCGCAAAGTAATTACTAGCCATGTCCACGTCTCTGCAAGTCCATTCAACGAAGCTAATTATCGTTTACAGAAAAGCAACGCTCCGTATGTAGAATATACGTCGTTCAATCCGGAACTCGACAGTGAACAGTCCATGGCTGAATCATCGAAATCCCAGATGTCCTCCGGCGGAAAATCGGTTGCTGCGACCGTTGCCGCACTTGCGTCAAGCCCTACGACACCCGCGCCTCAGCAATCGCGAGCCGTTGCTAAAAAGAGAACAGCTACAAAACCGATTACAGTGGACGCCGAAGCTCCCCCCGGAGGGGGAATGCCAGCATCTGCCGCCGCCGAAAAACAGCCATCGCACAGTATTGTCGTGAGTTCCTAACGAACCTATACAGAAATCTCACTAGATATTTATCGAAATGCTACTAGTAAAACTCTTCGGGACATTGCTTCGCCAATCTATGTCCAAATGCGCCAATCTAGCCTAACAACGGTCGTTGTAAATTTTACAGTATTATCAGACGCAGAACAAAATTCAGACCCGTAAATTCGTGGTGCACAAGTGCGGGCCGAATTGCGTAAAGGATATAACGTTTACACCTGACGATCTCAAAGGATATTCACCGCTCTCGATACCACTATTGTGTGGATGGAATAGGCAATTGTGTAAATTTCCAAAGGGCAAAAAAGTTACTCTATATCAGGCGCCGTGCGGCGTACGTCTTCGTAATATGGAGGAACTGCACAGATATCTTCGAATAACCGGAAGTCCCATGTCCGTTGATCTGTTCGATTTTGACTATTGGGTACATTGCCTCGCCGAATTCGTTCTCGACAAGTGTTTTGTGAACATCAAGGATTTGAGTTACGGAGTGGAGAATGTGCCTATACCGTGCGTGAACGAGATCGATCACGCTCTTCCCGATACCATTAGATACAGCACTCAACGAGAGCCAACAGAGGGCGTCGACATAAATTTGGATCCGGAATTTTTGTGTTGCTGCGATTGTACGGACGATTGTCAGGTATTAAACGCAAATAGCTTCACGATAAATTAGCAATATCTGATCCATTCGTAAGAAGACCCGTAACACGAATTCAAGAATAGTAGTTTAAAAATCTGTCGTTTCTGTCTGTTTGGAAGAATAATTATTTGTCCAGGATAAAACGAAATGTCAATGCTGGCAGTTGACGATACAGGGTGCGACCCTCGGTGGCCAAGTTCTGAACAACGAGGTTGGCTACGTCTACAAACGACTACCTGAACCCGTTACCACTGGAATTTACGAATGTAACTCGAGATGCAAATGTTCCGTAAAGACGTGTCTCAACAGAGTCGTTCAGCACTCGTTGACGCTGAAGCTACAAGTGTTCAAAACAGCACAGCGGGGGTGGGGAATCCGATGTCTAAATGACATCCCCTTGGGATCTTTCATTTGTATATACGCTGGAAGACTCCTCACCGAACAGGTCCGCAGTTTTCTTTCATGCGTTTCCCACGATTTCAAGAACGCAAGCTACATTTTTCTAGAATATTTCTTTGTCAGGGAGCGAACGAAGGGGGAAAAAACTACGGGGACGAGTATCTCGCTGAGCTCGATTACGTTGAAGTCGTGGAAGGTATAAAGGATGGTTACGAGAACGATGTATTGGACCCCGAGGGTCTGATGCAAGATGAATCGCCGAAAACAGGCAAGTTTACAACAGGTCAAAGCGACGACGAGTCGTCGGAAAGAAAACCTAGTGGTGAATCTGACGAGGATTTCAACATCAAACTTCACAAAAGATTCGCCGACTTGGAGTTGGATGTGGAACCATCCTCCATAAGGTAAGGTTCCTGCAAATAACGGTCTATCGCAACATGTCAATGATGACTAAAGATTACGTTTGGAAATAATAGTTTAACGATTATCACAATGTATGATACTCGTTACATTATTTATGTAATTATTTATGTAATTATGGGTATAAATTTATTCCTCCTGTCGCTAATAGAAAGCGGCTGAGGAAACGCAAGAAGAGTGAGGAGAACAGTGGTCAGGATGGATCGGAAGATCGTAGCGAAGACGGTAGTGTGTCGAAGGGTTCGGAATCTTCTATAATTAGAGCAACCGGTCAAGACGCACAAGAGATATTGATAAGCGATGACGAGGACCCTAATAATACGATAGGGCGACGAGAACCGAGCAGATTCGAACCTAATTTCGAGCCTACGGAAGTTGCGACGAGGCCAGCGTTGAAATCTGTTCGAAAGTTCTTCGGCAAACACGAAGCTCCTTATATAATGGATGCTAAAACAACGGGAAATATTGGGCGTTATCTGAATGTTGGTTCAACGACAAAAACTGCAATATTATCGATTAAGCATCGTGTTATCAGTACTCATATTCCAATTTTTTTCAGCATTCTTGCGATCCAAACGTGTTCGTGCAAAATGTGTTCGTTGACACTCACGACGTCAGGTTTCCCTGGGTCGCGTTCTTCGCGCTCAATTACATAAGAGCCGGCCAGGAATTAACATGGAACTACAGCTACGATGTCGGAAGTATACCGGGCAAAGTAATGTTGTGCAAATGTGGTTCAGCAAATTGTCGTGGACGTTTGTTGTAATGTGTGAACGTTTCGATTATTTTGTCGAAAATATCCGGATGTCGCGCAAATGCGAAAGCAGTTACATTAAGAAATTGTGATGAACATCAGATATATAAATAATTGTTTTGACGCTGTACGGTTAGTTGAGGAGAAAATACTCATATTGGTTTTCTTTTATATGAAATTATACGAAGCGTATGATTTTTATTTCAATGTAAAGAGAGCGAATTCTTAATGAAAAAATAAAAATAAAACACGATACCGAGTACCATTGAAAAATGGATGCTTTTTTATTACTAAAAATACAAGGTTAATTCATAATGTCGTACAACAAGACGCGTCGCTTCCCTATTGTTCTTTTTTCGATATTTTTGTTTCCCTTTTTTCAGTTTTTTTTTATGTTTGTACAAACTTTTCAACAGATTCTCGAGCTACTGATCATGCCATTTGATTTATTCTATAAGCTGTTTTATTCTAATAAGCTATATTGTCAATTATTAAAAGAGAAAACAAAACGAGAACGTACACTTGATTGTGACCTTCAAGCATTCGAATATTTGACGCCTTTACCTTTCCAGAAATGTATAAAAGTAAAGACGAACTTTTCGAGCCATAAAAAATGAAGCCTAAGCGAGTCATCAACCGTAGGGGTTCTGCAACAGTAGCAAATTCTTTCATGTGTATATACTTGGACAGTTAAGTGTGCTGCGCAGGTGGCAACAAAAGAACAATATGTTTATAAATATATGTATATATATGTGAATACATATTCCTCTACTAGCTAACATGCATACCGAATAATATCCGTGCACAAATCAGAGAACGGTATACCTTGACTCATTAGAAAAAGTTGAGTTGTGCTACTTGTTTTGACCCTTTCAAGAATCATATAAATCCATAGGTAGCGATCTAATAGATCGTATACAATAAATCCATATAACAGAACTATCTTTATGACAGTAACAAGAAAGTAATGACAGAGTAAAGGCAGGAAAGAAATTGCATAGCTTTGACAAATGATTTTGGTTTTGTGCTAGTGGTGCTGATGCAGCAAAACTTTAATCTCGTCTTTCTCAGCTGCGTCTATGTAACTTGTGCCATCCGGAGTTACACCCTCGCGATTAGCACCATGTTCAAGCAATAGCTTGACACAATTGGTATGTCCTTCCCATATGGCTGCTAGAATCGGTGTGATACTGTGTTTGTCCATTGCCTGCGCCATAAAGTATCAGACAGGGATATTTATGCTATCCAAAGATCAATTTTTCGACTAAGAATCTTACATTCGGTTGCGCTCCTTTCCCCAGCAGATATGCGACAACTTCGTTCTGTCCATAGTCAGCAGCATAATGTAATGGCATTCTACCATCGATCATTTGATTGATATCTATATTCTGTAATTAACCATAACAAAAAAAAACGAATTGTATTCATATTTAATCAACAAAATCGTTGATAGATATTGTGAGACAGACACTTTACGGATATTTTCCTTTCAAGTAACAAACTTCAGGTACACGGACACTGCGCATATAGCAAAAAAAAAATTCAAGTAAAAGCGATTGGCATTCGCAGCCTCATAAATAATCCATTTGCTGGAATTTAGTTAGTTCTTTGCAAAAGAAAAGATCTCAAAAGTGCCGCGGAATTATTCGATCGAATTGTACAAATTTTATGAAGAATATAAGCACTAGCAAGATGAAACAAAAATCATTTTGTCACAAAAAGAACACAAGGTTGAAGCGCACACGACAAAAGAATAACGATTAGCGACGCAATATCGTTTTTACATATTTTGCATACCTTTTTTTCCACGATATCACGAACTTGATCGAGATCACCATTTTTTATGCCCCACACCAGTTCGCTCATTTTTAAATTGAATTGTTGAACGATCTTTGTATTCTGCGAGTGAATAGTATTGCTTTAAACCAGCGTTGAGGGGAAATCGCAGACTATAAATTTCCAAAGAGGATGCGATAGAGTGGAAGTTGCCATAAGAGCGCCAGAGATTAGTAGGGAGATGCACAACGCTCACCTTTTCGGCGTGCCTCTTGAATGGCGCTAAATCGCGGCGGCGAGTTCGGGAGTATGATTTCGTGATTATCGCCTCTGTCGAGGTTGCAGATTCCCTTGTAGCCGCGCGAGTCCGTGATCACCGCTCATGTCGGTATCGCAGTCAGCGAGAACACGAATGGGTAGCTCGGTGGGGGAAAAGTCTCTGCCCCTCGCAAATCGCACGCGCTCGACAGGCGAACGGAGCGAGGTTTTCCATCCGATCGAGCTCGACATATGTGTGTGGCCGTATTGCGGATTGGAATATGCATTAAATGAATTTCAAAGTGAAACACATGTATCGAGATCATTGTTTTCTCTCGGTTGCCCGTTTATGCCGAAAATGCGGGTTAAAAAAATTAACGACGAACCGCGTTGAAAAATAAAACGCCGAAACGACCGTGGAAGGTTCAAAAAGAAATCTTGAGCCTTTGCCGCGATCGTTTCGACGTTTTTTTTTCAACAGTAAACATCATGGATAAGGGTGTATCATAAATGTTTCTCTATCTGCAATGCGTCTTGTGGCTGAGTTGGCAGCGTGGCGGATTAACGATTTTTACGGTCCGGGTTCAATCCCCGGTGAACTAACTTTTTTTTCTTCATTTTATATTCAGAAAATTTCGAACTTACTCTCGCTTTAGCTATTCTCGCCTATTCAGGCATTATTTATGATATTTAAATCGTACTTATATGCGTAATTAAAAAAGAGACATTGCTACCAGGGATCAGTGCAGCCAGATCGCGCGTAAAAGTTACCCCCTCTCTAGTCACTTACGCGCCCATCACGCAATTATAATAGCGCGAGTCCGTGAGCGAGCGACGCTCGGACATCTTCGGAAAGAGCCGAGCACGGTCGAAGATTCCCGACCGCGCCTCCGGCAGATACACCAATCCATGGACGCTGACCACGTTCATGTGCGACCGAGCCGAAACGAAGGCTTCGAGGGAAAAAGCAATCTGAGGAGGACTCGCGCGTGACGTCACTCGACGTCACGCGCGAGGCTTTTAGATGATTTCAATGCTTATTCAGCTCTTGATTCTCTGCGTTATTAATGTATACAAAAGAATGTATCGCGCACTCTGATCGCTTATTTTTTTAGTTTATACGTTAATTTAAATATAATAATAAATCTAAATTACAACTTATTTATCTTATATAAAATTGTTTACGCTTTACTCATACCCGTCCTTATGCCAAATAAATTATAATTCCTAAAAGTAAGCGGAAATATATTACTATTCGTATTATTATATTAATTCTCATACTTTCATCAAGCGATAAAGCATTATCCCCAAAAACAAGCCAATCATCCATCCGGCCGCAAATCGTAAGTACCAGAAAGTGCACATATTCTACAAGCGATGAGATGGTCCCATTGGTAGCGTTCCTGGCTTCGGTCCGCAGGGGCCCGTGGTGCAAATTTTTCTTCAAATTTTTCATAATTTCTCATATTTAAGTCATATTTGAGATTTTCGAAGAAAAAATGATTTAAAACAGATACAAGTTCTGGTCTATTTTCCAAAAACACTTTCTTTTCACTGAAAATTCATGATTTCTCATTTTTTTCCCGGAAATTTCTCTTTTTCCTATGACCTGAGTGAACGGCTGCGGAGATATCCGGAGAGAAGTTAAAGATGAAAAGAAATGAGGTTTCGTAAAAAAGACCGATTATTATTAGTTTTTTTTTCCGGAAATTTTCCTTTTTCTTACTACCTGAGTGAACGGCTGCGAAGATATTGGGAGAAAATTTAAAGAGGAAAAGAAATGAGATTTTCGTAAAAAAAACTTGTTCTTATTTTTTTTCGGATCTTTTTATTTTTCCTATTGAGTGAAAGGCTGCGGAGATATTCGGAGAAAAGTTATAGATGAAAAAAATGAGATTTTTGTAAAAAAAATTTATTACATTTTTTTATTCCTCATAATTCTGAGAAATAATGAATTTCCGAAATTTTTGCAAACATTATTTTCCTTCAGGGGTAACACCACTTTAACGGCCTGCCACGAAGCTTTTTAGACAAATAATACTTGGGGTAATTATTAAGCATATATTGAAGTATATTGCAAAAAGAATGTACGGGAAAATATTACAAAATGGCGACACTGCATCTAATTCTTCCGAGGCATGTTGAACTTAAGGTGCTCTGCGGCACGTAGTATAACTTGTGCCAATTTTAATCTGGACAAAATAATTTTTTTTAATTAAATCTAGATGAGTGTAGCTCGTGAACCACGTAGAGGATTTTAGAAATATTGATTTTCGAGTAATTGCCGAGTATTTGACTAAAAATGTTCATTGAGACTTAATAAAACAAAATTCTTTTTTTAGATTACAATTGGCACGGTTATACTGCGTGCCGCAGAGGTTCGACATGCTTCGGAAGAATTGCTGCAGTATCGCCATTTTGTAATATTTTCGGATAAAAATTTCTAGCAATATACTTAGGTATATGCTCAATAAATACTGCAAGTATTATTTGTTTATCACATATTCTTCCGCCAAAAAAGAAATTCAAAAATACGCTTCCTGTAAGGCCGTTAGAGTGGTGTTACCCCTTACAGTCTTCATAAAATTTCCGAGATTTTCCCGTGATCGTAATTAAAATGATGAAATATTCGGAGAAATTCGGAGAAACTCGGATGTTTGCCTAAAAATGATTGTGCGCAAAACTCCGAATTCTTCACATTTGTTCCAATTCATAGAAAATTCAGAAAAAATCGGAGTTTTCCGGAAAAAAAATTGCACTAGGGGCGCGGGATCGTACCCCGCGCTCACTGTTTTTTTTTTTAATTGTTATTACTATTAATTCTTATTTGATTAGTTATTTTTATTAGTTATCATCATTATTTTAATTAGTTATCTTTTAGTGTCGAAAAATTTATCGCGCACTCTGACCGCTTATTTTATTAGTTTGTACGTTAATTTAAATATAATGATAAATCTAAATTACAACTTATTCATCTTCTAAAAAATTGTTTGCGCTTTACTCACACCCGTCCCTATGCCAAATAAATTGTAATTTACAAAAATAAGCGGAAATTTATTTATATTCGTATTATTATATTCATTCTCATATACTTTCATCAATTAAGCGATAAAGCATTATGATAATGCTTTATCGCTTGATGAAAGTATATGAGCGTATAGTATATGAAATTAGTATATGAAAGAAGTATATAGTAGATGAGCGTAAGTATATGAAAGTATTTGATTAGTTATTGAATGAATATAATAATACGAATATAAATATATTTCCGCTCATATACTTTCATCAAGCGATAAAGCATTATGATAATGCTTTATCGCTTGATGAAAGTAAAAATAACTAATCAAATAAGAATTAATAGTAATAATAATTTTTAAAAAAGCACTCAGCGCGGGAAACGATCCCGCGCTCCGCGGACCGAAGCCAGGAACGCTACTAACGGGACCATCTCATCGCTTGTAAATATGTGCACTTTCCGGTACTTACGAATCGCGGCCGGATACATTATGATAATGCTTTATCGCTTGATGAAAGTATATGAGAATGAATATAATAATACGAATATATTTCCGCTTACTTTTTTGAATTACAATTTATTTGGCATGGGGACGGGTGTGAGTAAAGCGCCAAAAAATTGTCAGAAGCAAAATAAGTTGTAATTTAGATTTATTATTATATTTAAATTAACATATAAACTAATAAAATAAGCGGTCAGAGTGCGCGATCAGTTTTTCGACACTAATAGATAACTAATTAAAATAATCATAACTAATAAAAATAACTAATCAAATAAGAATTAATAGTAATAATAATATTCAAAAAAGCACTGAGCGCGGGGAACGATCCCGCGCCTCTAGTGAAAATTTTTTTCCGAAAAACTCCGATTTTTTCCGGAAAATTTTTCCTATTTTTTTCCGATTTTTTCTATGAATTGGAACAAATATGAAGAATTCGGAGTTTTGCGCACAATTATTTTTAGGCAAACATCCGAGTTTCTTCGAATTTTTCCGAATATTTCATCATTTTAATTACAATCACGGGAAAATCTCGGAAATTATATGAAGACTTTAAGGGGTGGCACCACTGTGACGGCCTTACAGGAAGCGCATTTTTAATATTTTTTTTGGCGGAAGAAAATGTGATAAACAAATAATACTTGCGGTATTTATTGAGCATATATTTAAGTATATTGCTATAAATTTTTCATCCGAAAATATTACTAAATGGCGACACTGCAGCAATTCTTCCGAAGCATGTCGAACCTCTGCGGCACGCAGTATAACTGTGCCAATTTTAATCTAAAAAAAAGAATTTTGTTTTGTTAAGTCTAAATGAACATTTTTAGTCAAATACTCGGCAATTACTCAAAAATCAATATTTCTAAAATCTCCTACATGGTTCAGTAGCTACACTCATCTAGATTTAATTAAAAAAATCTTTTATCCAGATTAAAATTGGCACAAGTTATACTGCGTGCCGCGGAGCACCTTAAGTTCAACATGCCTCGGAAGAATTTGTTGCAGTGTTGCCATTTTGTAATATTTTCCCATACATTTTTTTTGCAATATACTCCAATATATGCTTAATAATTACCCCAAGTATTATTTGTCTAAAACGCTTCGTGGCAGGCCGTTACAGTGGTGTTACCCCTTAAGGAAAATAATGTTTGCAAACATTTTGGGAATTCATTATTTCTCAGAATTATGAGGGATAAAAAAATGTAATAAGTTTTTTTTACGAAAATCTCATTTTTTTTATCTATAACTTTTCTCCGAATATCTCCGCAGCCGTTCACTCAATAGGAAAAATAAAAAGTTCCGGAAAAAAATAAGAACAAGTTTTTTTTACGAAAATCTCATTTTTTTCATCGTTAAATTTTCTCAGAATATCTTCGCAGCCGTTTACTCAGGTAATAGAAAAAAGCAAAATTTCCGAAAAAAAAAATCAGTTTTTCTTTACGAAAATCTCATTTATTTTCTTCTTTAACTTTTCTCCGAATATCTCCGCAGCCGCTCACTCAGGTCATAGGAAAAAGAGAAATTTCCGGGAAAAAAACGAGAAATCATGAATTTTCAGTGAAAAAATGTGTTTTTGGAAAATAGAGCAGAACTTGAATCTGTTTCAAATCATTTTTTCTCCGAAAATCTCAAATATGACTAAAATTTGAGATATGAAAAATTTGGAGAAAAATTTGCACTACGGACCCCTGCGGACCGAAGCCAGGAACGCTACCAACGGGACCATCTCATCGCTTGTAGAATATGTGCACTTTCTGGTACTTACGATTCGCGGCCGGATGGATGATTGGCTTGTTTTGGGGGATAATGCTTTATCGCTTGATGAAAGTATGAGAATTAATATAATAATACGAATATAAATATATTTCCGCTTACTTTTATGAATTATAATTTATTTGGCATAAGGACGGGTGTGAGTAAAGCGTAAACAATTTCATATAAGATAAATAAGTTGTAATTTAGATTTATTGCTATATTTTAATTAACGTATAAACTAAAAAAATAAGCGATCAGAGTACGCGATACATTTTTTTGTATATATTAATAACGCAGAGAATCAAGAGCTAAACAAGCATTGAAATCATCTAGAAGCCTCGCGCGTGCCGTCGGGTGACGTCACGCGTGAGTCGTGCTCAGATTGCTTTTTCCCTCGAAGCCTTCGTTTCGGCTTGGCCGCAGATGAACGCGCTCAGCGTCCATGCATTGGTGTAGCTGCCGAAGGCGCGGTCGGGAAACTTCGACCGTGCTCGGCTCTTTCCGAAGATGTTCAAGCGTCGCTCGCCCACAGACACGCGCTACTATGATTGTGTGATGGGCGCGTAAGAGACTAGAGAGGGGGTAACTTTTGCGCGCAATCCGGCTGCACTGGACGCGGGTTCGATCCCCGGTAGCAATGTCTTGTTTTTTTTTATTAAGCATATACGAATTAAATATCATAAATAATGCCTGAACAGGCGAGAATAGCTAAAGCGAAAGTAAGTTCGAAATTTTCTGAATCTAAAATAAAGAAAAAAAAAAGTTGTTTCACCGGGGATTGAACCCGGACCGTAAGCATCGTTAATTCGTCACGCTGCCAACTCAGCCACAACGCTCATCGCAGATAGAGAAACATTTATGATACACCCTTATCCATAATGTTTACTGTTGAAAAAAAAAATGCCGAAACGATCGCGACAAAGGCTCAAGATTTCTTTTTGAACCTTCCACGGTCGTTTCGGCGTATTATTTTTCAACGCGGTTCGTCGTTAATTTTTTTAACCCCCATTTTCGGCATAAACGTTCAACCGAGAGAAAACAATGATCTCGATACATGTTTTTCACTTTAAAATTCATTTAATGCATATTCCAATCCGCAGTACGGTCACACATATACTACTGTGTCCAAAAAATAAGGTGACAGTTGAATTTAAACTGCGCGCGTCGAAGGATTTGGAGAATTTTTTTTTTAGGTTGGTAGTACTGTCAGTGACATCTATGTCAAATTTACATGTCAAAATATTCATTAGTGTTTGAGATACGCGTCGTTTTGTGAGCTGCTAAAAGTGAGTTTTTCGTTGCCACGATAGTGCACCATCCCATACTGCACTCGTAATTCGTGATCATTTCGCCAAAAACTCAACCCATATCGTTCCGCAACCACCGTATTCACCTGATCTGGCGCCGTGCGACTTCTGGCTGTTCTGCAAGCTCAAAAGATCGCTCCGGGGACACCGTTTTGATACGATAGAGGATATTCAAACCGCAGCGAAGACGGAACTGAAGGCCATCCCGGAAAGTGACTACAATCAGTGTTTCGAAGATTGGAAAATCCGTTGGCATAAGTGCATTGCATCGGGAGGGGATTACTTTAAAGGGGATGAAATTGATTTGGAAAAATAAATAAAGAATTTTCGAAATAAATACAATGTCACCTTATTTTTTGGACACAGTAGTATGTCGAGTTTGATCGGACGGAAAATCTTGCTCCGTTCGCCTGTCGAGCGAGCGCGATTTGCGAGGGGCAGAGACTTTTCCCCCACCGAGCTACTCATTCGTGTTCACGCTGACTGCGATACCGACTTGAGCGGTGATCACTCACTCGCGCGGCTACATGGGAATCTGCAACCTCGACAGAGGCGATGATCACGAAATCATACTCCCGAACTCGCCGCCGCGATTTAGCGCCATTTACGAGGCACGCCGAAAAGGAGAGCGTCGTGCATCTTCCTACTAATCTCTGAGAGCGCAATATAAATTGAGGTATACTGGTTGCAGCGCTCTCTCGAATCTCGGTCTCAAACTATTTTTCCCCTCTCTTTAACAAATCACCCCCACCACGAGGGCTGAGGCGCGAATTCGAAATGTGGGACTGAAATAAATAATACCATGGATATGATGAATGGTAAACGGATGAATCCGGAAAGAAACAAACAAATATCGAATGTATATAAATTTATTGTTATCACTTTCACATATGAACTGCACCACGGCAATATGTCGACACAATATTGATATGATAAAAAAAATCAATTTGACTGTCCAACAATGATTATAGTTGACAAATTGAAACGATTCATATTGCAAAAATAATACTGTTTACCAAAAACATCATGACGTGCACAAGTTTGTCCTATCATTACGCATATTATTACATCACAACATAATCGTCTCCATGCATCACTAAGATATAATATTCTAATTTCAGGCACATCGTGACGCGTACATATCACTCTTTTCATTGGTATTCTTAGTACGATTTATCGCTTGTCGTGTCCATATACTGTTAAATGAAACACAATAATGATGTTCAGACACAATATTACAGTATAATTCAATAATAATGAAAAATAATTAAACAAAAAATCATATCTTATATAGTTAGCATTATTAGTGACATTATTGCCTTCGTTGATTGTGGCCCCCACATATAATTAATCAGATCACAATAACGATATTAAAAATTGAACCGTCAATCTAATTTCGAAATAACAATCATTCAAAAACATTATGAATACTCTCAAAAACATTATGTTTCATATTGACCAGTCATATATTATAATCACTGCTATTGAATTCGATTTTTGTTTTCTTCAGAAACTATTAACTATACCACAACAATAATACTGGAAATAAACTCACAATATAATAACAATCTGATTGACAAGCTGTAACGTCACATATTTAAAAAATGATACTCTTTAATATTATAAAAAAGGTTATGATATTCATATAATCATAAATATTTTCTTTTTTTTCGCTAGTACTCAAAGGATCGTCTGTGTGAGCATTTACCGCGAACATTTTTTCATCGTTACCCTTGACCGCTTTACTTGTACTTACTGAACGTTTGTTCTTTAATTATTTCTTTACCTCGTTTTTACTTGAAAAAGTACTCTGCTTCAATTCTCGCAAACGAGTTTCCCAATGGCAACGGATTCTGATATATACAGCCACGAATAAATTTGTTGTTTCTGGAGAGCATAGACTGAAGTCTGGAGTGCATCGTTCCAATATTAATGCAATTAATTGCGAATTTGTTTTCATGAAATTTGTGGAGGATAATTGATTTGAAATAAGACGCCCATTTCGAAATGGTTTCAAAAATAATTTCCGACGAAAATTTGAGGCCCTTAGTATCGCAATGTTTCATGATTGTACACATCAGATATGTTCCGAAAATTGAAATGTTTCACTTGAAAGTAAAAGTGCCCTACATTCTAAGCAGTCATGAACCTTAAAGGGTTATATACAGTTAAAATTTTCGAATAATCGATATTTTTTTCGTAATGTATATATATTTAAGACGGAATGACACCTCATCCGTCCTCATCAAAGAGCCGTTTCAGAGATTTGGTGTCATTCCGTCTTAAGACAGAATGACACCTCATCGCGGTCGGTATGGTAGAACAATTATAGATACCCAAAAATCTCTGAAACGGCTCTTCAGATCCCGTCGAAACTTCGCCAAACGGCGTCAAATAGATAGACGAACAGCTGTCTGCCCCTCAAATTTTCCGAATTTGAGAAAAAAAATGGAGATTAGCTTATCATAAGCCAATCTACTTTTTTCCGCAAATTCAGAAAATTTGCGGGGCAGAATTCTGAATTTGAGAAAAAAATGTAGATTGGCTTATCATAAGCCAATCTACTTTTTTTCCTCAAATTCAGAGAATTTGAGGGGCAGACAGCTGTTCGTCTATCTATTTGACGTCGTTTGGCAAAGTTTCGACGGGATCTGAAGAGCCGTTTCAGAGATTTTTGGGTATCTATAATTGTTCTACCATACCGACTGCGATGAGGTGTCATTCCGTCTTAAGTTCACACAGAAATCTTCTTGTCAATCCGGCGAATATTCTCGAAGTCACACGCACATTTATAATGACGTGTCAGAGCGTTCGAAAGTAGGAGGCCGCAGCGCCAGCTGTCAATTGTGAATGTACCTTTTTATTTCATTCAGATACATGTAGTGACAGTGTAGTAGTGTTATATTTATACCTGCGAGGTAAATTTAACTTTTTCTGTTCCCAAAGTGGCAAATATTGAAGAGTATTAGTCTAAACGCCGGCAAGCCAAGCCGTAAACTTGTGAGCTCGTTTATACTTTCTCCTGTGATCTTTTCGTGAAAATGAAGTGTAGCAGAAAAATGAGGGCATTTTCTAAAATGCAAAAGTCGAGACCAAAGAAGCGAAGAAATGATCTAAATACAAAAACAGCTGAAACGGATGAAAGTAGGTTAGTGCCTCCGCGAAAAAATCAAAATGCAAGAGGAAATCTTAGTGCTGCGTGATTCGTCTGTTGAATATCGAATTTTGAAGTTTACTACAGTGTTTGCAGCAATTTCTGAATACGCGAAGTGCCAAATCTGTGACCGAAATGTTAAGTTTCAAACTGTTTTTGAACGAGGACTTGGTTTTAAAATTGTTTTGTTGTGTGATGAGTGTGTTCGTACCATAAATTCTACTCGTTTTGTCGGGCATTCTTATGAAATAAATACACGCCTTTTATGTGTCATGAAAGTTCTCGGATTAGGGTTGAAAGGCGCAGCAAAGTTTTGTGGATTCATGGACATGCCAGCTTTTATAACACAGCCGACTTACGTTTTAATTATAAGTAACATACATCCCTGTGTAAAAACAGCCACCGAAAAACTTTTTGAACAAGCTTGTACTGAAGAGAAAACATTAAATTCTGAACACCAAGGCGATTCAATTCTACAGAAATAACAGTATCTGGCGATGGATCATGGAAAAAGCGAGGACATACTTCCTTGTACGGGTTGCATCATTGACAATATTATTCTGGAAAAATCATTGACATTTTTGTGAAAATTTCCGACTGTGAAGAGTGTGAAACTTGGAGCAAGACACTCAATACTGAGGAGTATAATGATTGGTATTAAAAACATCAGCATTATTGCAGTGCAAATGATTCAGGTTCTTCTGGAAAAATAGAAGTCGATGCAGTCGCCAAACTGTTCAAGCGTTCGGTGGAAAAATGTTGAGTGCAGTACAGAAATCACATCGAAGACGGTGACTCCAAAACGTACTAGGAGAGTTTAAAAGCTACACCTTACGGTGATAAAGAAGTTATGAAAAAAAAACAGTTGAACAAAAAATGCACAAAGACAACAAAAAACTCTTGGTGGAAAAAGCAAGCTTACAGGAAAAATAATCGATTAATTGACAGTTTACTACGGCTTATCCTAGTGCAAATGTTTCTCCAAATTTTTCATAATTTTTCATTTTTTAGTCATATTTGGGATTTTCGGAGAAAAAATGATTTAAAACCGATTCACGTACTGGTCTATTTCCCAAAAACACATTTTTTTTTACTGAAAATCCATTATTTCTCATTTTCTTCCCCGGAAATTTCTCTTTTTCCTATGACCTGAGTGAATGGCTGCGGAGATATTCGGAGAAAAGTTAAAGATGAAAAGAAATTAGATTTTCGTAAAGAAGACTTATTATCATTATTATTTTTTTCCGGAAATTTCCCTTTTTCCTATGACCTGAGTGAACGGCTGCGGAGATATTCGGAGAATATTTAAAGATGAAAAAAATGAGATTTTCGTAAACGAAACTTGTTATTATTATTTTTTTCGGAACTTTTTCTCTTTCCTATTGAGTGAACGGTTGCGGAGATATTCGGAGAAAAGTTGTAGATGAAAAAAATGAGATTTTCGTAAAAAAAACTTATTACATTTTTTTATCCCTCATAATTCGGAGAAATAATGAATTACCGGAATTTTTGCAAACATTATTTTCCTTAAGTGGTAACACCACTGTAACGGCCTGCCACGAAACGTTTTAGACAAATAATACTTGGGGTAATTATTAAGCATATATTGAAGTATATTGTAAAACAATTTTTCTTTCAGTTGTAAATTTTTTTTTATTTGTAAATTTATAAAACAACCATAGAACCAATTTTTTTTACACTGAAACCAAAAAAGAACCAATTTTGTTTTAAAGTAAAAATAAAGAAGAAAGAATCATTTATTTTTTAAGTAAGAACCAACAAGCAAAAAACGCATTTTCGGTAAAAACAAAGTATTTTTCTATGTAAAAACAAAGAATAAAAGTATTTGTTATGAGAGACACAATAAGTTAGAATAGCAAAAGATTTTATTTAATAATTAAAATATTGTACTTTTTCTATTAATAAATATAACTGATGAACAGGTGAGAATGCATTTTCATTTTGATAGTTTGCGTTACTTGATAACCGGAGGAAATATAATTTGAGGAAACAAAAAATAAGAATTCATTTTTCATCAATTTTTTTATTTCATATAATTTCCGAGATTTTCCTGTGATCGTAATTAAAATGATGAAATATTCGGAAAAATTCGAGAAAAAAATCGGAGATTCCGAGAAACTCGGATGTTCTCGTAAAAATAATTGTCCGCAAAACTCCGAATTATTCATATTTGTTCCAATTCATAGAAACATTCGGAAAAAATCAGAAAAATTTTCCGGAAAAAATCGGAGTTTTTCGGAAAAATATGTGCACTAGGGTGGCAATTAGAAGAAATTGTGATTCCGTTGAAAATATGCGTTATGCAATCTGGGCCACATTTTATCATTACTGCTTAACATACGAAAATCCTCTACACGAGAAGCAGAGATTAGTAGGGAGATCTACAACCATGGAGGCTAGTGGGAGGAGGCCGATCTTTGCATCGGACATCTTCGGAAAGAGCCGAGCGCGCCGAAGTTTCCCGACCGCGCCTTCGGCAGCTACACCAATACATGGACGCTGAGCACGTTCATGTGCGACCAAGCCGAAACGAAGGCTTCGAGGGAAAAAGCAATCTGAGCACGACTCGCGCGTGACGTCACACAGTAGGAGAAAAGCCCAAAAACCTGGCCAAAACCTCAAATGACCTTTGACGGGAATGAAAATTGGCTTACAGGGGTTTTCAAGGTCGCTGATTACGAATCTGAAAGCCAAATTATCGTAAACAAAATGGCCGATCCAATATGGCTGACATGAATGTTAAAAAGTTGCCAGATGTCGACAAAAATTGGTATTTACGGGTTTTCAAGGTCGCTGATTACGAATCCGCAAGCCAAATTATCGTAAAAAAAATGGCCGATCCAATATGGCCGACATGAACGTTAAAAAGTTACCAGATGTTGACAAAAATTGGTATATACGGGTTTTCAAGGTCGCTGATTACCAATCCGATATCTATTGTTTATAACTTGCAACAAAGAGCTTACAGCAAATTGTTATAAACAAAATGGCCGAGTATCCTGCTAAATAGATAAATTAATATATTTAAAAAAATCATCATAATAAAATAAACGTGAACAGGGTATTCTACGCAATTATTATTTTTATTTCCAAAATACATACGGAACGTTTCAAAAATAGAACATTTTATTCTTAATCAAAATCGTAATCGGAGTCGGAGTCGGAGTCAGAATCATTATCCGAGTTTGTATCTATTACAACTCCCGGCACGGCTTCAATCTCGGCGCAAAATTCGTCTGCTGCAGCAGTCACTTTAGGAGCGATCAACATCGCTACAGCTTCCGGCGGCAAACTCTTCAGCTTCTTCTGTGGTAGTCTTCTGACACTTGAAATGTACGGATCAGAAGTAACTAAGAGCCGATGAAAAACATCTTCCATAGTTTTAACCCTGGAACTTTTTCGCGCAAAATCTTCTCGATATCGTTTGATGTCTTTGTTTCGAGCTTCCTGAGCATCTTCGGATAATTGGCCGATTGGTAATAGAGCATGAGTTATTATCACTGGACCATGAATTAATAGTTTTTGCACCGAAGTAGGCATGGAGTACCAAGGGTATAATGCAACGGTCTTTCTTGCCGTTTCAATAGCATACTGTTCAAATCTTTCACAGTTTATCTCGTGGCCACACGATATAACTTGTAGGATTACGTACAAGCGTTTAATAACTTCTTCGTTGACCCCCGTTATCGCAGCGGAAACCGTCGAATTTTCAAAGAATCGCCGAGCTGTGTTGCCATCATTGCTGCTGCCGTATCCAGGCTTTGGGCGATCGATATTTAGACCCAATTGCTTCTTGAATCCTTCTTGAATGGCCCTCTTGCGTTCCTGGGTAATTTTTTTTTCTTCGGCACTTCGAGCTTGCCATTTTTTAATGCCGAGTTTGTAAGACACGTGTAAGCAATACTCGAAGCACCGTATCCACGCATGCAGCGTCGACAATCCGAACTTCAAATTTGTTTCATTGATTTCCCTTTGCAATACAGTGTCGATGGCATTAAAATCTTTGCTGGTTGCTCCACACAAATAGCACCGTTGAGCAGATTTCGTCAATGATACAGCGTTGCAAACTTTACCATCTATCATGGTGAACAACAACTTGTACATTATGGAGATTTCTTTTCCATCTATTACACTTTCGAATGGACGAAGTGACTTTATTTGTTCTTCAACAATTTGGACTTCATTAAGTGTTGACTCTGTGTCTTCGCGTAGAAACAGTAGTCTAAGCGGTCTACAAAATCGTGGAGACGAGGGTCTGGGGTTCTTCCAAACAACTATTTCTTCCTTCGATTGTTGATCATAACACACGAGTTGTAATGGCACGACTGAAGTAAAGAATACATGCGCATCAGATTTGCTGTCATCACTGAACGTCTGCTTATATTCACTTTGCCCAGAACTTCCATCGCAACCCCACTTGCAAATCAAGTCCATTTTACGAACATTATCTGGAGTCAATCTTTGAATGAGTATATTTTGGACGAGTAAAATACGTTCAACTGTATGATCTAATAGTGCCTGTAGTTGGACTTCTGCACTACTCTCTGTAATCCTGATTGCATCACGTGGTGGATAACAACGCTTTTTTGCTTTCATCACTTTTTCGTAAGACGGATATAGCATACAGTTATTTTCCTTCCCTAATCTTCTCATTCCCTGGTAAGTACTCTTGGAGAATTTATATTCAATCATAGCGGAAAGTGCAGCCTCTTCGGATAAAGTAATTTCATCCGTTGCTGAGTAAGCTTTACGATACTTGGAAGCTCTTAAAGGACTCGTCATTGTTACGTCCTTAATAACTTTTGCGGCGTCGGATTGTCCTGAAGAGCGAAGGCTCATCTGAGTAGCGTATGCTAACTCGACCGAGTTGAACGATGTACGAATATCTTGGGTCTTCCTTCGTTTAGATCTTTCACTGGACATTGTAAACTCAAGGGACGGGCGGCCGTCCGTATTACCCGGGCTTGTTACTACAGTGTCTGTAGGTGCGGCAAAACATACCTGCTTGCTAAGCCATTCACCGTTATTCTTGAAAAATACACAGGATTTTCTATGAGCTTGTTGCCACCTCGTTCTCATTTGATTGAAGAGTATCGAAAAAGTCTGTTTCGAGTCTTCAGGCACTACAACTGTACGTCCGGTGTCCTTGGAAATTTTTTCTACCATAAATTCGATCAAGGAAGCGAATTTATCGGATAAATGCTCGCTGATTATCAGAAATACTTCTTTCCTTGTCAGCACCAATTCTTTGTAACCGGATCCTGTAATAAAGACATAAAATTGTAGAAAATTGGTGTTAAAGGAAAAGATAAAATTTTCAATTAATACAAAAACTTGAACAATGTACATTATTTTACCAAATAAATAACCGCAATAATTGAAATAATTTTAAGAAAATTAGACAGAAAATATTGACATGGATTTGGTTAAAAGAAAGCTTTGCTTACTATATAATATATATATATATTCAAATATTTTATTCGAATGTTATAACATTTCATTCATATTTAAGAAATTTTTATGTGGTTGATTTTAATATGTATATATATATATGCATACGTATATATCATAATTAAATCACAGAAAATTTATATATATATATATATATACATACATATATATTAAAATAATTTATTTCAAGCGTATAACAGCCGTCTTGTCCGTTATGATGCTACTTCACCCATTCTCAGGTAGAGGCGCAGCGGCTGCTCAATAGTGCCGCGTGCACGCTCGGCTACCGCACGATGCGAAAAAAATCATAACGGACAAGACGCACGTTTTCCGCAGGTAACTCTTGTAAATTTCGAAAGCTTATACATTAAACTAAAGGCCGAGACTAGGAGCTTTGCAAAATGTGACAAAATATATAACTTTTCGGACCGTTGAAAATATAAGTTTTCAAAATTATTCAATTTTATTTATGCCGAAGGCTATACTACATTTCAATCATTTATACATAAACTTTCGATTCAACCGATGTAAAAACATGTTCTACATACCTCCAGAAGTCGTATCCATGTTGCAGAATTGAAATTAAACCCGTCACTTTAAAGTTATGGGCTTTTGAAGTCAGCGTTATTTTCGTCTGTTCAGCGCGTGACACGTACACTCTTCACGAACACTCACTGCCAACTGACGCTGCGGCGCAGGTATACACTTAAAGGGCTTTCCCTTCCACAATAGAATGCAGTTACTAGTCCTCTACCTGAATGACTACTCAACTGACCCTATTTCGAAAATTTATTTTTTGGGGTTTTGGCCAGGTTTTTGGGCTTTTCTCCTACTGTGCGTCACCGGAAGGAACGCGCGAGACTTTTAGATGATTTCAATGCTTATTTAGCTCTTGATTCTCTGCGTTATCAATGTATACAAAAAAATCGCGCACCCTGATCGCTTATTTTTTTAGTTTATACGTTGATTTAAATATAATAATAAATCCAAATTACAACTTATTTATCTTCTAAAAAATTGTTTACGCTTTACTCACACCCGTCCTTATGCCCGTCCTTATGCCAAATAATATATAATTCATAAAAGTAAGCGGAAATATATTTATATTCGTATTATTATATTAATTCTCATACTTTCATCAAGCGATAAAGCATTATCCCCAAAAACAAGTCAATCAACCATCCGGCCGCGAATCGTCAGTACCAGAAAGTGCATATTCTACAAGCGATGGAATGGTCCCGTTGGTAGCGTTCCTGGCTTCGGACCGCAGGGGCGCAGGATCGTTCCCTGCGCTCAGTGCTTTTTTTAAAATTATTATTAATATTAATTCTTGTCTGATTAGTTATTTTTATTAGTTATCATTATTATTTGAATTAGTTATCTTTTAGTGTCGAAAAATTTATCGCGCACTCCGATCGCTTATTTGATTAGTTTGTACGTTAATTTAAATGTATTAATAAATGTAAATTACAACTTATTTATCTTCTAAAAAATTGTTTGCGCTTTACTCACACCCATCCCTATGCCAAATAAATTGTAATTCATAAAAGTAAGCGGAAACATATTTATAGTCGTATTATTATATGCAATCTCGTAAGTTACGATTCGCGGCCGGATGGATGATTGGCTTGTTTTTGGGGATAATGCTTTATTGCTTGATGAAAGTTCGAGAATTAATATAATAATACGAATATAAATATATTTCCGCTTACTTTTATGAATTATAATTTATTTGGCATAAGGACGAGTGTGAGTAAAGCGTAAACAATTTTTTAGAAGATAAATAATTGTAATTTACATTTATTATTACATTTAAATTAACGTACAAACTAATCAAATAAGCGGTCGGAGTGCGCGATACATTTTTCGACACTAAAAGATAACTAATTAAAATAATAATGATAACGAATAAAAATAACTTATCAAATAAGAATTAATGGTAATAATAATTTAAAAAAAAGCACTCAGCGCGGGGAACGATCCCGCGCCCCTGCGACCGAAGCCAAGAACGCTACCAACACGACCATCTCATCGCTTGTAGAATATGCACTTTCTGGTACTGACGATTGGCGACCGGATGGATGATTGGGTAGTTTTTGGGGATAATGCTTTATCGCTTGATGAAGGTATGAGAATTAATATAATAATTCGAATATAAATATATTTCCGCTTCATTGATGAATTATAATTTATTTGGCATAAGGACGGGTGTGAGTAAAGCGTAAACAATTTTTTAGAAGATAAATAAGTTCCCTGACAGCTCGCAACACCAAGCGCTTGGGTGTCAAATGACCATTTGACACCCAAGAAAACGCTGTCGTCACTAATTTGGGTGTCGTTACCCAAAAAAACGGTGTTGACACTGATCTGGACCTACGGTATTTTGGGTGTCAACACTCATAAAAAAAGGTATCAACACTAATTTGGGTGTCGACACCAAAAAAAACGGTTTTAACACTGATCTGGACCGAACGTGTTTTGGGTGTCGACATAAAAAAAACGGCGTTGACACTGATCTGGACCTACGTTGTTTTGGGTGTCAACACCCATAAAAAAGATGTCAACACTAATTCGGGTGTCGACACCCCAAATAAACAGTTTTAACACTGATCTGGACCGAGGCTATTTTGGGTGTCGACACCCCAAAAAACCGTGTTGACACTGATCTAGACCGAGGCTGTTTTCGGTGTCGAAACCTAAATAATTTAGTGTCGACACTATATTCGTGCACGTGAATGAATTCCGTGTCGTTATGGCTTTTTTGAGTGTCAGCACCGAAATTCTGAAAACTTACCGGGCACACTCCTTCCTATATCGATGAATACAAGCATATGGATGCCTAACTTACTTAGTGAACTGAAAAATGAGTTGGGCATACTGGACTGAAAAATAAGTTCATTTATGAACTGAAAAATAAATTGGACATGCATATGCTTGTATTCATTGTATGTAGGAAGGACTGTGCACTGTAATTTTTCAGAATTTTGGTGTTGACACTCAAAAAAGCCATAACGACACGGAATTCATGCCCGTGCACGAATATGGTGTCAACACTAAATTATTTAGGTGTCGACACCGAAAACAGCCTCGGTCTAGATCAGTGTCAACACCGGTTTTTTGGGTGTCGACGCCCAAATCAGTGTTGACACCTTTTTTTGGGTGTTGAAACCCAAAACAGCGTAGGTCCAGATCACTGTCAACGCCGGTTTTTTTTGGGTGTCGACACTCAAATCAGTGTCAATACCGTTTTTTGGGTGTCGACACCCAAATCTGTGTCGACACCGTTTTTTTGGGTGTCAACACCCAAAACGGCCTCGTTCAGATGGGTGTAGACACCAAATTGGTTCGGTGTTAAAATTGTAATTTGACACCCTACACGTGACACTCAACACCGAAAAATTGCGGTATCACGATCTGTCAGGGTTGTAATTTGGATTTATTATTATATTTAAATCAATGTATAAATTTAAAAAAAAAGCGATCAGGGTGCGCGCTACATTGTTTTGTATACATTGATAACGCAGAGAATCAAGAGCTAAATAAGCATTGAAATCATCTAAAAGCCTCGCGCGATCCGTCGGGTGACGTCACGCGCGAGTCGTGCTCAGATTGCTTTTTCCCTCGAAGCCTTCGTTTCGGCTTGGTCGCACATGAACGTGCTCAGCGTCCATGTATTGGTGAAGCTGCCGAATGCGCGATCGGGAAACTTCGGCGCGCTCGGCTCTTTCCGAAGATGTCCGAGCGTCGCACGCTCAGGGACACGCGCTACTATGATTGTGTGATGGGCGCGTAAGAGGCTAGAGAGGGGGTAACTTTTGCGCGCGATCTGGCTATATATCATTTTGCATCACTCTCGCACGCAGCCTACTTCTGAAGTATCATGCTGCCTTATGCACAGCTCACTTCTCATTATTTACTTGCTCCGTCTCTGTCACACGCAGCTCACTTCTCGAGGTATTAGCAATAGTGGCGCTATCCCAGTTTGACCACATTTTTGTAGCCACTTTTTTCAAGTCTTTCCATAAGAGATCAAACTCCTCCCACTCTAGCCTCCCTGTCTACAACGCTCCCGTTTTCAGCGTGCCTCGCGAATGGCGCTAAATCGCAGCGGCGAGTTCGGAAATATAATTTTGTAATCATTGCCTCCGTCGATGTTGTAGATTCCCTTGTAGCCGCGCGAGTCGTGATCACCGCTCAAGTCGATATCGGAGTCAGCGTGAACACGAATGGGTAGCTCGGTGGGGGAAAAGTCTCCGCCCCTTGCAAATGGTCCTTACTCGACAGGCGAACGGAGCGAGGATTTACGTCCGATCGTGCTCGACATATTTGTGTGGCCGTAATGCGGATTAAAATATGCATTGAATGAATTTCTAAGTGAAAAACATGTATCGAGAACATTGTTTCCTCTCGGTTGCCTGTTTATGCCGAGCATGCGGGTTGAAAAAGATTAACGACGAAACGCGTTGAAAAATAAAACGCCGAAACGACCGTGGAACGTTCAAAAAGAAGTCTTGAGCCTGTGCCGCGGTCGTTTCGGCGGTTTTTTTCAACACTAAACTTCATAGGTAAGCGTGTATAATAAATGTTTCTGTATCCTCAACAGGGCCGGATTTAGAGGTCTGGAGGCCTTGAGGCAACAGAGGAGTGGAGGCCCCCCCCAAATTATTTTCCAATTAAAATGAACAATTTTTTTCACTCGAGTTTTTCAATAAATAATTTATTGTGAAACCAAGTAGATTCTCGTAGCATTTAACAAACATATAAATATAATCGAAAACGAGAATTATCTGAAACCAAATTTTAGTGTTAACGAACGGAACCTTCCGAGCTTTTTTCGCCGAAAAATCGTTGATGATTTCGCCGAAATCCAGTTCCCGAAATAAATGACTTTCAATGCTTAGGAGCGATAGCTTTGATAGACGGTTTTGTCCCATCGTGGTTCGCAGCCTATTTTTTATAATTTTCATTTTTTTAGATGAGTGGTTTCCAGTGCAATTCGACACCATCAAAACCAAATACATTCTCAATGTAATTTCGAGGTTTGTGTTAGCGTTTAATCAGACGACGTGAGATTGGTTTCCCAATCAGATGATCGAGGTACGCAAGAACGAGAAGGTAGAAGGGGGTCTGTCTTCATCTCAATATTAAGAAAACAGTCTCGTAGGTACTACCGAGGTGAACGGTCAGTGAGGCGAGCGCAACGAGAAATAGGAGGGTACGCGTGAGAGGGGAACTCTAACGAAAGCGTTCCGTCGCGAGAGACTCTGTCAGAATAGTGTAAGAATATTAATCTATAAGACGAGCGGTTGTCGTGTACCGCGAAATATTTATAAGTCCAACATGTCCGCTATCCAAGTGAATAAATCGATGGTATAATTAAAAGGACAACTGAGAACCGAAATTCTTGATCACTCTATCCTGTACGGCCTGAACCCCTCGTTCCTGACTGAAAGAGAAAACCGTAAAATAATATCGCTAATATCTCAGAAGTGGGATAAAAGGGTCAATATTGGTTATCAAATGTGCGAGTTAATTGTGGTAGCGAGTGCGAATGACAATTTGGGGTAACGCGTTCGAATACGAAAGATTTTGTCGATAAAAATTGGCGAATTACGCTCTTCGGAAAGTTTGGTTCGGTGATCAGTTTTTTTGTCATTTCAACGGTTATCCGTGTGACCAAGTGTCACGGCGGATGGGAGTGATGATTTCGACAAATTTCAACGGGGACTTCCATTATCCAATCTTCACTCGACGAGACGATTGGAGCATGCGGCCGGCGGGCGACCGAACGAGTTGTCGATCATTCAGGAAAATAGGGATATCGATAGGTCGATAAGTCAACCGATGTTGGCTGAGCAGATGTCATATCGCCTAGCATCGATGGTCGGGCTCACCCCCCCTTCATTAGCGGTGCGGCGAGAAGTTCGGGACGCGTCAACAGTAAATAGAGGCGCGATTCCTAAGAAGACGATCATTGTGGATACAGAAAAAATGTCAACAAGCGATGGGGACCGAGATTTGGTCGAGACTCCGCCAGCGGATCAAGCAAGTAGAAGAATTGCGGAAGATTCGACTAACACTCGACTACTCGAGATGATGTCACAATTACTCCAACAAAATTTGACAATGATGCAGCGGACCCAAAAATCTTTTCGCGCAATGCCGAACGTTCAAGTGATGACCGATTTGTCGAAATCGGTAGGGGATTTTCTTGGACGTGAATCGCCAGTGGAAGCGAGGCAATGGCTGGGCCAAATTGAGGCTGGACAGCCCGAGTGCATAATTGGCCAGAGGCATTTCTGTATGAGACAGCGACTATGCATTTGAAGCAAGCCGCGCGATCATGGTTTCAAGGTCATCGAGGAGGTTTTTCGAGTTGGCGACATTTCCGAGAGGCCTTCAAAAGATCGTGGATTCCCCAAATAAATCGAGCACAATTATGGGAAAAGATGCAATCTCGCAAACAACTCGAAAGTGAGTGTTTTGCGGATTATTTCCACGACAAAGTGAAATTGTGTAAGTCACTTGGTTTGACGTATGGGGAAATGAGAGAACAAGTTGCATCCGGACTTCTATCTAGGAATACCGCGATACATGCGCTGTCCACGGTGTATTGAGATGAGAATGAGCTCTTCCACGGACTAATAACATTTGAGCGCGCGTTAAAGACTATCGATCACCCTCGTTACAGAGGTGCGAAGGATACAGTGCCGACGATAGTGAGAACGAGTTCAACTACAAAAACTTGTGTGCCAACGACAGAGACCAAAACTAGTGAAGAAAAGACTGATAAGTTAACGTGCTTCAGGTGTAGGAAAACTGGCCATATTGCCCGTAACTGAAATGAACCACGTAGGGAGTGGGTTTGCGCTAGGTGTGGCGAATCGGGACATTTTGCCAAGAACTGTACAAAACCGAGAAGTCTAGAGAAGGATGATGTCAATCTCGTGTCAAAAGTTCCACGCGTCGATCAAGATAACAATATTGAGCCAAATGTGGGAGTTCAGGGAAAACCCCCAATCGGAAAAGACCTCATGAAATATATTAAACGAATTAAAGTGAATGATGTGGAGTTCGAAGCGATGATAGACCCCGGGAGCTCGGTTTGCACGATCAAGGCGTCAGTCTTTTTGTCGAACGACTTTACTATTATCCGGAGACCATGCGCGTTGAGTGGTTTCGGAAATCGTTTGAATGTCGTAAGATCGTGTGGAGTAGTCGAAGCTACAATAAACGTCGACGGAGTTCTGGGTCACGGGGTGGCCGTACACATCGTGCCGGATGACGTGCAATCACATGACATTCTCATCGGAAGGACTTTCATGGATTTGGGACACCTTGCTTACATGAGAGTCGATGACCAACTCATTTTTGTTGAACGATCGACGCTCGAGATGTCGAAGATAATGCCAAGCCACGGCAACAAGATAGGTGAAAGGATTGTACCGGTGCGAGACGAAGAGGTGATCGAGGGATCTGTTAATTTCATCGAAGTACAATCGGAGAATGTGACGCTAAGTATGCCGGTCTTGAACCTCAACGATCGTCGGGGGAAACTAAAAGGCGGTGTCGAAATCGAGCCGCGCGCGACGATTGACGAGAATCAGCCTATCGCGATGGAGGCGCGACAGACAGCGGTCGAGAAAGAGGAGATCATCACCGACGTAACTGTGACAACGGAGCAACGTGGACAATTAGTGAAACTACTTAATGACTTTAGAGTATGCGTAGCTAACAACATCTTTGAAATTGGAAAAATGAGTTTGTTAGAAATGGATATTCAGGTAGAAGCGAGAGCCGTGTCCGTGTGCGCAAAACCGTATCGTACGAATAACGCCGAGCGTGAGACTATTAAAAGGATAGTTACCGAATGGAAGGACGCGGGTTTGGTTCGCGAGACTTCGTCTCCTTATGCGAGTCCCGTACTTCTCGTAAGAAAACGAAATGGTGAGTCTCGACTGGTCGTCGATTATCGTAGACTCAATGCGCAGACGAAACGGATTAATTTTCCGTTACCAAATATTGATGAGTATTTGGAACTTTTAAGTGGAGCCAAACTTTTCGCGACTCTCGATTTGGCGCACGGCTACTTGCTAGGCGATATGAAGGAGGAGGCTCGTGCGAAAACCGCTTTTATTACGCCGGACGGGACGGGAGAGTTTACAAGAGCGATGTTTGGGTTAATGAACGCCCCATTTTACTTTTCGAAAATGATGGAGTTGGCTCTCGGCCCGTTAAGAAACAGAATCCTCCTTTTCTATTTGGATGACATCTTAATCCTCGCCAAGGACTGGGGTAAGCTGATGGATCGACTTCGAACAACCTTTGAAGCATTGAAGCGTGCGGGCCTAACTGTAAGACTGCAAAAATGTAAATTTGGGATGAAACGCGTCGAATATCTAGTCGACTCCGAAAAACGTACACGAGGTCCGCAGATTTGTGGGAATGGCTAGCTTTTTCCGTAGGTTTGTGCCAGGATTCGCTACGATTGTTGCGCCGTTAGCGCAGCTAACGCGTAAAATGGTCGAATTTAAGTGGGCGGAAAAGGAATCTTCGTCATTTTCCCGAATCAAGGAAATCCTAACGTCAAAACCAGTACTGGGAGTTTATAATCCGAAAGCGTTAAAAACAGAGCTACACACGGATGCGAGTTGTGAGGGATTGGGCGCGATACTTCTTCAAACAAACGAAAGAGGAAAGTTGCATCCAGTTTTTGCAGTCAGTAGAAGGACGTCTCTGATCGAGCGGAATTATCATTCCACCAAGCTCGAATTGATGGCCTTAGGTGGGCCGTAGAACGATTAAGAGTATTTTTGGTACCGTTAAAGTTTACTATAGTCACGGATTGCCAAGCCCTCGTCTATCTTAACGCAAATAAAACGACAAATCCCCAAGTAGTAAGATGGTAAGCTCTACTTGCCGAGTACGATTTCGACATTCAACACCGAAAGGGGACGGCAATGCAGCATGTAGATGCGCTTTCGCGAGCGCCTGTAAAGGTGTCGGCTGAAGAAGAGATTGCCGAACGAGCACATGTTTACCAGATAATCTCGAGAGAAGACGAAATCTTGTTGTATCAGCATCACGACGAAAGTTTAAAAGGGAAAATCAACATATTGTCGAAACCTCGTGATAGTTGTACAAAGACTGAACTGGACTCGGTACGAGACTACAAACTACGTAACTGAATTCTCTATAGGACTATAGAAAGAGATGGTAAGGCGACTGAATTATACGTAGTACCGGCATCTATGCGGAAATCGATTGCAATTAAATACCATGACTTGTGTAGTCATTTCGGCCTCGATGAGACTATTGAAAGAATCAGGACATACTTCTACTTCCCTAGGATGCGAGCGTACGTGCGAAGGCATATAGCGCAATGCCTGGAGTGCATTTTGAGTAAAAGAGGTACAGGGCCACGACCTGGGGAACTACAGCCGATTCCCCCGGAAAAACGCCCGTTTAGTGTCATTCACGTAGACCATATTGGGCCGTTTATAACCTCCCGGAAAGGAAGTAAGTACGTCCTCGGGCTGATAGACAACCTTACTAAATATGTAATATTTGAGCCGGTCAAAAACGCAAGTGCGAATCTTACCATAAAGAAACTAGAGAACTTCGTAAATCGATTTGGAGCTCCGGATAATATTATTAGTGATCGAGGTACAAGTTTTACAGCAAAGTCATTTCGAGACTTTTGCGTCCGACACGGTATACGCCATACCCTAAATTCGAGTAGACATCCTCAAGCGAACGGGCTTATCGAAAGGATGAATAGAACATTGTTACCCGCAACGATGATACCAACGGAACACGGGGAATGTATTGACTGGGATTTCGAAGTAAAGGAGATTGAGCGCGACATAAATTCGAGTATCAGTAAATCCACGGGAAAGACGCCTTTCGAAAGCCTACTCGGCTACCAACCGCGATTCGGAGAAGGATTAGTCAGGGACCTTACAAGACAGAACGAACTATATAGTAATCCCCAAGGAATACAAGAATGTATTCGCTCAAAAATTCTACAAGAACAAAATCGGTATAAAGAGCGTTATGACCAACGGCGTAACTTGAATGTAGAATATAATATTGGTGATATAGTTTACGTCCTAGTGAATCCAATCGCGACGGGAGAGAGTACGAAACTCCAACCGCGTTTTAGGGGTCCGTATGTAGTAATTAACAAAATTAGCAAAAATACGTATGAAATAGAGCGTTTGACTGGTGGTAAAAAATCGGACCGCCCGACTACAGCCCACGTATCACAATTGAAAATATGGAGATCGCACGACGTATATGATAGGTCCGAGGAAGAATCAACTCTGGACGACGACACAAATACTGTTGAGGAGCTAGAATTAAGAGAGGTGTCGGGGCCTGAGTTGGTGAACGATGGCGACAGAAAGGATATGTCTCAAGCGAGGAGTAACGAGAATCAAGATGATAATAAACGTACGATGCGGCAGAGGCGACGCCCCGCTTACTTAAGCGATTATTGTACCAATTAAAAATGCTATCGATGGGGAAGCGTTAATTGGAAGTGAAATTGCGATTCAAATTTTTTTTTTGAGAGGCCAAAAATAAAAGCAGGAATGGTCGAATGTTAGCGTTTAATCAGACGACGTGAGATTGGTTTCCCAATCAGATGATCGAGGTACGCAAGAACGAGAAGGGAGAAGGGGGCCTTCCTTCGTCTCAATATTAAGAAAACAGTCTCGTCGGTACTACCGAGGTGAACGGTCAGTGAGGCGAGCTCAACGAGAAATAGGAGGGTACGCGTGAGAGGGGAACTCTAACGAAAGCGTTCCGTCGCGAGAGACTCTGTCAGAATAGTGTAAGAATATTAATCTATAAGACGAGTGGTTGTCTTGTACCGCGAAATATTTATAAGTCCAACATGCCCGCTATCCAAGTGAATAAATCGATGGTATGATTAAAAGGACAACTGAGAACCGGAATTCTTGATCACCCTATCCTGTACGGCCTGAACCCCTCGTTTCTGACTGGAAGAGAAAACCGTAAAATAATATCGCTAATATTTGCGAATGTAGCTCTGAAATTTTGGTCTTTGAGAATTTGGTAGGAAAATAGCTCCAGAGATTGGTCTTTTCCATAGTCCTTTTTGTACATGTCGATCAAAGGTACAAATTGAACCAACTCATTACCAAGACTAGGTTCTAAATCATCCTTGTACACTTTCACCAATGCCTCTGCTGCAGCGTGCAAATTTTTAGCATGCATCTTCTTAATGTGATTAAGAAATCCAAATCTCGAACGTACAGCTTCATATGCGTGCAATCTTTCAGTCAGAGAAACACACAGCTGGTCGACCACTGGGATGAAGCCGGCTACTTTGTATTTCTCCTTCGGTAAGACATTTGCGTTTTGTGCTTTCATATAATCGAGCGGATTCAACCTCGCATTTCTTGCCCTCTTGCGTGATTGTACGTATTGATCAGTGTGAGCTATTTTTTTGGCTGCTTCCTCGTATTTATCAAAATCGTTTCTTTTGGATTCCACGTATGATTTCAATGATTCTAATGCACGCATTGCAGATTCAAGAATCATTTTCGGGTCCTGCAACATCTTGTTTGTAGCGTTGAATCGCTCCAAGATATCGTTCCAAAAGATTGCAAATAAAGCGGTTTCTTTGATTCCCGAATAGCCGTCGACAATGGCTTTCGTAGCTTCAGCTCGACAAGACCAACGAGTGTCGCTAAGCTTTTTCAAAACGTAAAACTGCCCGCTTTTTTTCTTGGATAATTTTCTAATCAGAATTCGGTATCGTTCCGTACTTGCTGTGAAAAACGTATATAAATTCTGAACGAAATCAAAGAATTGAACCGCCGATGGACAAGGGTTAGCAGCTGCTATTCCAACTAAATTGAGAGAATGACCGCAACATGGTATAAACGCCGATAAATGATTTTTCTCCAGAATAAGAGCCTGCATCCCTTTGTATTTGCCACTCATGTTTGCAGCTTTGTCATATGATTGGCCGCGGCAATCCAGAATGTCTATTTGATGGTCACCTCAAAATTTGAGTAACGCGTTTGCTGTGGCTTCGCCAGTATGACCGCAGTTTGGTAAAAAGGTGAGAAATCTTTCTTTTGGCGTCGATCCTTCCATATATCGAACAACTATAGTTAGTTGATCGATATGAGATTCGTCGGGAGTAGAGTCCACTGATACAGAATAATATTAGGATTTTTGTATTCTCGATACTATTTCAGTTAGTACATTATCACCCATAGAACTGATCAGTTCTTCGCAAATCGTGGACGAAAGGTAATTGACATGGCCGATCCCTTTGTTTGCATGCTCTTTCAAATGGGTTGCCAGGATTGGTCCATACTCGGCTAGCAATTCCAAAATTCCCAGGAAATTTCCATTTCTCGGTGAGTCAACAATTTCATTGTCACCTCGAAAGGCTAATCCGCGTTCAGCAATGAATTTGATGGTACTAACGATAATTTTGAGGATTTTTCGCCAATAATGGATTTGTTGTGCCTCTTGTATCGCTAGCTCTTGATCGATACTTTCTGTGACTTTTCCCCGTTGCACTAAACTCTGTACTGATTCAAAATGAGTCTTCGAAATCTCATGTTCATTTAGACAATCAGATGCATGCTTCCAGTCACTGAAGCCTTCTCCACTGAGTTTGGTGTTTTGAGTGGACATTAATTTACACGCACAACAATATATTTTCCCCGTAGTTGGAGAAAAGCAAAGCCAGAATCGATTGCCGGTCGCTTGATTTTTATTGCGGCGTGTAAACATGTTCTTTGTACATTTCCGAACAAAGTTGGAATTATCTCGCGGCTGATCTTGAATAGCCCTGATGAGCTCTTGCAATTTACTCCCCATCTTGAGCGAGTATTCCAATGACTCAATGGCTCAGTGGGGCCATTTTTGATATTTCACTGATTGCCTGATTGAAGTGAACCAATACAGATGAATCGTTTTTTTAATATTTAAGAACAATATAATCATGTTTGTACAAAGTACTATAGGTGAGGGTAAAGCAGCGAAAAAAAATATCAAAGGAAAAGTTGTTTACTAGTGTTTACTAGTTTACTCGTCGGAATTTGAAAGATTTTTTTTCCGAAGTCTCTATTGTGGGGGCCCCTCGTTTGTGGAGGCCCCGGGGCTGTAGCCCCAGATTCCCTCCCCTAAATCCGGCCCTGATCCTCAATGAGCGTCTTGATTGAGTTGGCAGTCTGACGGATTGATAATGCTTGCGCTCCGGGTTCGATATCCGGTGAATCGATTATTCATTAATTTTTTTCGTAATTGTATATTAAAAAAATTTCGAACTTCCTCTCGCTTTAGCTGCTCTCGCCTGTCCAGGCATCGTTTATGATATTCAATTAATATATGTTTTATAAAAAAAAAATACGTTTCGACTGGGGACCGAACCCGCAGTCGCGCGCCCCGCCGCGCCGAACGTATGGTGAAGTTGCCCTAAACGAACGGGGAGCTTACCATTTTGGTGCAAACGGTGTTGGAAAATATGATTAAAAAATAAATGTTTCTCCCAATACGTTAATGAGTTTTCATTTTTACCCTTAGAAAATTAATTTAAAAAATTGTTGGAAAAAAGTGCCGAAACGATCGAAAAAGGCTCAGAGAACTTTGAGTATTTCTCGATCGGCATTTTTTTCAATACATTTCACATTGGATAAGTGTGTTTCGGCATTTTATTTCAACATATTTGACATTGGACATGTGTGTATACTTAAGGCAGCTTTGCAGTCACAAGAGCCTCGCGGCTGAGATATCAGCGTGCGGGCTCTGAGTACAGATGACGCGGGATCGATCGCCGTTAGCAATATATTTTAAGAAAATATTAAACATATATGATTAATTTTCAAAAATAATGCCTGGACAGGCGAGAGTAGCTAAAGCGAGAGAAAATTCGAAATTTTTTGAATATAAAATGAAGAGAAAAAAATAATTAAAAAATCGATTCACCAGGGATCAAACCCGGACCGCAAGCATTGTTAATCCGTCAGGCTGCCAACTCAGCCACAACGCTCATTGAGGAAACAGAAACATTTATGATACACGCTTATCCACGGTCGTTTTTTCACTTTGAAATTCATTTAATGCATATTCTAATTCGCAGTATGGCCACACAAATATGTCAAGCTCGATCGGACGGAAATTCACGCTCCGTTCGTGTGTCGAGGAAGCACGATTTGCGAGGGGCGGATACTTTTCTCCCACCGAGCTACCCATTAGTGTTCACGCTGACTGCGATACCGACATAAGCGGTGATCACGACTCGCGCGTCTACAAGGGAATTATATCCCCGAGCTCGCCGCCGCGATTTAGCGCTGTTCCCGAGGCACGCCAAAACGGGAGCGTTGTACATTATTGGTCCGCAGACAACTGGACTAGTTAGAAGCTCCCGAAGGGGCGGAGGAGGTATTATATGGCCCTGGAATAGACGACTCGATGTAAGTTGAGAACAATTTTTTTTACTATATGTAAAGTGCTTTTGAAACTTTAAACGCGTTTTTCACAAAACTGTGTTTTTAAAGTCGGTGTTTGAGAAGGACCCGGAAGATCTGGTGTAGGTGGAAAAAGAAAAGGCGCCAAGTTCTTGATGTACGGGAAAATAATATAAAAGTATATTAACAATATATAATACAAAGTTAGAGTACACGTGTGGAAAATAAGCCTGGTAAATGATGAGGGAAGCCCGGTTTTAAGGCGTTGATGAGAAATTTTCCGAATGAGGGCGGACAATGGCCGCCGCCGTGAGACGCGTCCCGACAAGGAGACTAGAGGGGTCAACACTCCCGCCTCAAACAGTTCTTTCAATCAGTCGCAGAGGTGTAATGCTCAGTTCCGCCGCAGGTGTCGCTAGTGTTCCCCAGAGCCCATAATATATAGTAATACAAAACTGCATAAGGTGAAACTGACCGGGTTATGGCGGCAAAATTGTTTGCGCCTGTCAAACACAAATATATATACCGTGTACGCCAGCACAGCAGCTATCGAACTATGTGTATAATAATGTAGATGACTCCTCGCGACTCAATGTGATAAAGAGAAAAAGTAAACACTCTAGGTAGGAATTATAAAACAAATTTCAACTATTGATGGCAGTAAATTAAAAAATATATTCTTCCATGTTATTTTCGTTCGAGTTCTTTTGGGATCGGACGAGTTCTTTGATTGGTTGAAACTGCTTCAATTCGCTCGTACAACCAGATACCTGTACGAATGCAAAAGAAAAAAAATTAAAACTACCGAGGCTCGAACTCAGGACCTTCAATACAGTAATCTAGCGTTCTACCAACTTCGCCACACAATCATTTGCCAATAAATATAATCTTCTCATATTTAAGTGATTGCCGCGCTTGGGGTTCAATTAGGCTTGACGGCTTGTTCGGTTGGTTCATCGCTTAATTTAATTCATATATATTATATTCATATATATATTTAGCTTCATTTTTAAACGGAACTAGCAAATAACGAGTTTTCATGGGTATACATATAATGAGCACGTGTTGAAAAGACAACCCCAGCATGTAGAGCCAACATTCCCACATTCGCCCGGTTTCTTGCATGTACATGGTATTATTATCATTTATTATTATTTTTATTATTATTATTGTACAGGAAAATCGAGTAACGCGCATCCGAATAATAAATACATTACGAGATACATTACGGTTAGATTATCGCTTTATTCGCGTTTCATTTTAATTAGCTATATTTTTAAACATAACAGGCAAATCATAAGTTTCCATAATAAAATAACTCGTGTTGTACTTATTATATAATTATTATATCTGATGTGCTTATTATATAATAGGCCCATGTGAATAAAACAACACGAGTTGTTTCATTGATATTATTTATATTTTATTTATTATATATACATACACAATATTATTATATATTATAATAGAATGAATTCCCACTTGGGTGTATTATCGTTCGGGTGTGCGAGAGAGAACGCACCATGACTGTTCCAAGTGAGTACGAGAGAGAAACACGATCACCCCAGTTTTGGGATTGGTCATTGAGGCGGAGCTCGGACCTTATGCAGTTTTGTATTACTATATATTATGGGCTCTGGGGAACACTAGCGACGCCTGCGGCGGAACTGAGCACTACATCTCTGCGACCGATTGAAAGAACTTCGTACATACAGGCTAGGATAGGGAGCTTGGACTCCTTTACTCTAGTCTCCTTGCGTCCCGACACGCGGGAGAAGGATCGGATCGACCGAGATCTCGACGATCCGCCCGTAACGCAGTAATATTGTCCGACGTACGCGATTGTAACTACGTCCCGAGTACTGTACGATCCGAGGAACTATGGCCCCGAAAAATACGGTAAGGAATTTCCCGTGTACTAATTAACCCGTGAGACGACGCGTGTGGTCCGTGTAATCGATGAGGAAAGAATGAGAGTGAGAGAGGGAAAAGCCGCGCGATCACGCGATCGATGAGCGGAAATGCCCTGAAAAGTGGCGCCATCGACGACAGCCACGAGATGATCCCGGCGTGACTCGCTCGTCTAATTCCCGCAGAAAATTATGAACAATTCGGGAATTACGAGCGATCGTAATTCCTGAACAGTCGGTGAGCAAGATTTCTCGGAAACGGCCGAACCGAGTAGTCTCAAATTTGAACACAATGTTTCAAGTATATTTTTTAATACTTAATCGAAGGTTTTTTCCCACCTATTAATATTTTTAACTTTGTAAACAATTTAAGGCCTAAATTGTCAGAAATCATTTTTTTAGAGGCCGCCATCTTGTCAAAAATTTTAATTTTGCTTATTTCTTCGACCAATTATAAGATAATCCATTATATTAACGGAATATTCTTGGTTTTTCCATTTAGATGATCTAGTTCAGAAATATCGTGCTCACCGCAAGACGCCTTTTTTTAGACGTGCTCTCGGAGATCAGCTATAGCAGTTTTCAAAATATTATTTTTACAAACAAAAAATGTTAAATCACAGTTAAAAGTTACCATAATATGTGTACAAACATTTACGTTGGTATATTTAAGGGGCTATACGATTGTGAACGCTGAAAATTTGGGTCATTTTCGGGAATTATTTGGAAGAAAAGTACTCAATTAAATGTTTCGGAAAACTAAAAATATATTTGGCTATATTTGAACTAAATTACATAATTTTTTCATAGAAAAATATTGAGATCCAACCTACCTATGGCCTGCCTTCGGAGGGGCGAAAAAAAAAGTTCCTCCACTGCTAACATGTCTCCGGCCGATTAAGTAGCTGAAACCGAAAATGGAAAAAAATGTCGTTAAACTAGACGGTATTTTCTGTATAATGACGTGGGATTTACGAAAAATATCAAAATCTAACAAAATGGAGTAGCTATGAGAAAAGTCTGTTTTCTTGCCTACAAAATGGTCGCTTATTTCAATGCCAAATCGTCAATTTTAATACTGTTCAAGAGTATTTGTCAATACTTAATTGAAGGTTTTTTCTCACCTATCAATATTTTTAACTTTATAAACAATTCAAGGCCTAAATTGTCAAAAATCAATTTTTTTAGAGGCCGCCATCTTGTCAAAAATGTTAATTTTGCTTATTTCTTCGATCAATTACAAGATAATCCATTATATTAACGGAATATTCTTGGTTTTTTCATTTAGATGATCCAGTTCAGAAATATCGTGCTCACCGCAAGACGCCTTTTTTAGACGTGCTCTCAGAGATCAGCTATAGCAGCTTTCAAAATATTATTTTTACAAACAAAAAATGTTAAATTACAGTTAAAAGTTACTATAATATGTGTACAAATATTTACGTTGATAGATTTAAGGGGCTATACGAGTGTGAACGCTGAAAATTTGGGTAATTTTCGGGATTTTTTTTGAAGAAAAGTACTCAATTAAATGTTTCGGGAAATTAAGAATATATTTGGCTATATTTGACCTAAATTACATAATTTTTTTCATAGAAAAATATTGAGATCCAAGCTACTTAGGGCCTGCCTTCGGAGGCGCGAAAAAAAAAGTTCCTCCACTGCTAACATGATTCCGGCCGATTAAGTAGCTGAAACCGAAAAAGGAAAAAAATGTCGTTAAACTGGACGGTATTTCCTGTATAATGACGTCGGATTTTCGAAAAATATCAAAATCTAACAAAACGGCGTAGCTATGACAAAAGTCTGTTTTCTTGCCTACAAAATGGTCGTTTTTTTCAATGCCAAATCGTCAATTTTCATCCAATCAACTATATATCCTACGTCATTGTAGAGTAAATATATTCAAGAGTACTCATTTCAAATTTCAAGTCAATCGGATAATTGCTATTTGACTTACAATGTCAGCAAATTTGAAAAACCTCATTTCGAGAAAAACGCGTTTAAAGATTGAACTATTGATTTTTGCAAGATAAAATGATATTTACCATACAATAAAATGATATTTACCAACAATTTGCTGTTATTGTTTTTGTGAAGCCGGGGATAGTGCTAAGCTGGGAAATTATTATGTTGGCATTAACCTCGCAAGTGTTAGCTTTGACATTTTTGTCAGACGTGTTATAAAAATATGCTTGATAGCTGCTTCGAACTGTTTTGGGGATGGATTGACACAACATCCATGTTGTCTGCCAACAGCAAACAAATTCTCCAATGGGTCTTGGTTCAAGCGTCGTGTTTTTAATGACCGAATCTTATAGTCATCCCGAAGGTCCTCGGATAATTCGATCACGCTACCCGAGTCGAAATTTTCAGCCAATTTTAGAGGCCTTTGATCCTATGTCGGCCTCAGTTGAGTCTGTTTACTGCCACAAGTCCTACTATGGGCCGCCACATGCTCTTCCTGTGCTGCTTATCTCTTGCGTAGGCCCTTATACTCCTACCTATCCTAGCTGAAGCCGTTGCCCCGAGTCGAAATTTTCAGCCTATTTCAAAGGTCTTTGATCCTGTCAGCCTCACTCGAGTCTGTTTACTGCTAGAAATCCTACTATGGGCTCCTAACATGCTCTTCGTTTGCAACTTACCTCCTGCATGGGCACTTATACTCATGCCTAACCTAGCTGTAGTCGTTGCAGCTCCTCTTTTGCTGCTGGAAGTCCTACTATGGGTCCTAATATGCTCTTCCTTTTCTGCTTACCTCCTGCATAGGCCCTTATACGCTTACCTAACCAAGCTGAAGTCGTTGCACCTCCTCTTTTCATTGCGTTTGGACCTATCGCGCATTTGGCTGTTTCGACGAAACGATGGTGGGGAAGGTCGCATTCGAAAGAGGGCGTCTGATAGTTTTCAGTAACCATTATGCGTTGGACTAGGTAGGACGCGCGTTCGCCGTACAGGCCTACTTTTCCAATGCCCTCACGTATGCACATATACGCGGATCCCGAGTATCTCCGATCTCAATTTTTTTTGGTGATTTCCGAAGGTTTTCGATTGTAAACTTAATTTCATTTATAGTAGCCCAGAAAAAAAATTGAGACAACCAAAAAAAACGGCATCCCCCGAAATAAAAATAACGAACCTGTATAATTTTTTTTTTCGTTCAAAATCGATTGTAGTTGACTGTGGTTACAACTATTTTCGTTTGTAGTTGAAGGGTTTTTTTTATTTTCGCCAAAAATGGAAATCGAAAAATAAAACGGCCGGCAACGATTTATGGAGTAATTTCTAAATGCTAATTAACAAATGTCTAACATAAAAAACATGAACTAAAACAACATTACTGAAATGGAATATTTCACTATTTTTAGAAGCAGATTTTCCTTAGCAATAACCGCAAAGGCAGGAAAACGATCTATCCTAGGTTTATAGTTGTGAACTAGGTAGTTACAAACGACGCACAGTAGGAGAAAAGCCCAAAAACCTGGCCAAAACCTCAAATGACCTTTGACGGGAATGAAAATTGGCTTACAGGGGTTTTCAAGGTCGCTGATTACGAATCTGAAAGCCAAATTATCGTAAACAAAATGGCCGATCCAATATGGCTGACATGAATGTTAAAAAGTTGCCAGATGTCGACAAAAATTGGTATTTACGGGTTTTCAAGGTCGCTCCAATATGGCTGACATGAATGTTAAAAAGTTGCCAGATGTCGACAAAAATTGGTATTTACGGGTTTTCAAGGTCGCTGATTACGAATCCGCAAGCCAAATTATCGTAAAAAAAATGGCCGATCCAATATGGCCGACATGAACGTTAAAAAGTTACCAGATGTTGACAAAAATTGGTATATACGGGTTTTCAAGGTCGCTGATTACCAATCCGATATCTATTGTTTATAACTTGCAACAAAGAGCTTACAGCAAATTGTTATAAACAAAATGGCCGAGTATCCTGCTAAATAGATAAATTAATATATTAAAAAAAATCATCATAATAAAATAAACGTGAACAGTGTATTCTACGCAATTATTATTTTTATTTCCAAAATACATACGGAACGTTTCAAAAATAGAAAATTTTATTCTTAATCAAAATCGTAATCGGAGTCGGAGTCGGAGTCAGAATCATTATCCGAGTTTGTATCTATTACAACTCCCGGCACGGCTTCAATCTCGGCGCAAAATTCGTCTGCTGCAGCAGTCACTTTAGGAGCGATCAACATCGCTACAGCTTCCGGCGACAAACTCTTCAGCTTCTTCTGTGGTAGTCTTCTGACACTTGAAATGTACGGATCAGAAGTAACTAAGAGCCGATGAAAAACATCTTCCATAGTTTTAACCCTGGAACTTTTTCGCGCAAAATCTTCTCGATATCGTTTGATGTCTTTGTTTCGAGCTTCCTGAGCATCTTCGGATAATTGGCCGATTGGTAATAGAGCATGAGTTATTATCACTGGACCATGAATTAATAGTTTGTGCACCGAAGTAGGCATGGAGTACCAAGGGTATAATGCAACGGTCTTTCTTGCCGCTTCAATAGCATACTGTTCAAATCTTTCACAGTTTATCTCGTGGCCACACGATATAACTTGTAGGATTACGTACAAGCGTTTAATAACTTCTTCGTTGACCCCCGTTATCGCAGCGGAAACCGTCGAATTTTCAAAGAATCGCCGAGCTGTGTTGCCATCATTGCTGCTGCCGTATCCAGGCTTTGGGCGATCGATATTTAGACCCAATTGCTTCTTGAATCCTTCTTGAATGGCCCTCTTGCGTTCCTGGATAATTTTTTTTTTCTTCGGCACTTCGAGCTTGCCATTTTTTAATGCCGAGTTTGTAAGACACGTGTAAGCAATACTCGAAGCACCGTATCCACGCATGCAGCGTCGACAATCCGAACTTCAAATTTGTTTCATTGATTTCCCTTTGCAATACAGTGTCGATGGCATTAAAATCTTTGCTGGTTGCTCCACACAAATAGCACCGTTGAGCAGATTTCGTCAATGATACAGCGTTGCAAACTTTACCATCTATCATGGTGAACAACAACTTGTACATTACGGAGATTTCTTTTCCATCTATTACACTTTCGAATGGACGAAGTGACTTTATTTGTTCTTCAACAATTTGGACTTCATTAAGTGTTGACGCTGTGTCTTCGCGTAGAAACAGTAGTCTAAGCGGTCTACAAAATCGTGGAGACGAGGGTCTGGGGTTCTTCCAAACAACTATTTCTTCCTTCGATTGTTGATCATAACACACGAGTTGTAATGGCACGACTGAAGTAAAGAATACATGCGCATCAGATTTGCTGTCATCACTGAACGTCTGCTTATATTCACTTTGCCCAGAACTTCCATCGCAACCCCACTTGCAAATCAAGTCCATTTTACGAACATTATCTGGAGTCAATCTTTGAATGAGTACATTTTGGACGAGTAAAATACGTTCAACTGTATGATCTAATAGTGCCTGTAGTTGGACTTCTGCACTACTCTCTGTAATCCTGATTGCATCACGTGGTGGATAACAACGCTTTTTTGCTTTCATCACTTTTTCGTAAGACGGATATAGCTTACAGTTATTTTCCTTCCCTAATCTTCTCATTCCCTGGTAAGTACTCTTGGAGAATTTATATTCAATCATAGCGGAAAGTGCAGCCTCTTCGGATAAAGTAATTTCATCCGTTGCTGAGTAAGCTTTACGATACTTGGAAGCTCTTAAAGGACTCGTCATTGTTACGTCCTTAATAACTTTTGCGGCGTCGGATTGTCCTGAAGAGCGAAGGCTCATCTGAGTAGCGTATGCTAAGTCGACCGAGTTGAACGATGTACGAATATCTTGGGTCTTCCTTCGTTTAGATCTTTCACTGGACATTGTAAACTCAAGGGACGGGCGGCCGCCCGTATTACCCGGGCTTGTTACTACAGTGTCTGTAGGTGCGGCAAAACATACCTGCTTGCTAAGCCATTCACCGTTATTCTTGAAAAATACACAGGATTTTCTGTGAGCTTGTTGCCACCTCGTTCTCATTTGATTGAAGAGTATCGAAAAAGTCTGTTTCGAGTCCTCAGGCACTACAACTGTACGTCCGGTGTCCTTGGAAATTTTTTCTACCATAAATTCGATCAAGGAAGCGAATTTATCGGATAAATGCTCGCTGATTATCAGAAATACTTCTTTCCTTGTCAGCACCAATTCTTTGTAACCGGATCCTGTAATAAAAACATAAAATTGTAGAAAATTGGTGTTAAAGGAAAAGATAAAATTTTCAATTAATACAAAAACTTGAACAATGTACATTATTTTACCAAATAAATAACCGCAATAATTGAAATAATTTTAAGAAAATTAGACAGAAAATATTGACATGGATTGGGTTAAAAGAAAGCTTTGCTTACTATATAATATATATATATTCAAATATTTTATTCGAATGTTATAACATTTCATTCATATTTAAGAAATTTTTATGTGGTTGATTTTAATATGTATATATATATATGCATACGTATATATCATAATTAAATCACAGAAAATTTATATATATATATATACACATACATATATATTAAAATAATTTATTTCAAGCGTATAACAGCCGTCTTGTCCGTTATGATGCTACTTCACCCATTCTCAGGTAGAGGCGCAGCGGCTGCTCAATAGTGCCGCGTGCACGCTCGGCTACCGCACGATGCGAAAAAAATCATAACGGACAAGACGCACGTTTTCCGCAGGTAACTCTTGTAAATTTCGAAAGCTTATACATTAAACTAAAGGCCGAGACTAGGAGCTTTGCAAAATGTAACAAAATATATAACTTTTCGGACCGTTGAAAATATAAGTTTTCAAAATTATTCAATTTTATTTATGCCGAAGGCTATACTACATTTCAATCATTTATACATAAACTTTCGATTCAACCGATGTAAAAACATGTTCTACATACCTCCAGAAGTCGTATCCATGTTGCAGAATTGAAATTAAACCCGTCACTTTAAAGTTATGGGTTTTTGAAGTCAGCGTTATTTTCGTCTGTTCAGCGCGTGACACGTACACTCTTCACGAACACTCACTGCCAACTGACGCTGCGGCGCAGGTATACACTTAAAGGGCTTTCCCTTCCACAATAGAATGCAGTTACTAGTCCTCTACCTGAATGACTACTCAACTGACCCTATTTCGAAAATTTATTTTTTGGGGTTTTGGCCAGGTTTTTGGGCTTTTCTCCTACTGTGCGCCTTAGCAAATCTATCTCTCTCTGCATCTCATTGTCCATGGGAACAGGGCGAAAGAAGCTATTCTGCTGTGCTATATTCTCGCACTGCGACGTTTCGTCAATACCTGGTAGTTCTTTTCTCCAGTCACCGCTCGGATCGGCTTCCTCTAATCGTGCGATCAGTTCACTCTTGGACCCCGCTGACGATAATTCCCGTTCCTGGAGTTTTGCTTTTAATTGTGGGACTGTAAATTGATTCGGTTCTCGCATTCTCGTTCAACCCGTCTCTCACTTTTCTCCTCTATTTCAATTCCGGACGCCTGCGTATGAGTATATCTACGTAGGTGTGCGCCACGGATTATTTGATGCCCGCACGGTACACAACAGAAGAAACACGAAACTGTAGTCAATATATAAAAACAAGTCCAGCGTACGCGTGAGTGACCATATATTAACAACACTCGTTCGAATTCGCGAGATAGTCACTGTTAAATCTGTTTATTGTCTCTCAGTACTTCTCGCTTGAAATAAGATTGTATTCTGGTCTTTTGAAACACGCGAACAGCACCACTGTGACGTCACATAAACCACGCCATAAATCGCGCGGTTCCAAACCGTCCGTTATGCTGAATATTCCTGAACTTTCGATGTGAACACAATAAAACACCTTTATGCGAAAGTTCGTTTTTCGTCGACTTTCTGTTCGCAGCCTTTGGTCACCGAGAACCCGTTACTAATACTCCGTGTCCGTATTACTCAAACTTCCACTTTTCTTTTCTACAGGGCACTTTACCGTCGACCCCGAATTTTCGTTCGTTGTACCCACTTTCATACCACTTGAATCTTTCTTTTTCCTACAGGCCACTTTACCGTCGACCCTGAATTTTCTCCTGATGCCCGATTTCTCGAAAAATTAGGAATACGTATCGATAATTACGAAGATAACTTGATCCAAAATCATATACGATGTCACGAGACCGTTGCACTCGTATCGTTATGATATTCGCGATCTTGCACACATTCAACGGTTATGTAATTCGATGTACCGTTTCCAATTTTTCGACGCCACGAGTCTAACGAGTTTTCAAAGTCCTGGCTGTTAACCTTTGGGGCACTTCAGATACATTATCCCACTTCTGAGTTTGTAAGATTTGGAATATTACTATTGTGGGAAAGGAGTCAAGAAGAACGAACTCGGCAGTACAATGGTCAAGACGGTGGTTTTATTCAAGTCATCCAACCAGCACGGGATCTCACGTCGAACTGAGATTCCTTCCTCCTTCCTCTCTCTCTCTCTCTCTCTCTCTCTCTCTCTCTCTCTCTCTCTCTCTCGTTGTCAGCCGGAGCCATCGCTCGGGCGGCTATATCAAATATTCGCGGCTCACAGGAACGGATCGATCAAAAGAATGCACGGGGTCCTGAAGGATTTAATCCGAACGATGTGCACGAACAACATCACGACCTGGGATACGAAGATGAATGCAATTGCCTTTGCGTATAACGATAGTTTCCATACCTCGATACAAGATACCCCATTCAACATCATGTTCATTCACTCATCCAATTACCCGAGCGCAATCGAACAACTGAACACATCAAATCTCCAGCAGAGGTTCGACGAACTGAATCAGAAGCACTGGAATCAACTGTACCAAGCGAGGCACCACCTGATGGTCGCACGAGAAAAGAATCGAAAATACGTGGATTGTGCCAGGCGCAACCCGATGCCCTATACGAGGAAAAGGATTGGATCCTTGTCCTGAACAAAGCACCGTCACACGGACTATCGGCCGAGTGGCTCGGACCGTACCAGGTCATCAGCGTGAACCACAAACAAAATCACGTGGGCTATCGGTACCCCACCAAGTCCGGGTCGCGAGTAAAGATGGCACACACCGGGAATACGAAACCATTCCGAAGAAATTTTCAGGGTGATAGTGCAAGCGACGAAAGGCCGCGGCTTATAAAACCAATCGACTTGCCCGAAAACATCCCCGAGTCGTTCAAGGGTAGGCCCAGCCCAAAGCTTGACCTAAATATTGTTGGTTGCCCTTCCAGATGGAGTACAGACGGAAAAACGGACATCCAACCACTACACTCGAGTTTAATACAGGAAGGACTCGGAGAAGTATACCTCTATTCCGAGACTTGGCGACTTATGTACGCAATCGACATCTCCCAACTGTCCTTGGCGTTCGAGGTTCTCTCCACCTTAATTCCCCGGACCAATGGGTTGATCGCTGGGACTCACACCCCATCGGGATACCTCCCTAAGGCCGTGCACGTGTCACCGGCAACCGACGCGTAATACGCCGCAACAATTGAAAGGTATTACGCCTTGAAAAGGGACATCGAAATTTTTGGCACCATATTCAACCGCCCACCGTCGATACCGCGGAAAACGAGGGGAATCCTTAACATTGTTGGGACCATTCACAAATTTCTGTGGGCAACCCCCGACAATACCGACCTTCAGACGATAAACACCAACATCGCCAACGTCATCAACGCCACCAACGAAATTAACAAAGTAGTGAAGGAGCAAACATACATAATGGAGAAAACCATCGCCTCCATCTCCAAGAACGAAAATGAACTCAAACAACGGTTCGAGAAAATCGAGTATGCGTTCAATAACGTGCACACGGCCGTCGACGACATCACTGGAGAACTGTATGTCATCGAGATAGCGCACCGTTTGGAAATGGAGTTACGAGAACTGGACTACGTTTTCCGGACCATAATGACGGCTCTCGAAATGGGGAAACACGGTATCGTCCAACCCACCCTGTTAACCCCCATGGACCTTGATAGGCGTATGAAGAAATTCGAGGACATTCGCGGGCGGAACCCCCTCCAAGTCCAGAAAACTGACTACCAGATGATAATTGACTTGTCGAAAGTGTCCACTATGACTCGGGACAAACAGCTGATCTATGTGGTCAAAATCCCGTTCGTCGACGAGGAGCCCTGGAAAATAGTAGCGAACACACCGGTTCCCATGGCTGTCAACGACACCTACGTGACCTTTAACCCTACGTTCGCTGAGCGAATCACGAGAACGATTGGAACGAAAACCATGGTCCGAAAATTTAACAAAGGAGCCATGAGATCGTCCTCTGGAGTCAACGTAGCCCCTTACGAAGGGATAGGGCACGAGGCAGACTCCTACGCGCTCTGCGAATCGGAAGCTGCTTTTATCCGCCGCAAGGACGCCGACGACTGCCATTTAACTGTCTTCCGGTTGAAGGAACTCGGGGTGATAAACACCAAGGCCGCGCAGATCATGATACCACCTGAAGCCGGGAAGGAGTTCCCGATCACTCTCTATTGTGGAACCGAGACTGAAACTTATAGTATCACGGAACCATCTCTCCTGCGAACGACTGACAGTTGCGAAATACTGACGACCTATTCGCGGGTCGTTCTGCTTACGGAATTGAGGGAAACAGTCGCCACGGAAATCACCTTCAACATCTCGGGGTTCAATCTAACCTTCCCTGAGGGACTGCCGATCGCAACCTTCAACCGGCAAATAAAGTTGGTCTCCTTAAATGAATACAGCACAAGCTTCAAGGAAATGAGTGGAATCTTGGAAGACCACCGGATCAAGATGTTGGTGAACAATTCCTGGGCTAGGATAAAGGGAATAGCCCTTCCATCCCTCCAAGGGATTGCGTCACTGTGTCTCATCGGAGGACTGTTGACCGCTGTATGGAAATTCGAATTGGTAACATGGTCGTGTCAAGTTTGTTGTAGGAAAACAGCTATGCAGCAGGTCAAGGCTGAAAGACGGTTGGGCAAGCTCCAGAGGACCAACCAGAAGTTGCTCTCCCGCATCCTGAAATCGAGGAACGAGGACGTACCTCAGTCTACTGGCGGGGGTGTTAGCCAGGACACGGGTCCCTCGGTCGTGCTGGTAGACGTCGCCGCATCGCGAGGCGTGGGTCGAGGGGTCTCGGCACCCTCTTCTCACGAGACATGCCGCTCCGAAGGAATCTAGCGCAAATAGCGCAAAGCCCCGAAGCGCGTATCCTGATAGAGGCCCGGGATCTCCGCTACTCCTTATCCGCTCTATGTATTTTTCCCATAGCCGAAGCGATAACCTGAGCCTCGGCCCGGTTTGTTAGTATCGCTAATGGAAAAATACAGGATATCGCTTTTTCGCCTTTCCGATCGAAGTGGTGGAAAACTACCCCGCGATAATCGGAGGAACACCCACGTGGAAGGGGGTCCAAGGGGAGGCGAGGAACACCTTGCTGAGAAGAAAGGAGTTAGTCAGGAAAGGACCGCGAAGACGGAAGGTTTTGGGACTGAGACACGCGTGTGTAACTCTACGCCTTGCGAACCGCTGCGAATACGCGGCAGGAGCGCGTATCGTTACCGTAGAGTTTACTCCCCTTGACACGTAAACCAAGTTCTATTCTCCAAATTATATCGACATATTTCTGTAACGAGCTAATTCTCCTTGTGTAATAAACGAGTATTTGTCAATTCAGCATACCCTTTCGACTATTGATTTATAAGTAGTTTGCCGATCCGCGTCCATGGGACCCATCCATTGGTCCCATGGAACAACTCCAAACGAACATTTCCTTCGAAAGTCGTGGAAAAATCATTTTCAGGTTATTTCCTCGTTTGTAGTTACTTTCTCTGCAACTACAGACGATAAATACGGAACTACAAATAACTACAAACGTTTCAGAAGCGCGAGCATCGTTTGTAGTTACCTCCTTTATTACTACAAACGAACATTCCCTTCTGAAATGGCTGAAAAATGCTTTACACGTCATTTCCTCGTTTGTAGTAAGTTTCTCTGCTACTACAAACGATAAATACGGAACTACAAACAACTACAAACGTTTTAGAAGCCCACGCGTCGGTTGTAGTTACTTATATTTTTACTACAAACGGACATATCCTTCCAAAATCGTGGAGAAATCATTTTCAGGTTATTTCCTCGTTTGGAGTTACTTTCACGGCAACTATGTTACGTCCCGGAGGGGAGATTTAGATTGGTCTCGCGAGGTTACCGAGATTGTGCGCGAATTTCGGCTGAGAGTTAGGACTGCGCTGTGAGTCTTAATTGGTTTCCACGCGAGTACCGAACACAGCTTAATAACAATTGGATTTAGATCGTTTAAGGTGCGTGTTCTGATTTAAGAATTAGGTTTGCCCGATACTTGATCGAATAATTTGTTCTCGATCGCCTTCGTTGTAATTTCACGTAAAGAATTTATTAACAATATATATATCCATCGGTTAAATACAAGAAGTATACAGTTGATTATAAAATATATCAGACTATTACGCGGACAGAGTATTATCGGAGTAAGTCGACTTTTCGATTCGGAGACTGATTAGAGAGTGACGCTCTTTCGTCTTACAAAAATAACGAGAGCTCGGTTTTGGGAGGGGAAGGAGCTTTTTAACGAGAGTGTATTTCCACTAATGCGCTTTTTGGGATTGGATAATCGGTCGTAAAAGTTGCGTGGATTTTCCTGGTTGGATAAGAAGGTAGGGGAGATTGATTACTGATTTCTTATTGGGTCGCGGTTAAAACAAACGCAGTCGCCGCTTCGTTTTTGAGAATTATTTCCAGCGCGTGTGTTTTTCGTAGGCCAAGGGCCGGTTTTTACGACCGTGTGGAAATTGGAGGATTCTGTGAGAGTTCTGTTTTAGGTTTACAGTGGAGGTCTGTGTTCGCTTTGGTCTTACGTTTTTTCTATTCGGGAATTTTCCTGAGTAGATTTCTCTTCTGACGCTGCAAACGCATTCGCTCGTAAATTTTGGTATTATCGCTGATTTAGTGCGTGGGACCGGATGCAAGTCGCTTTCCCACTCTTGGTTCTGTGTTACATTTAAACTGTCGCGTACATGGACTTTATGAGATATAAGTTTTATCGAAAAAAATGGGGATGCCGCTATCGTGCATATGTGCATTAATAATTTTTGATTCGGGAGAGTAAAAATTATAGGCTGGGACATAACACCTCCCTCCTTCAAGATTGAGCGTCTCGCTCAATTAGATTCAATTTCAAATTGTATTGAATTATATAGAGGCACGATAGTGGGGCATCGTCATTTACCGACTTACAATATGATTTACATAGATTAGAGGATATATATGTTTTGTGCTAGTACAATGGCGTATTGTAGCGAGATACTGTAATTCGTATTTTATTAATATCTAGTCTGGCGTAAAGATGCCGGTGTGAATAATCAAGAAAATAGGTAAATATAAATTTGACTTTAATTGTGTACATTATTAAGGTTAGCATGTATTTAGATAATAGTTATATAATTGAACTTATATATTAAGGTAAGTTCATATAATATCCGTATATTTATTTAATTTTGTAAGAGTTGAGTTCGATGGGGTGTGTCTAAGGGTTAGTCGGGGAAAAGGTTTTCCTTGATCTCGGGGAAAAGTTTTTCTTGGCCAATGGCCGGTGAGTATTGTGTTATGCTATTGGTGGGTCAGTGAAGTTGGGGGCCGTTTCGCACCTTTGTTAGGACCCGTGCTTGAGCTTTTGGTGGGGCTTCCTGTATTTAAGACGGTGCCCTGGTTAGGTCTTTAAACATTCGAAATTATCACCCTTGAGAATGCAGAACTCGTCTAAAGTCATGGCTTCTGGAAAGCATCAACGTACGTGCGATGAAATGGTAAGTCTTTAGTCGCATTTTGTTTGTTCTCAAATTGTTAAATGGGGAATTAATTTGTTTTTATTATGTTATAGATATCCTTCATTGAGGCGGCCAAACTTCGGCGGCAGGAGCGGCGCGAGCTCCGGTGGAATATGATGGATCTGGAGCGAAGCGCGGATTGCGACGTCTTTCGCGTACGCTGGTTGTTCGAGGGGCGGTTCAGACATGTCCATCCCGAGGATGATTGGGACCATTCAGCATGGTCAACACCGAAAGGTGTATCGGCGGCCTATGACCCCTAGATGCTGGTCGTAATATTTTAATGATGAATTCAATAAATGAATTATCTGGAATTCTGTTCCGTTCCTTTCTCTTCCTTCCCTTTCGTATAGTTAGACGTTAGTCGGATGCGTGCGTGGATGCCATAGTCGCAATTCCGTGGTTTCCCGTTCTTCGTGTCTTACTGGCGGTGGGCAGGTCGGGTAGATGCTCGATCCTTGTTGTTCTTGCGGAGGTTGTGTTGGTGTTGGCTAAACTTGTTCTGTCAAGTTTTTGTTATTTTCCTCTTGCTTTTCCGCTTCGACTTCGTTGGTTTTTTCGCTTCTGGCGAGATGGAGGAGCAAATTCGTCAAGGAATCCCAGATGGCACCGAACAACCAGATGCTCCATCCGTAAATTGAATGTAGTGCATAGCCATGCACCAACGTATCGATGGCGAATTTGATGATTTTCAGGGTTACCCAGGCTCCTGACAACGTTGCGCTGAATGTGCCAACGGTATTGAAAAAGGAGTATACCCTTCCCCATGCCTCTGCCATAGATTCTTGGATGATGTCCTCGTTAATCCAATGTTTTATGGTTATCCCTTGGATGACAGGGTTTTGGCCTGTTGCGCCTCGGGCGATGGTGTTGAGGGCGGCTGTACGTTCCACAGGGAACATGATGCTTGAGCGGAGGTTCTCTAAGTCCGCTATCTGCGAGGTGCGCACGGGTAACGAATTGCCAGGATTGTTCGGTCAATGCCGATATTTCTTCTGGCGCTGCTGCTGAGACGAGTTGTGGCAATGATTGATACCATACGTTATTAATGTGGTACATTGCTGATAAAAATGAATTGCATTCAATCTCGTGCCCTCTTTTGGTGATGATGCGCGTACGTGGCAACATGAATAATGATTCGAATAATGAACATTTCTCTGTTTTTCGTGTATTGATGTTCACAGGTACGCATTTCGCGATACGAATCACTTCCCTTGCGACGTGAGCTATATGACCCGGTTCTTTCATATAATGGTAGGCGAATTCCGCGGGGGCGAATGCTGCGAAGCCTAATATATTACGGAGAATTCTTTTTTCTATTTCGCATTCTTATTTGACGACGTTGTTATATAAGCTCGTTATTTGATTTCCAAAGTGTTTGACGAGATATACTAATTTCGAATTCATGTATGCGAATATATCCATATTAGGGACTGAGATTCGTTTTTGGGTGAAAAAGTCTGCATAGATTTGAGCAACGACGAAGAGTTTGGTATGTTCTGTTTTAATCAACTTATGACCGCATAGATTCGTTTCTTCTTTAATTGTAAGAGCGAAGGTGATATCTGCTGATGTGATTGAATAAATTTGTTCGCCTTGTGGGTCATCCTTAGCATCCCTGATCTTTTCAGCAATGCCTTCATAAATGATCTCGTAATTATCGAATTTGCATTGGTCTCTTGGTAGTGAGTCCCAATACGTGTAGCCTCCTTCCCAGTCTAAACACCTGGTCGAGGTATGCCGACATCTGTTGCCGGACCTTAGTATAACTTCGTTTCGTATTAGGCTTACTTTGGCTGGGTAGTCGGCAACAGTGATGTATATATGACCTGTGACTATAACGTTGTTCCAAGTGCCGTAAGGGTCTGAATATGACGCTCCTTGGCAAGCTTCGTCACTACTGATTGATCCCGTTATTATGAGAGGCCTTACATTGGTAGAATTCATCGTGAGATCATTTAAAAGTGTATTATATGCTTGATGAGATCTTGTCTCGTGAATTCTTCTGCATGTATCGCTGGATGTTTCTAAGACGAATTCCATGTATCCGTTTTTAACATCTTATGTGTGTGAGTGCATTCCACAATATCTGATTGAACGGTGAATTTTTATTTTGCCTTGAATGACTTTGATGTGCGAGAACTCGATTCTTTGGAGTAATTGGATTTTAGATGTTGTAATTTCAGGCTTGCGGATAGGGATGTCACATTCCTTTATATCCAATAATGACAGTGTTGTGATGTTCATTGCTGGTGCTCCGCAATCGTAAGCGATCAGCGCGTTGCTCAATTGGAGAATGGGGATGATGTAGATGATCAGCGTCGACATCTTTCGATTCATCCTGGTGACCCTGAAAGATGACGATGTGTTTTTTTTTAATTTGTAATTTTAATCGAAGACCATTAGTGTGCTAATTTTGCCCGATCGCAATGGATTATTTTCCGTTTGTTGTTTCCTAATGCGATTTCGATATCATTCTGTTCTGGAAAGATCTGTGTTATTTCATACGGGCCTAAATAATTGTCATCGAATTTGCCCGTTCTTTGATTTTTTATTAGGTAAATTTTATCTCCGATTTCGAATTTTATTGGGTTGATCTTTTTATCATAATGAATTTTAGATTTTTGTTTCGCATTTTCGAGGTTGTCGCGCGCCAGTTTTCGTACGTCCTGGAGATGACGGGCGAGATTTATGACATGTTCGTCATAGGTCAAGAGTTCGTCCAGGTACGAGAATTGTGAGGGTAGTCGAGCTTCTTACCGCAGACTACCTGGAAGGGTGTGAATTTTGTGCCTTCGTGTACGCTCGTGTTGTATGCGAAAGTTGCCAGTCGTAGCCACATGTGCCAATCCTTCTTATTGGTGTAATGTTTTAGGTAATCTGTGAGCACCTGATGACTTCGCTCGAGTGATCCGTTCGATTGTGGATGGAATGCTGTTGTTTTGATCTGTTTGATCTTTAAGATTTTTGTTAATTGCTTCATTACTCGACCGATGAAAGCTGCACCTTGGTCCGTGAGTATTACTTTGGGACATCCGAAAAGACAGATGAATTCCGTGACTAATGCATAGGCAATTTCTTGGGCCGTAGCACTTTTCAGCGGAATGGCGAATGAAAATTTCGAGAGATTATCCTGAATGGTTAATATGAAACGGTGACCAAGTTCAGATTCTGGGTTTATCGGTCCAACTATGTCCATCGCCATTTTGTCGAATACATTGATCGGATTGTGTCAGTGATTATGATAGGTTGTTTGGTTTCAATCCGCACCAATTTTCTTCTCTGGCAACTAGCGCATTGTCGAATGTAGTCTTCCACTTGTTTTTTGAGATTGTCTCAAAAATATTGTTGCCTGATTCTATTATATGTCTTGGTATCTGGCCTTTGTGATCTGCTACTGGGGATTCATGGCATTCTTTTATTATTTCGAGCCTATCTCGCTCAGGTGGAACGATGATTTCGTCGCGGCAGATTCTTATGTCGATTACGGTATCCGTGAACATTTCCCGAAGGATATTTTTATCCATATTGAATCGCTGAGATTACTGCGCTTTTGCGAGAGCGCTGCTGACTTGATGTTCAACTCCTCTTGATGTCCTTAAATTTTGTAGGGTTTTAATTATATTTTCCTCTGTTAGAGGGAATGTGCCGTTCTCCTGGGTTACTAGGGCGAACACTCTTTTCTTCGGTGTTCCAGAGATAAGGACTTGCCCTATTTCGAAGGTATCGTTTGGAGATAGATTTTTGAGCAAGCCTACCTCGATTAGTCGCTTACCGATTTCGCTCGAGACTGTACCATCGGCTGAGATGAAACGAATATAGTTGTTTTTTGTCATTTCGATGTTGTCTCTGGTTTCAATGATATTGACGAATTCCGATTGTTGTTCATTGTTGTTTATTTGTTCCTCTTTTGTGGTATTTGTTTTACTATTATTGTCTCTATTTCGTGAATTAGGGGAGGGATTATTCGGTGGTATTGGGGCTGGGATTTTTCCTTGACGGTGTGAGGATTCGTTCGCAGAGCTATCGGTGTTTGCGACATCTGGCAGGGTGGGTAAGGGCTGTTTCTGACCTGGAGAGGTTCCGGTCGCTTTTGCTTGTACGTTGCCCTTTGGTATTACGCTCTCCTTCCTTTTTATATGAGTGCGGGTGGCCGTTGTACGTGCATGACCACTCGCGTCCGAACAGCAGAAACATTTCTTGAGTTTCCTTTGCCTAGAGGACTTACGCAACGGTAAAGGGGCTGGTTTCCCGTTTTTTTTTGCATTTTTTGCGGCGGTTGCCTGTTGCTCCGTGTTGGCGTTTGGGAGTTCCCTAATTTCGATTGTACGGAGGTTGTCTGCAGTTTATCTGTCTTCGTGTATAGAGCTAACGTCCATAGGCTTATTGCTGTCGTTGGAGTTTTCACTTCGCGAAGGTGGAGATAAGTCGATGTCCACGAAAGCCTCCGCGCCTACGCTTTCCTGGCTGTTTGGATGGCTGCTATTTTCGTACGGTTTATTTTTTGCTCGTCCTTTATGTAATGGAGTGTAACCGGCTGTCTTGCAGGCACGTTTCTCGTTTTTTGTGACGTCACTTTCGCTATTACCATCCAATTCTTGTTCTGAAGATGAAGGGGTTTTCGACGCAGTTAGTCTGTTTCGTATTACGTGAATGGTGTTTTCTTCGTCGTCGTCCGACAACGTTGAAGACTCCGTTCTTGGAGGGTTCCCGGGGGGTAGTATTGACGAGTGCCTCTTTTTTTGGTTAGGACCTTGCGCCTTTCCCTCCAATGTTCGGGAGAATGCGATTTATGGTTTCCTGATGCATTCGATCCTCGATGTTCCGACGAGGTCGGGGATTGTTGCTCTGAAGAGTTTGATCTTCGATGCTCTGAGGGATTTGGTTTTTGGTGCTTTGAAGAATTTGATCTTCGATGCTCTGGAGAATTTGATTCAGGATGCGATCTCTTTTTGTTGAGATCGCTGATGATCGGTTGATCAGGCAGGTCACTTTGAGTTAGAGAAGATCCTTTGACGCGCGACCTCACCTGCGTTTCTGTCGGAACTGCTGCATGAATGAGATCGTATGTCTGAGGAATAGGAGTTTTGTGATTTTGATTTTTTTCAGAACCTTCTGCAACGGGACTTACGTACGTTTCCAATTAGTATGAGTGGTGTGCGGCCGTGTTGATACTACGAGATGTTGAGGAATCGGCTTCGATTCGGCCCGTGAGATTTCCAAGGTCGTGGTGGAAAGAAAAAAAGGAGTTTTTGTTCACTCGTTTACGTTTCGATCCTTGGTTCGGATCCTCTTCAGAAACTTTATTTGTTCTTATTTTCTCTGCTCTACATGTCGAGTAGTGACGTCCAAGAGAGTTCGAGAAAGACTAAGTGGCAAATGTATTGTTTCTGGAGAGAGGGAGAATGATCCTTTGTCAGTGCTGTGTCAAGAGTTTGAGAGTGCCCGTGTCATGTTAAGAGGTTAAAATGTTATGTCAAGAGTTTTTAAATTTAGTCACGAGTTTTAACGAAACGTAAACGAGTGAAAAAAACTCCTTTTTTCTTTCCACCACGACCTTGGAAATCTCACGGGCCGAATCGAAGCCGATTCCTCAACATCTTGTTACGTACGATTCTCTCGGAACTGCCATATCTGTAAAGTCTGTTGCTCGAGGAATGGGGATTGCCTGATCTCGCGGATAGGCATTTGTGATGTCGTCTTCTGAAGTAGAGTTAGATTTCTTTGTTCGCTTATTTTTTGCGATGGGTTCTGACGATGAATGTGTTCGTGCGATACCTGGATGGGGATGAAGAATTTTTCCTCCATATGGGGTATCACTAATTCGCCATATGAATTTGATTGGAAGAGTTATCGAATTTTGGGAAAGTGCATCGGCGTTGGTGTTAACTCTTCCTGGTTTGTACTGGATTTTGAAGTCGAATTCTTTTAGTCTCTCTCTCCATCGCAGTACACGTGACGTTGGGTCATTCATAGAATTTACCCAAACAAGTGGCCGGTGGTCGGTCAGTAGTGTGAACGGCCTGCCATAAAGATAGGGTCGGAAGGTTTTTAGGGCGAACACCACTGCGACCATCTCTTTCTCCAGTGTGGAGTAATTCTTTTCGGCCTTGTTGAGGACCCTTGAAGCGGCTGTGACCATAGGGTCTTCACCGATTTTTCCTTGTGAAAGGATTGCGCCGACTGCGTAGTTGGATGCGTCGGTCGTTACAATGAATGGCTCCGAAAAATTTCGGTATAGGAGAATTGGTGTTGAGCATAATTTGTCCCGTAATGTTTCGAATGCTAATTGATGTTGAGATGTCCAATGAAATTTGACATTTTTGCTGGTGAGATCCGATAAAGGTTTTGCTATCGCCGCGAAGTTTTTTTATGAATCGGCGGTAATATCCGGATAGACCCAAGAATTCCTTCGGGTTTTTCGGAGTTTTTGGTGTTTTGAATTCTCTTACAGCTTCGATGTTTTTTGGATCTGGTTTTAATCCGTCTGCCGAAATTTGATGCCCTAGGTATCTTACTTCGGTTCGTAGAAATTCGCATTTATCCCTTTGGAGAGTTAAGTTCGCGTTACGTAATCTTTCAGCGAGTTTTCTGAATTTGCATTCGTGTTCTTCAATCGATCGCGCGTAAATTACGATATCATCCAAATATACAAATAAATCGTTTCCTTGTAATCCTTTTTGAACAAGGTCCATTAATCTTTGAAATGTAGCTGGTGCGTTTTTCAAACCGAATGGCATTCTATTGAATTCACAATGACCGTGAGGGGTCGTGAAAGCCGTTTTGTGTTTATCTTGCGGATCCATCTCTATCTGGTGAAAGCCAGATGCTAAGTCAAAAATTGAAAAGACCTCGCGCCGCCGAGTTGGTCGAGAATGTCTGTTATTAACGGCAGGGGGTAAGCATCTCCTATAGTGACATCGTTGAGTTTTCTAAAGTCGATTACGAGTCTCCAACGTTTGTTCCCCTTCGTGTCTGCTTTTTTCGGGACTATCCATACTGGTGAATTATACGGTGACTTCGAGTTCTCGATGATATTTAATTGCAACAAATCTTTGATTTGTTTTTCTATTTCCGGTTTTTGAAACGGTGGATGTCTGTATTGTCTCGTGTTAACTGGTCGATCGTCTACGGTGGGAATTCGATGTTTGCATTCACTTGTTGACTGAAGGGGTTCGCCAGGTAGATGGAAGAGGTCTACGTATTCTTCTACGAGTGTAGATACCGCATGACGCTCTTCGTCATTAAGATGATCGAGCCGCAAAAGGTTCATTACTCCGTTGGCACGGTTTTCTCGCGTCCGAGGTTTTTCGCGCTCTAGGGTCTGTTGATTCGCGGGGTCATCATCTTTTTCATCATTCTCGTCTGTGCTCATATCGAAAGGATAGAGTGGAATTACGGGAACCTCTACTCTGACATGTTCGTTCAAGGTGTTTATGGCATACAGGTAGGCTTTACCGTTGGTGTTCTTAATCAGGGCTTCTCCTGCAAACACGCCATCTCGAAAGGGTATACGGGGTACGTAGCCTGTGTCTAGTAGGTTTTGGACCCAAATGAACATCATCGTTTTCTGTCTGGCCCGCAGAAGAAAAGATTCTGTGTTCGCGTACGGGATATCCACATTGTTGACGCGCATGTATCGCCCCCCCCCACCCGATTCTACCTTTACTTTCGCCGCTTGTTTCATGGCCAAGGATTGCATCAAATTCCACGGGGCAGTCGTCTGGGACAACGTTAAATTCTACGGACTGATTGTTGAAAGCGATGTTGAATTGTCCGAGTGTCCTGGGTTTATCGATGATCGAAATTCCGTATAATTCGTAAATGATTGAATTATCTATTAGATTTTGATTGAGAATGTTGCTGATTTTTACTAGATTTAACTGTGATCCTGAGTCTGCAAGTGTGAGTGTATGAGTTTTCTTTAAATCTTCGGATTCGATTTTGATCGTGGGTGAGTTGTAGGTGTTCGTGTTGGTGCTCAGGTTACAAAAGGCTCGGAGGGTATTTTGTTTCGTTGGTGTATTTACTGTGCCTGGCGTCCTTGTGTGTTGGTGCCCGTCGAGACGCCTGGTCGAGGGGTCGTTAACTCGTTTTCCAACTGCTTTCCGGCTTGGGCCTCGTATTTTCGACCATTAATGTATGCTCGCTTGCGGTATGGATTAATAGTATGACCTGGCCTTTTGCAATAATTGCACGATACGTCATTTTTGTTCATGGTGTCTTTAATTTGATTATCTTTTTTCAATTGAAAGCATTCGCTTGTCATGTGATTTGTCTTTTTGCAATATATGCAAAATTTAGATGAGCTTCCAGGTTTATCGTTTGAATTGTTTGCTCTGTTAGAGGGTTGAATGGGTAAGCAAGCGGGTTGTGTGTTTTCAGTCTCGATTGGACCTAACATTTTCTCAACTTCTGTTGCGTGTTTGAAGATGTCTTCGAGTGTTTCGTATCCTTTGCATGCTATGTGGGGGCGGTAGGCTGCGTTGAGGCCCTTTCTAAATTGATCTGTAGCTGCATCTTCCGCGAATATTTCAGCTCCTTCGATTGATCTAAGGTTAGATGTTTTGATAGCTTGGTGAGTCATTTTTAAATGAGTATTCAGTCTACTGTAGAAGCTAAGGACTGTCTCTTTGTTACTCTGTTGAATCGTGCTCATGTCATTGATCCAAGTGAAGGGAGGTTTAGAAGGAATGCATTTACGTTTTAGGATGTTTGTGAGTTCATCGAATGTAGAGATTGTAAAAATTTCGAGGCTATCGAACGCGATTCCTTTGCGGTTGCTTTTTAGCAACGTGATAATTAATCGTTCGCCTACAGCTGGGATGAGATCCTTTGCGTTGTCGCAATAGCTTAGAAAGTTATTTAAGGAACATGTTTTGGGGGTCCCATCGAACTCAGGTAAGTATCTTGTAAATTCTCTGTAATTAGCTTGTAACGAGTAAGCATTATTTTCGAAAGGCAATTGATAATAGTTATTCGCATGAGGTGGTGGAATCGCTGCTGATGGTGGATAGGTCTGACTCTGTTGGGTTGGATGATGGTCTTCGGAAATCTCCATTTGGATTGGTGTGGACATTGTGAGTTTATGACTTACTCGGTGATGATCTTGCGGTTAGCTCGTACCAATGGTGTTATTGGTGGTCCGTCAGGTGAAGTTTGGTTTCCCTCGTAATAGGTAAAAATTGGTGTTTTGACCTGCGGTGCGAGTGTGCGTAGCTGGCTCGGGTCTGCTCTCTGGGCCTGCGTCCGTCGTCGATTTATGGCTCTGCGTCCCTTGAGATGATGTCGGTGCGCCGTTGGTGCAGAGCACTTGTTCGTCTTACACGGGAGAGAGTTATTGATTTTATTTTTCACGATAATTGTCCCGAGTTGGTGATCCGAATTTTATCGAGATCGAATTTTCAAACCTATAGATAATTTATGAATTTTGCCACCAGTTTTATTGACCGATGGGTTATATATTAAAAGTTTTTTTTTCTTTTTTCCGCTGCCACCAGTTTTATTGTATATTAAACTGTTACGTCCCGGAGGGGAGATTTAGATTGGTCTCGCGAGGTTACCGAGATTGTGCGCGAATTTCGGATAAGAGTTAGGACTGCGCTGTGAGTCTTAATTGGTTTCCGCGCGAGTACCGAACACACCTTAAGAACAATTGGATTTAGATCGTTTAAGGTGCGTGTTCTGATTTAAGAATTAGGTTCGCCCGATACTTGATTGAATAAATTGCTCTCGATCGCCTTCGTTGTAATTTCACGTAAAGGATTTATTAACAATATATATATATATCGGTTAAATACAAGAAGTATACAGTTGATTATAAAACATATCAGACTGTTACGCGGACAGAGTATTATCGGAGTAGGTCGACTTTTCGATTCAGCGACTGATTAGAGAGTGACGCTCCTTCGTCGTACAAAAACGACGAGAGCTCGGTTTTGGGAGGGGAAGGAGCTTTTTAAGGAGAGTGTATTTCCACTGATGCGCTTTTTGGGATTGGATAATCGGTCGTAAAAGTTGCGTGGATTTTCCTGGTTGGATAAGAAGGTAGGGGAGATTGATTACGGATTTCTTATTGGGTCGCGGGTTAAATCAAACGCAGTCGCCGCTTCGTTTCTGAGAATTATCCAGCGCGTGTGTTTTTCGTAGGCCAAGGGCCGGTTTTTACGACCGTGTGGAAATTAAAGGATTCTGTGAGAGTTCTGTTTTAGGTTTACAGTGGAGATCTGTGTTCGCTTTGGTCTTACGATTTTTCTATTCGGGAATTTTCCTGAGTAGATTACTCTTCTGACGCTGCAAACGCATTCGCTCGTAAATTTTGGTATTATCGATGATTTAGTGCGTGGGACCGGATGCAAGGCGCTTTCCCATTCTGGGTGCTGTGTTACATATCAACTGTCGCGTACATGGACTGTATGAGATATAAATTTTGTCGAAAAAAATGGGGGTGCTGCTATCGTGCATATGTGAATTAATAATTTTTGATTTGGGAGAGTAAAAATTATAGGCTAGGACGTAACAACTACAAACGATAAATACGGATCAACAAACAACTAAAAACGATTTAAAAGCCCGAGCGGCGTTTGTAGTTACTTAGTTTTTTACGCCGAACGATTATTTCCTTCGAAAATCGTGGAAAAATCATTTTCAGATTATTTTCTCGTTTGTAGTTATTTTCTCTGCAACTGCAAACGATACATACGGAACTACAAATAACTATAAACATTTTAGAAGCGCGAGCATCGTTTGTAGTTACCTCCTTTATTACTACAAACGAACATTTCCTTCTGGAATGGCTGAAAATGCCTTTCACGTCTTTTCCTCGTTTGTAGTTAGTTTCTCTGCAACGACAACCGATAAATAGGGAAATACAAACAACTACAAACGTTTTAGAAGCCGAGGCGTCGTTTGTAGTTACTTAGTTCTTCACTACAAACGGATGTATCCTTCCAATATCGTGGAAAAATCATTTTCAGGTTATTTTCTCGTTTGTAGATACATTGACGGCAACTACAAACGATAAATACGGATCTACATACAACTCGAAAAGATTTAAAAGCCCGAGCGGCGTTTGTAGTTACTTAGTTTTTTCTCCAAACGAACATTTCCTTCGAAAATCGTGGAAAAATCATTTTCAGGTTATACCCTCGTTTGTAGTTCGTTTCTTTGCGACGACAAATGATGAATACGGAACTACAAACAACTACAAACGTATTAGAAGCCCAGGCGTCATTTGTAGTTACTTACTTTTTCACTACAAACGGACATATCCTTCCAAAATCGTGGAAAAATCATTTTCAGATGATTTCCTCGTTTGTAGTTACTTTCTCGGCAAGTACAAACGATAAATACAGAACTACAAACCACTACGAGCGCTTTAGAAGCCCGGTTGTCGTTTGTAGTTACGCAGTTTGTTACTCCAAACGAACATTTCCTTCGAAAATCGTGGAAAAATCATTTTCAGGTTATTTCCTCCTTTGTAGATCGTTTCTCTGCACCTACGAACGATAAATACGGAACTACAAACACCTACAAACGCTTTAAAAGCCCGGACGTCGTTTGTAGTTACCTAGTTTACTACTACACGCGAAAAGTGCCTCCTCAATGGCTGGAAAGCCTTTTTCACGGCATTTCCTGGTTTGTAGTTACTTTCTCGGCAACTACAAACGATAAATACAGAACTACAAACAACTACAAACGGATTAGAAGCCCGGCCGCCATTTGTAGTTACTCAATTTTTTTTACTACAAACGGATATATCCTTCCAATATCATGGAAAAGTAATTTGCAGGTGATTTCCTCGTTTGTAGTTAGTTTCACGGCAACTACAAACGATAAATACGGAACTACGAATAACTACAAACGTGTTAGAAGCGCGAGCATCGTTTGTAGTTACCTCCTTTATTACTACGAACGAACATTTCCTTCTGAAATCGCTGAAAAATGCTTTTCACGTAATTTCTTCGTTTGTAGTAAGTTTCTCTGCAACTACAAACGATAAATACGGAACTACAAATAACAACAAACGATTTAGAAGCCCAGTCGTCGATTGTAGTTACTTAGTTTTTCACTCCTAACGGACATATCTTTCCAGAATCGTGGAAAAATCATTTTCAGGTTATTTTATCATTTGTAGTTACATTTACGGCAACTACAAAAGATAAATACGGATCTACATACAATTCCAAACGATTTGAAAGCTCGAGCGGCGTTTGTAGTTACTTCGTTTTTACTCCAAACGAACGAGTAGTGGTAATAGGCTGGTTCTAACCCAGGGATCTCAGGGGGCAGCGGGGCGGGGGTCGAGCGCGGGGAAGCCTAGCATGCATGGCGGCGGGGGGGGGGGGATCCTGCATGCGGCAGCCGAGTGCGGGGTTCTGGCGGAGGGAAAGGGGAGGGGTGTTAGAGAGTGGGGATGCTAGTTTTTGGTGACGATGTCTTCCCGGCGATAGCTGGACCCGCGGGCGAGAGGGGGAAGCCGCTGTCGACTCTGTGAGGGAGGGGGCTACATAGAGTCGCGGGTCCTTGAAAACCCATAAAATCTGATAATTTATTATCAACATTATAGATGTAAGCGGAGCATTTTTGTCTAGACTATTCACATGAGTTTATATATATAAAAAAAAAAACAGACAAATGTGTTGGATTTCAGGGGGGAGCGGGGCGGGGGGCTCCAGCGCGGAGAAGCCCGGTGCGGGGGTACGGAGGAGGGGAGGGGGGTCGCCGGGCGCCCGTGACGTCACAGGGGGGCCTCTGTGGAGGGGGGCCATGTGATCTGTGAAGCGACTAGCGGGAGGGAGAAACCGGTGGCGATGAGTATTTTGCGTGTGTGTGTGTGGAACGACGGGGGGGGGGGGGAGTAAAAAGAATGCTTCGAATTAAATGACAATAAAACAATAGTTTATTAATAATTAAATTGAACAATGGCCTTGTATAATATATATTATACATAAAATCTTTGGTGTGTGTGTGTGTGTGTGTGTGTGTTGGGCTGGTTTTCATTGTTTCAAATTATTTTATTTTGAATATCCGCAGCGGATACGTTATCCTGGAATATAACAAATCATGAATCTTATTAACATCTAAAACATAATCATATTTTGAATCATACTAAAGATAATACGAACCATCGACCAAGTATAAGTTCAGGCAGGTGGGGCACGTGTCACACATCGAAACTTGGTGAGCCGGCCCGCCGCAGTTGTTACAAAATGTCCCCTGGATGTTGTTAAACCGTTCGCTGAAGTGGCCACATCTTTCAATTAGTTGATCAACCGTGCCCCGCATATCAAAGTATCACAGCACGCTAAATTTCGCCCGATCATTTTCGGTGAGATATTCGTACTTCACACAGCCCATGACGCCCCGGTTCAATCGAATTATTCGCTGCTGGTCCACTATGATTTCACGCACATAATGGACTCCCTTATCTGAGGCATCACCGAATCCACTATCAAAGGAATCCGTATCACTGTCCATCTCGGCCAGTTCCATGTCATCATGTGCAAGCACTTCAATGTCCGCGCACTCATCATCGTCATCATCGGCGATATCAATAACGTCTTCGTCTACCCCAATTTCCACTTCGTCGTCATGGGCGATATTCACGACAACCTTCATCTCATCATCGACGAGATCGATCACTTCAATTTGGTTCGACATTTTTCTTAACTGATTTTCCGTTTTCCGACTCTTCCACAAAGACACCTCGGAGGTTGAAGACTGGAATGGCGAAAACTGCTGTTCCAATCCTTCTTCGGATTTCGATTTTTGGATCCTCATAGGCTTATAGTAGGGTGGGGGCTTATTGTAGAAAAAAACCTTGCAAGATAGTGCATCCTGGCCAGGGGATAAACGAAAAGTTTTTTTTTCTTTAACTATCCCTGTAGGGGTAGGCATCTGCTGTCCAGAAAAGTGTGCACTCATAGAGGTGAAAGCTGGCCAGGCTCGCCAATCATTGACTTTCGCGATCTCTACAGAACCGCGTCTAGGTCATGGAGACTGAACTGGCGTATTATAAAGAGCATCTTAGAGTTTTTAATATATATTGCCACGTCTTCCAGTATGTATGAAGTCCAGCCTGTCACGAATCATAGGGCTCTTCGTAGAGCAACATCAAACCTATTTAAGTGACACTTGAGGCTATACAGTTTTTACCAAATCAGCCATACTCTAAAGACAATTTTTTTGTTCGTCGACGTTCAATGGCAGCCTCCAAGCATAGGGAACATTTTGAAAAAATAACATTCCGCTCAAGTAATGTCTTGGCTATCCAAAACACATACGAAAACGAGGTATTTATTACAAAACGATCAACTTTGTGGATCTATGGCCGGAGAATTTTTTTTTTTAGACTTCGACCACTGATCCCACTGCATGTACCATTTGAGCATAGATGCACTCGCGGTCTGGAATACTCACAAAAATACTTTTCTTTTTTGCTCCCGTTGAACCCCGATCGGCTCGTTCTGCGTGTGTATTTATTTTTCATGCTTTCCACGTTAAAAGATATCAGCGTGATATTGAAAAACTCTGGTGGAGGTGATTCTATTACATTTTCCGAGCTAGAAGGGAACGACAAAAATATTTTCTGATGGGAGACCATTTTTAATCGTCTGCAGCGCTCAAAAGTGGCCACACTTTGAATGAAGCAGTGAGTTCACATATCTCTCTGGCAAGACTTTTCAACTCGTTAATATGGAGAACAACAATGAGCCATCAGAAGAAATCTTGCACAACCAAGCCACACTCTTAAGTTCGATCGACGACTTTGCTGTGTGGGAGATACAGATCGTCGAGTTCATCGAAGTACTGAAATCGCAAAGCCGAATTAAGCGCCAACGATTATCAACTAAACATCAATAGTCATTGATAGGCCAAATACCGAATCTGGAAGGATTGAAGTATTTCATGTACAGGCATTCTATATGCATGGGTGCAGGACACAGCGGTGATGGGTTAATGTGGCGAGAACTCGACTTGAACGCGTGATGGTCTATACTTTAACTTCTGCTCGATCAATTTCAACAACGTGGAAGTGGTTGAGCTTTACAAAAGATACGTAATCTTACAATAAATGTAAATAAGTATAAATCAATACGCGTTAAATGTTATATCTCATTGCCACGGGAAATAATTATTATGAGGGCTGCGATTAATGTGCAATCAAGAGATAATGCACGTTTCGCATGGGTGACAGTTACAGCTTTATACCCAGCTGAACGAAACAGTGACCACGGATCTTCTTACATGCATTATTCAACGGTATTGAATCTATCGAATATTGGATTCCCTATAACTATAGGTCAAATTAAAAAAAAAATTGTGCTTCAAAACAATTTATCCATTAATGTGTGTACCACCGAAGAAGACATTGCTCCGATACGCGTGGCTCAACATAAAAAGAAGAAAAGCATATCAATTTGCTATATGTTCAAGATACCGAAGATAACAATGTATGACATATCACATAGATAAAGAACCTGTCAAGCCTCGTGAGCGCAGTACAGAGACAACAATTAAAAAATATATGTATGCCATCGGTGTACGAAGTTAACACAATTACTATATCGTCATATGTGCTAGACGAATTAAACAACAATCTATCATTTCGCCGGTGTCGGCATTACTTTAGATCAACGGATAAACTGCAATCACATGAGATCGATTAAGGAGCAATAAAGCACTGCGCCATCCGACTATCAAATGATACTAATAAGTGGCTTCAAATCATCAACTCCAATCGGAAAGCAACACATCCATTCACTGTAAATGCCTACTTGGAGTGTTTTTTTAACTAATTATAGAGAGAAGATGAGAGTGTGCAAAGACTGATGCGAAGAACGTAGCAGAGGATATGTATCAATATCATGAAGTATTTACTATTGATTACCACATGTGTTTTTCATATGATGAATCGCTATCATAGTATCGATCACATCACAGCGCCGATTTCATATCATAGTTTGTGACAGAACTGGAAAAACTAGTGCTGTACATAAAATATATTTTCTACGAAAATTAATGCTCGTCATGAGTTAATTCTAATACCTTCACGCTCTGGCAATAATTGTGCATTCAGTCATCATCAACTACTAGAGGTAGAAGTTGAATTACTCAAGATACAATTGCGTTTGCCCCACATAATATTAGATGAGATCAATAAATTATCATTACATCGACCATTGGAAAGTGGGCGATACTTGAATGTGGGTTTTCGCTCTTGGGATCTATACGACTGTCCATCGCTTCAAAGCACAACGAAACATTCATGTACCGTGAAAGCTGCCTCCCAACTAGAGAAACCAAAACATGTAATTGGTGCGGTGCAGACTGGTAAAAAAGATAATGTATGGCAAAGGACATTATATTATTCACCGACTGCAAACTCACGAGTGCTAAACTTTATCCAATTCAGGATTCTTTTCTCCAGATAACTCGAATATGGACTTCAAAAAAGTTTCGACATTTTGTTCAATAGGTACTCTCGATTTTGTAAATACCATTATGACTGCAATAGTGATCGTTCTTTACTAACCATCGCTGAGTCTTAATGTAACGACCCTCTTACGGTTAATGATTGATCGCATCAGAAATATGTAATTGGTGGCTGAATCATAAAGATTCATGCAAATAAAATAAATGTAACATTATGTACTTTTTATTCTCCTCACCCCGGACTTAGTTATGTCAGCATCACCAGCTATCGGATTGTGCAACTGAAAACAATATTACTTTCGAATGTGAAACTCATTTTTTTTGTATGGAATTTGATTGAAAATAAATTAATATAATCGCCCAATGATAATCGAAGACATTCATCGGTATACGTTCGTTAGCCGTTCGTGAGCCGTTTGTTGGAAGTTTGCGAGGCATTCGAAGATTTTCGATAGTCGTTCGTGAAAGGTTCCAGAGACTTCCGAAGATATTCATACGATGTTCGAAGCCATTTAAGAGACGTTCGAAAACATTCATAAGGCGTTTGAAGACACGCATGAGGGGTTCAAAAAGTTTCAAGAGCCTTTCTACGACGTTCATGAGACGTTTGAAGATGTTCGTGAGACATTCAGGAGACTTTCGAAAAGGTTCATAAGACGTTTGAAGACATTCATGAGAGGTGCGAAGACCTTCGGAGACTTTCGAAGACGTTCAAGAGATCTGTGACGATATTTATAATACGTTTAAAGACATTGGTGAGGGGTTCGAAGCCGTTTAAGAGACTTTAAAAGACATTGACAAGGGGTTTGAAGACGTTCAAGAAACTTTCGAATACGTTCAAGAGACTTTCGACGACATTCATAATACGTTTGAAGACATTCATGAGGGGTTCGAAGACGCTTAAGAGAGGCTTTCAAAGACATTCACGAGGGGTTTGTCCAAAGACATTCATAATACGTTTGAAGACATTCAAGAGACTTTCGACGACATTCATAAGACGTTTGAAGAGGTGCATGAGGCCTTCAAAGAGTTACCAAGAGACTTTCTACGACGATCATGAGCCGTTTGAAGATGTTCGTGAGACATTCAGGAGACTTTCGAAAACGTTCATAAGAAGTTTGAAGACATTCATGAGAGGTGCGAAGACCTACAGTGACGTTCGAAGACATTCAAGAGATCTTTAACGATATTCATAATACGTTTGAGACATCGATGAGGGGGTTCGACGACGTTTTAGAGACTTTCAAAGACATTCACGAGGGGTTTGAAGACGTTCAAGAAACTTTCGAATACGTTCGAGAGACTTTCGGCCACATTCATAATACGTTTGAAGACATTCATGAGGGGTTCGAAGACGCTTAAGAGAGGCTTTCAAAGACGTTCACGAGGGGTTCGAAGATGTTTAAGAGACTTTCGACGGCGTACATAATATGTTTGAAGACATTCATGTAGGGTTCGAAGACGCTTAAGAGACTTTTAAAGACATTCACGAGAGGTGCAAAGACATTCAGAAACTTTCGAAGACATTCAAGAGTTCTTTGACAATATTCATAACACGTTTGAAGACATCGATGAGAGGATCGACGATGTTTTAGAGACTTTCGAAGACATTCACGAAGGGTTTGAAGGCGTTCGAAAAACTTTCGAATACGTTCGAGAGACTTTCGGCCACATTCATAATACGTTTGAAGACATTCATGATGGGTTCGAAGACGCTTGAGAGACTTTCAAAGACCTTCACGAGAGGTTCGAAGACGTTCAAGAGACTTTCGACGACATTCATGAGTTCTTTGACAATATTCATAATACGTTTGAAGACATCGATGAGAGGATCGACGATGTTTTAGAGACTTTTAAAGACAATCACGGAGGGTTTGAAGAGGCGTTCAAGAGGCTTTCGAAGACGTTCAGAAATCTTCGACGACATGCATAATACGATCTTCGACGACATCCATAAACCGAAGACATTCATGACGTTTGAGTTTGTAATGTATGACAGCGAATTGTTGTGAATGTATGACAGCGAAACTCAAACGTCATGAATGTCTTCGGTTCATGGATGTCGTCGAAGATTTCTGTACGTCTTCGAAAGCCTCTTGAACGCCTCTTCAAACCCTCCCTGAATGTATTTGAAAGTCTCTTAAGCGTCTTCGAACCCCACATGAATGTCTTCAAACATATTATGTACGCCATCGAAAGTCTCTTAAACATCTTCGAACCCCTCGTGAACGTCTTTGAAAGTCTCTCAAGCGTCTTCGAACCCCTCATGAATGTCTTCAAACGTATTATGAATGTGGCCGAAAGTCTCTCGAACGTATTCGAAAGTTTCTTGAACGCCTTCAAACCCTTCGTGAATGTCTTTGAAAGTCTCTAAAACATCGTCGATCCTCTCATCGATGTCTTCAAACGTATTATGAATATTGTCAAAGAACTCTTGAATGTCTTCGAAAGTTTCTGAATGTCTTCGCACCTCTCGTGAATGTCTTTAAAAGTCTCTTAAGCATCTTCGAACCCCACATGAATGTCTTCAAACATATTATGTACGCCGTCGAAAGTCTCTTAAACATCTTCGAACCCCTCGTGAACGTCTTTGAAAGCCTCTCTTAAGCGTCTTCGAACCCCTCATGAATGTCTTCAAACGTATTATGAATGTGGCCGAAAGTCTCTCGAACGTATTCGAAAGTTTCTTGAACGTCTTCAAACCCCTCGTGAATGTCTTTGAAAGTCTCTAAAACGTCGTCGAACCCCCTCATCGATGTCTCAAACGTATTATGAATATCGTTAAAGATCTCTTGAAAGTCTTCGAACGTCACTGTAGGTCTTCGCACCTCTCATGAATGTCTTCAAACTTCTTATGAACGTTTTCGAAAGTCTCACGAACATCTTCAAACGTCTCATGATCGTCGTAGAAAGTCTCTTGGTAACTCTTTGAAGGCCTCATGCACCTCTTCAAACGTCTTATGAATGTCGTCGAAAGTCTCTTGAATGTCTTCAAACGTATTATGAATGTCTTTGGACAAACCCCTCGTGAATGTCTTTGAAAGCCTCTCTTAAGCGTCTTCGAACCCCTCATGAATGTCTTCAAACGTATTATGAATGTCGTCGAAAGTCTCTTGAACGTATTCGAAAGTTTCTTGAACGTCTTCAAACCCCTTGTAAATGTCTTTTAAAGTCTCTTAAACGGCTTCGAACCCCTCACCAATGTCTTTAAACGTATTATAAATATCGTCACAGATCTCTTGAACGTCTTCGAAAGTCTCCGAAGGTCTTCGCACCTCTCATGAATGTCTTCAAACGTCTTATGAACCTTTTCGAAAGTCTCCTGAATGTCTCACGAACATCTTCAAACGTCTCATGGACGTCGTAGAAAGGCTCTTGAAACTTTTTGAACCCCTCATGCGTGTCTTCAAACGCCTTATGAATGTTTTCGAACGTCTCTTAAATGGCTTCGAACATCGTATGAATATCTTCTGAAGTCTCTGGAACCTTTCACGAACGACTATCGAAAATCTTCGAATGCCTCGCAAACTTCCAACAAACGGCTCACGAACGGCTAACGAACGTATACCGATGAATGTCTTCGATTATCATTGGGCGATTAAATTAATTTATTTTCAATCAAATTCCATATAAAAAAAAATGAGTTTCACATTCGAAAGTAATATTGTTTTCAGTTGCACAATCCGATAGCTCGTGATGCTGACATAACTAAGTACGGGGTGAGGAGAATAAAAAGTACATAATGTTACATTTATTTTATTTGCATGAATCTTTATGATTCAGCCACCAATTACATATTTCTGATGCGATCAATCATTAACCGTGAGAGGGTCGTTACATTAAGACTCAGCGATGGTTAGTAAAGAACGATCACTATTGCAGTCATAATGGTATTTACAAAATCGAGAGTACCTATTGAACAAAATGTCAAAACTTTTTTGAAGTCCATATTCGAGTTATCTGGAGAAAAGAATCCTGAATTGAGATAAAGTTTAGCACTCGTGAGTTTGCAGTCGGTGAATAATATAATGTCCTTTGCCATACATTATCTTTTTTACCAGTCTGCACCGCACCAATTACATATTTTGGTTTCTCTAGTTGGGAGGCAGCTTTTGCGGTACATGAATGTTTCGTTGTCCTGTGAAGCGATGGACAGTCGTATAGATCCCAAGAGCGAAAACCCACATTCAAGTATCGCCCACTTTCCAATGGTCGATGTAATGATAATTTATTGATCTCATCTAATATTATGTGGGGCAAACGCCATTGTATCTTGAGTAATTCAACTTCTACCTCTAGTAGTTGATGATGACTGAATGCACAATTATTGCCATAGCGTGAAGGTATTAGAATTAACTCATGACGAGCATTAATTTTCGTAGAAAATATATTTTATGTACAGCACCAGTTTTTCCAGTTCCGTCACAAACTATGATATGAAATCGGCACTGTGATGTGATCGATACTATGATAGCAATTCATCATATGAAAAACACATGTGGTAATCAATAGTAAATACTTCATGATATTGATACATATCCTCTGCTACGTTCTTCGCATCAGTCTTTGCACACTCTCATCTTCTCTCTATAATTAGTTAAAAAAACACTCCAAGTAGGCATTTACAGTGAATGGATGTGTTGTTTTCCGATTGGAGTTGATGATTTGAAGCCACTTATTAGTATCATTTGATAGTCGGATGACGCAGTGCTTTATTGCTCCTTAATCGATCCCATGTGATTGCAGTTTATCCGTTGATCTAAAGTAATGCCGACACCGGCGAAATAATAGATTGTTGTTTAATTCGTCTAGCACATATGACGATATAGTAATTGTGTTAACTTCATACACCGATGGCATACATATATTTTTTAATTGTTGTCTCTGTACTGCGCTCACGAGGCTTGACAGGTTCTTTATCTATGTGATATGTCATACATTGTTATCTTCGGTATCTTGTACATATAGCAAATTGATATGCTTTTCTTCTTTTTATGTTGAGCCACGCGTATCGGAGCAATGTCTTCTTCGGTGGTACACACATTAATGGATAAATTGTTTTGAAGCACAATTTTTTTTTTAATTTGACCTATAGTTATAGGGAATCCAATATTCGATAGATTCAATACCGTTGAATAATGCATGTAAGAAGATCCGTGGTCACTGTTTCGTTCAGCTGGGTATAAAGCTGTAACTGTCACCCATGCGAAACGTGCATTATCTCTTGATTGCACATTAATCGCAGCCCTCATAATAATTATTTCCCGTGGCAATGAGATATAACATTTAACGCGTATTGATTTATACTTATTTACATTTATTGTAAGATTACGTATCTTTTGTAAAGCTCAACCACTTCCACGTTGGTGAAATTGATCGAGCAGAAGTTAAAGTATAGACCATCACGCGTTCAAGTCGAGTTCTCGCCACATTGACCCATCACCGCTGTGTCCTGCACCCATGCATATAGAATGCCTGTACATGAAATACTTCAATCCTTCCAGATTCGGTATTTGGCCTATCAATGACTATTGATGTTTAGTTGATAATCATTGGCGCTTAATTCGGCTTTGCGATTTCAGTACTTCGATGAACTCGACGATCTGTATCTCCCACACAGCAAAGTCGTCGATCGAACTTAAGAGTGTGGCTTGGTTGTGCAAGATTTCTTCTGATGGCTCATTGTTGTTCTCCATATTAACGAGTTAAAAAGTCTTGCCAGAGATATATGTGAACTCACTGCTTCATTCAAAGTGTGGCCACTTTTGAGCGCTGCCGACGATTAAAAATGGTCTCCCATCAGAAAATATTTTTGTCGTTCCCTTCTAGCTCGGAAAATGTAATAGAATCACCTCCACCAGAGTTTTTCAATGTCACGCTGATATCTTTTAACGTGGAAAGCATGAAAAATAAATACACACGCAGAACGAGCCGATCGGGGTTCAACAGGAGCAAAAAAGAAAAGTATTTTTGTGAGTATTCCAGACCGCGAGTGCATCTATGCTCAAATGGTGCATGCAGTGGGATCAGTGGTCAAAGTCTAAAAAAAAAAAATTCTCCGGCCATAGATCCACAAAGTTGATCGTTTTGTAACAAATACCTCGTTTTCGTATGTGTTTTGGATAGCCAAGAGATTACTTGAGCGGAATGTTATTTTTTCAAAATGTTCCCTATGCTTCGAGGCTGCCATTGAACGTCGACGAACAAAAAAATTGTCTTTAGAATATGGCTGATTTGGTAAAAACTGTATAGCCTCAAGTGTCACTTAAATAGGTTTGATGTTGCTCTACGAAGAGCACTATGATTCGTGACAGGCTGGACTTCATACATACTGGAAGACGTGGCAATATATATTAAAAACTCTAAGATGCTCTTTATAATACGCCAGTTCAGTCTCCATGACCTAGACGCGGTTCTGTAGAGATCGCGAAAGTCAATGATTGGCGAGCCTGGCCAGCTTTTACCTCTATGAGTGCACACTTTTCTGGACAGCAGATGCCTACCCCTACAGGGATAGTTAAAGAAAAAAAAACTTTTCGTTTATCCCCTGGCCAGGATGCACTATCTTGCAAGGTTTTTTCCTACAATAAGCCCTCACCCTACTATAAGCCTATGAGGATCCAAAAATCGAAATCCGAAAAAGGATTGGAACAGCAGTTTTCGCCATTCCAGTCTTCAACCTCCGAGGTGTCCTTGTGGAAGAGTCGGAAAACGGAAAATCAGTTAAGAAAAATGTCGAACCAAATTGAAGTGATCGATCTCGTCGATGATGAGATGAAGGTTGTCGTGAATATCGCCCATGACGACGAAGTGGAAATTGGGGTAGACGAAGACGTTATTGATATCGCCGATCATGACGATGATGAGTGCGCGGACATTGAAGTGCTTGCACATGATGACATGGAACTGGCCGAGATGGACAGTGATACGGATTCATTTGATAGTGGATTGGGTGATGCCTCAGATAAGAGAGTCCATTATGTGCGTGAAATCATAGTGGACCAGCAGCGAATAAATCGATTGAACCGGGGCGTCATGGGCTGTGTGAAGTACGAATATCTCACCGAAAATGATCGGGCGAAATTTAGCGTGCTGTGATACTTTGATATGCGGGGCACGGTTGATCAACTAATTGAAAGATGTGGCCACTTCAGCGAACGGTTTAACAACATCCAGGGGACATTTTGTAACAACTGCGGCGGGCCGGCTTGGTCGATGGTTCGTATTATCTTTAGTATGATTCAAAATATGATTATGTTTTAGATGTTAATAAGATTCATGATTTGTTATGTTCCAGGATAACGTATCCGCTGCGGATATTCAAAATAAAATAATTTGAAACAATGAAAACCAGCCAAACACACACACACACACACACACACACACACACACACACACGCACACACACACACACACACACACACACACACACACACACACACACACACACACACACACACACACACACACACACACACACACACACACACACACACACCCACACCAAAGATTTTATGTATAATATATATTATGCAAGGCCATTGTTCAATTTAATTATTAATAAACTATTGTTTTATTGTCATTTAATTCGAAGCATTCTTTTTACTCCCCCCCCCGTCGTTCCACACACACACACACAGACGCAAAATACTCATCGCCGCCGGCTTCTCCCTCCCGCTAGTCGCTTCACAGATCACATGGCCCCCCTCCACGAGGCCCCCCTGTGACGTCACACGCGCCCGGCGACCCCCCTCCCCTCCGCCGTACCCTCGCACCTGGCTTCGCCGCGCTGGAGCCCCCCGCCCCGCTCCCCCTGAGATCCAACACATTTGTCTGTTTTTTTTTTATATATATAAACTCATGTGAATAGTCTAGACAAAAATGCTCCGCTTACATCTATAATGTTGATAATAAATTATCAGATTTTATGGGTTCTCAAGGACCCGCGACTCTATGATGCCCCCTCCCCTACAGAGTCGACAGCGGCTTCCCCCTCTCGCCCGCGGGTCCAGCTATCGCCGGGCAGACATCGTCACCAAAAACTAGCATCCCCACTCTCTAACACCCCTCCCCTTTCCCTCCGCCAGAACCCCGCACTCGGCTACCGCATGCAGGATCCCCCCCCCCCCCACCCCCGCCGCCATGCATGCTAGGCTTCCCCGCGCTCGACCCCCGCCCCGCTCCCCCCTGAGATCCCTGGGTTAGAACCAGCCTATTACCACTACTCGAACGTTTCCTGAGAAAATCGTGGAAAAATCATTTTCCGGTGATTTCCTCGTTTATAGTTACTTTCTCGGCAACTCAAATAATAAATACAGAACTACAATCAACTACAAACGTTTTAGAAGCCCGGTCGTCGTTTGTAGTTGCTCCGTTTTTTACTCTAAACGAACATTTCCATCGAAAATCGTGGAAAAATCATTTTCAGGTGATTTTCTCGTTTGTAGTTAGTTTCTCGGCAACTACAAACGATAAATACAGAACTACAAACTACTACAAACGTTTTAGAAGCCCGGTCGTCGCTTGTAGTTACTCAGTTTTTTTTACCACAAACGGACAGATCCTTCCAAAATCATGGAAAAATCATTTTCAGGTTATTTACTCGGTTGTAGTTACTTTCACGGCAACTATCAACGATAAATACGGAACTACAAATAACTACAAACGTGTTAGAAGCGCGAGCATCGTTTGCAGTTGCCTCCTTTATTACTACGAACGAACATTGCCTTGTGAAATCGCTGAAAAATGCTTTTCACGTAATTTATTCGTTTGTAGTTAGTTTTTCTGCAACTAAAAACGATAAATACGGAACTACAAACAACTACAAACGTTTTACAAGCCCAGGCGCCGATTGTAGTTACTTAGTTTTTTCTCCAAACGAACATATCCTTCGAAAATCGTGGAGAAATCATTTACAGCTTATTTTATCATTTGTAGTTACTTTCACGGCAACTACAAACGATAAATACGGATCTACATACAATTCCAAACGATTTGAAAGCTCGAGCGGCGTTTGTAGTTACTTCGTTTTTACTCCAAACGACCGTTTCCTTCGAAAATCGTGGAAAAATCATTTTCAGGTGATTTCCTCGTTTGTAGTTACTTTCTCGGCAACTCAAATGATAAATACAGAACTACAAACAACTACGAACGTTTTAGAAGCCGGGTCGTCGTTTGTAGTTACTCAGTTTTTTACTCCAAACGAACATTTCCTTCGAGAATCGTGGAAAAATCATTTGCAGGTTATTTCCTCCTTTGTAGTTAGTTCCTCTGCAACTACAAACGATAAATACGGAACTACAATCACCTTCAAACTACTACAAGCGAAAAGTGCCTCCCCAATGGCTGGAAAGCCTTTTTCACGGCATTTCCTGGTTTGTAGTTACTTTCTCGGCAACTACAAACGATAAATACAGAACTACAAACAACTACAAACGTTTTAGAAGCCTGGCCGTCGTTTGTAGTTACTCAATGTTCTTTACTACAAACGGATATATGCTTCCAATATCGTGGAAAAATCATTTTCCGGTGATTTCCTCGTTTGTAGTTAGTTTCTCGGCAACTACAAACGATAAATATAAAACTACAAACAACTACAATCATTTGATAAGTCCGGTCGTCGTTTGTAGTTACTCAGTTTTCTTACTACAAACGGACATATCCTTCCAAAATCGTACAAAAATCAATTTCAGGTTATTTTCCTCGTTTGTAGTTACTTTCACGGCAACTACAAACGATCAATACGGAACTAAAAATAACTACAAACATTTTAGAAGCGCGAGCATCGTTTGTAGTTCCCTCCTTTATTACTACAAACGAACATTTCCTTCTGAAATCGCTGAAAAATGCTTTTCACGTCATTTCCTTGCTTGTAGTTAGTTTCTCAGCAACTACAAACGATAAATACGGAACTACAAACAACGGCATCTACAACCGATGAATACGGATCTACAAACAACTACAAATGATTTAAAAGCCCGAGCGGCGTTTGTAGTTACTTAGTTTTTTACGCCAAACGATTATTTCCTTCGAAAATCGTGGAAAAATCATTTTCACATTATTTTCTCGTTTGTAGTTCCCTTCTCTGCAACTGCAAATGATAAATACGGAACTAAAAATAACTATAAACATTTTAGAAGCGAGAGCGTCGTTTGCAGTTACCTCCTTTATTATTACAAACGAACATTTCCTTCTGGAATGGCTGAAAAATGCCTTTCACGTCTTTTCCTCGTTTGTAGTTACTTTCTCGGCAAGTACAAACGATACATACAGAACTACAAATAACTACAAACGTTTTAGAAGCCCGGTCGTCGTTTGTAGTTACTCCGTTTTTTTACTCCAAACGACCATTTCCATCGAAAATCGTGAAAAAATCATTTTCAGGTGATTTTCTCGTTTGTAGTTCGTTTCTCGGCAACTACAAACGATGAATACAGAACTACAAACAACTACAAACGTTTTCGAAGCCCGGTCATCGTTTGTAGTTACTCAGTTTTTTTTACTACAAACGGACATATCCTTCCAAAATTGTGGAAAAATCATTTTCAGGTTATTTCCTCGTTTGTAATTACTTTCACGGCAACAACAAACGATAAATTCAAATCGACAAACAACTCCAAACGATAAAAAAGCCCGAGCAGCGTTTGTAGTTATTTAGTTTTCTACCCCAAACGAACATTGCGTTCGAAAATCGTGGAAAAATTATTTTCAGGTTATTTCTTCGTTTGTAGTTACTTTCACGGCAACTACAAACGATAAATACGGAACTACAAATAACTACACACGTGTTAGAAGCGCGAGCATCGTTTGTAGTTACCTCCTTTATTACTACGAACGAAGATTTCCTTCTGAAATCGCTGAAAAATGCTTTTCACGTAATTTCTTTGTTTGTAGTTAGTTTCTCTGCAACTACAAACGATAAATACGGAACTACAAACAACTACAAACGTTTTAGAAGCCCAGCCGTCGTTTGTAGTTACTTAGTTTTTCACTACAAACGGACATATCCTTCCAAAATCGTGGAAAAATCATTTTCAGGTTATTTTCTCGTTTGTAGTTACCTTCACGGCAACTACAAACGATAATTGCGGATCTACAACCAACTCAAAACGATTTCGAAGCCCGAGCGGCGTTTTTTTACTCCAAACGAACATTTCCTCTAAAATCGGGGAGAAGTCATTTTCAGGTTATTTCCTCGTTTATAGTTACTTTCTCTGCAACTACAAACGATAAATACGGACCTAGAACCAACTACAAACGTTTTAGAAGCTCGGTCGTCGATTGTAGTTACTCAGTTTTTTTTACTACAAACGGACGTATCCTTTCAATATCGTGGAAAAATCATTTGAAGGTAATTTCCTCGTTTGTAGTTACATTTTCGGCACCTACAAACGATAACTACAAAACTACATACAACTACAAACGATCTAAAAGCCCGAGCGACGTTTGTAGTTACTTAGTTTTTTAACTCAAAACGAACATTTCCTTCGAAAATCTTTGAAAAATCATTTTCAGGTTATTTCGTCGTTTGTAGTTACTTTTTCGGCAACTAGAATCGATCCATACAGAAATACAAATAACTACAAACGTTTTAGAAGCCCGGTGGTCGTTTGTAGTTACTCAGTTATTTTTACTACAAACGGATATATCCTTCCAATATCGTGGAAAAATCATTTCAGGTGATTTTCTCGTTTGTAGTTAGTTTCTCGGCAACTACAAACGACAAATACAGAACTACAAACAACTACAAACGTTTTAGAAGCCGGGTCGTCGTTTGTAGTTACTCAGTTTTTTTTACTACAAACGGATATGTCCTTCCAATATCGTGGAAAAATCATTTCAGGTGATTCTCTCGTTTGTAGTTAGTTTCTCGGCAACTACAAACGATAAATACAGAACTACAACCATCTACAAACATTTTAGAAGCCCGGTCGTCGTTTGTAGTTACTCAGTTTCTTTTTTACTACGAACGGACATATCCTTCCAAAATCGTGGAAAAATCATTTTCAGGTTATTTCCTCGTTTGTAGTTACTTTCACGGCAACTACAAACGATAAATTCAAATCGACAAACAACTACAAACCATTTAAAAGCCCGAGCGGCGTTTGTAGTTACCCAGTTTTCTACTTCAAACGAACATTTCCTTCGAAAATCGTGGAAAAATCATTTTCAGGTTATTTCCTCGTTTGTAGTTACTTTCACGGCAACTACAAACGATAAATACGGAACCACAAATCACTACAAACGTTTTAGACGGGCGAACATCGTTTGTAGTTACCGCCTTTATTACTACAAACGAACATTTCCTTCTGAAATCGCTGACATATGCTTTTCACGTCATTTCCTCGTTTGTAGTTAGTTTCTCTGCAACTACAGACGATAAACACGGATCTACAAACAACTACAAACGATTAAAAAGCCCGAGCGACGTTTGTAGTTACTTATTTTTTTACTCCGATCGAACATTTCCTTCGAAAATCGTGGAAAAATCATTTTCAGGTTATATCCTCGTTTGTAGTTAGTTACTCTGCAACTAGAAATTATAAATACGGAACTACAAACACCTACAAACGCTTTAAATGCCCGGACGTCGTTTGTAGTTACCTAGTTTACTACTACAAACGAACATTTCCTCCTCAAATGGCTGAAAAATCCTTTTCACGTCATTTCCTCGTTTGTAGTTTTTTCTCTGCAACTACAAACGACAAATACGGATCTACAAACAGCTGCAAACGTCTTAGAAGGCCGGGCGTCGTTCGTAGTTACTTAGTTTTCCACTACAAACGGACATATCCTTCCAAAGTCGAGGAAAAATCATTTTCAGGTTATTTCCTCATTTGTAGTTACTTTCACGGCAACTACAAACGATAAATACGGATCTACAAATAGCTACAAACGATTTAAAAGCCCCAGCGGCGATTGTAGTTACTTAGTTTTTTACTCCAAACGAACATTTCGTTCGAAAATCGTGGAAAAATCATTTTCAGGTTATTTCCTCGTTTGTAGTTACTTTCTCTTCAATTACTAACGATAAATACGGAACTACAAATAACTACAAACGTTTCAGAAGCCCGGGCGTCGTTTGTAGTTACATAGTTTTTCACTACAAACGGACATAACCTTCCAAAAGCGCGGAAACAATTTTTCTGGTGATTTTTTCGTTTGTAGTCATTTTCTCTGCAACTACAAACGATAAATACGGACCTACAAACAACTTCGAACGTTTCAGTAGCTCGGGCGTCGTTTTTAGTTACCGAGTTCACAACTACAAACCTAGGATAGATCGTTTGCCTGCCTTTGCGGTTATAGCTAAGGAAAATCTGCTTTTAAAAATAGTGAAATATTGAATTTCAGTAATTTTGTTGTTTTTGTTCATGTTTTTTATGTTAGACATCTCTTAATTAGCATTTAAAACTCATTCCATAAATCGTTGCCGGCCGTTTTATTTTTTGATTTACATTTTTGGCCAAAATAAATCAAACCCTTCAACTACAAACGAAAATAAATGTACTACAATCAACTACAAACGATTTTGAACGAAAAAAAATTATACAGTTTCTTTATTTTTATTTCGGGGGATGCCGTTTTTTTTGGTGGTCTCAATTTTTTTCTGGGCTACTACAAACGAAATTAAGTTTACTACAATCAACTGCAATCGAAAACCTTCGGAAATCACCTAAAAAATGGAGATCGGAGATACTCGGATGCCAAGTTCACAGAGGTTGTTCTCGGTGGTCCTGGAGCGAAAGAGACCGAACTCGCTACGCACGGTTGGAAGGAGGTATCGACTTTCCCTCCTCCATAACCGTATTACAGACGCGTACGCTAGATTCACGATTGACGCGTGAATCTAGCGGGACAATTCAACCTGACGGGGAGCGCGCTGTTTAAAATTAAATTTTTACTCGAAGCCTCACATTTTCCCCCTTTTCGCTGAGGAATGCGAACGACATGCATTAGCGAAAACTTCCATGACTTTTGAAATTGCTTCCACTATCCGCTCTACACCTTAAAACATTTATCGTAGTTCATCCTAATTAACATTACTATACTTAAAGCTAATATCTACATCGATTTACACAATATTCACATTTTTATATACAGTATGTTCATTTTTTACTTTCTTCTCTCTTTCAAGATTGTCAAATCCTCGTTTCAGCATTGTCCATCAGAACAGGAAAGCTTGACTACACCGGCTCTTCGTCCCTTCTTACATTCATGTCACCAATTGTATATATGTATACAATTCTTTCCTAATTTCTTTTCAATTTATTTATTTTTATTCTATCTTTTTATTTTTTTTTCAGCGCGACTGCACACATAATATTTACGAAGATTACACTGATTATATACGACCACTTCTTTGTTTTCATTTTTTTAGATTCGCCAACCTAAAAGCATTTTCCCCCACTTTACGAACAATTTTATAGGGTCCCTCGAATAAGTGGAAAAACTTTTTAATTGTCCGATCAATTGCATTAGGCAGGTGCTTCACCCTCAGGAGCACCAAGTCTCCGAGTCCCACTGATACTTTCGATATCTTTTTCGGAGCTTTTTTGCGATATTCAAAATTTTTGTTTATTTTTTCACGAGCAAATGTAATCAGATATTCGTGCGATCGAACTTGCGTTTCGGGGAACTTTATGCACTTGTCTATTTCCTCCTGTACCGGTTTCCCGAAATGGAGTTCAAGTGGCGATAATTGCGTACTTTGATGTACCGTTACGTTCAACACCCTTTCGATCATGGGAACCAATTCAACCCACTTGGGATGTCTGTCCGCACATTATGATCTAAATAATCGCCCCAGCTCCCTCATTACGCGCTCTGTAGGGTTCGATTATGGATGCCTTATTGAACTGTACAATACTCTAATACCGTTCGCCTCAAGTTCAGATCTCCATAGCCGCGACGTAAACTGTGTTCCGTGATCTGAGAGAATGGAGTTGGGTTTCACAAATTTTTGTGTGAACTGCGTTGATATTTTTTTTAACGTTATTCTCACCGTGACACACTTCATCGGATATAGGCTAACATATTTCGTAAATACATCAAGCATTACGAATATATATTGAGCCCCTCCTCGGGCCTTGGGTAAAGACCCGTAAAAGTCCACGGTCACCAAGACATTTGGTGTTTCCGATGTCACCATTTTAAACTCCCCTTCCATTCGAATCGTTTGATATTTTACCCGCTGACACAGATCACAACAGACGACCACATTTTTAACCTGGCCTGCCGTCCCCCTCCAGTGATGAAGCTTTCTGAAGTGAGCGAAAGTTTCGTGCACTCCTGGATACCCTAGCTTTTCACGTAACGCTATAACTAATGCTCGCTGTAGTTTCTGTGGGATAACTATTCGCCAATTGTCGTATCCTTTGTCCCGTTGAAATAGGATCCCCTCATGAACTTGAAAGACTGAGCTGTCAGAATCCTTAGTACACCCCTCAATTATCTTCTGAATCTTCGGATCCGCATTTTGCAATTGTCTGATTTTCCTTAATCCATCCGCGGATTCAAGGCTCATTCCTCTCAGTACAACCATCAACAATGCGTTATCCTCTGCACACCGTATGATCGGATAGAAACACTGATGTAAAGATGCAATAATTATTCAATTTCCCTCGTCTTCTATAAACTTCCCTGCTGGATTTCGACTAAAAAAGTCCGCGATGAGATTATCGATTCCCCGACAATGGTGAATACTAAGATCGTACTGTTGTAAAAGTAGATTCCATCTAGTTATCAGTGAGTTTTGGAAGGCCGCTGTTTGTAAAAAAGTCAACGCTTGGTGGTCAGTTATGATTGCGAAATGCACCCCCAGCAACTAAACTCGAAACTTTTCTACGGCGTACACAACAGCTAAGAGTTCCTTTTCCGTAGTAGTATAATTAATTCCGCAGGCATTCAAACATCGACTAATGATGTTCACGACATTATGACAACCCCCTGCCGTAATCTGATACAGGATACCACAAATACCTCCATCGCTCGCGTCCGTCTGCAATTTAAATTCTGCACTTGGGATAATGTGTTTCAGAGTAATACAACTCGCTAAATCATTTTTCATTTTTTCGAATACTTGGGAATGCTTAGCTGTCCATATCCACTCCGTATGTTTAGTTAGCAATTCTCTTAATTGGTCCACAGATCGGCCACAGATCCACAGATGTTGGATATTACATTTCCGGTAATAATTACATAGGTCCAAGAATTGTTGTAGATGTTTCTTAGTACGGGGCGTTTCAAAGTGAAGTATAGCGTCAAGTTTGCGAGGTTCCGGCATTATTCCCTCTCGTGAAATTATAAAACCTAGAAATGGCACCCTCCCTTTCGAAAAAATTGCATTTAGAAAGCTTTATTGTAAAATTAAATTCTATTAAGCGTTCAAACATCCGATTGATTATATGGAGGTGCTCCTCCACTGTTGGGGTGCCAATTAGTATGTCATCAATATAACAAGCCATGTATGCTTCAAATTCGTTCCCTAAGGCAAATCTCAAAGCTCTTATGAACCCTCCTCCGGCAGTTTTGAGCCCGACGAGTATCCTGCAAAACTGATACAGCTTCGAGTCAAACAAAAAGGTGGTATATGGCCTTGACTCTCGATGTAATCTTACCTGCCAATAGCCGTGAGTCAGATATAATTTTGAGAACCATTGGGACCCGTGAAATGTTTGTAATAGCTCATTGATCAACGGCGGCGATTCCTGATCAGCTTATATTGCTTGATTCAAGAACCTCGCGATTCAACAAACTCTGACCGTGCCATCTTCCTTTTTTATTATACGCAAAGGGTTACAATATGAACTTACGGCTCTTTCGATTACACCATTTGCCACGGCCCTTTTTGTTGGTTCCCTTAATTGTAATGGAATAGGATATGAGTGTCTTATATTCGGTGTACCTATCACGAGTTTTAACCTATGCTCATATCCTTTGGCACATCCCGGTTTTTCTGACAATAACCTGCACTTCCACGTCACGTCTATAAATGTATTTCCTCGGGACTCACCGAGGAGTTGCAATATACCTCTACCAACTTCTACCGTCCCCGGATATTTCTTTTCATAAGTCACATCGCTTTCACTGTAATCCGCAATGTCCTCTTCTTTCTTTTGACGAATGGCATCCAAATTAACTAACGTCTGTTCGATCATAACATTGTCATTCAAATTTATTGTTGCCAACGTTTCTCGCACCCACATGGGGTACTGTTGCATAATATTATAATTTATTTCATAAGACGTTAATATTGGTATAACATGTCTGGCTTCTTTTACTCGGCGATAGTAGTAGGTCAATAGTGCATCTATATTGGCGTTAAATCGACTTTCCATCCATTTATTTTTTAACATCATTCGGGTTGGTATCGAATAAAAACGTTCCACAAATTTATCTTTAAATTCCTTAAAATCGACTATGGTTGCATTTAATTCGAAGCATAGAGCGGCCTTTTCCTCTACCATGTGTTCGATCAATAATAATTTTCGATCTTCCTTCACATGTTGTATTCTAAAAAATCTTTCCACTTCTTCGAGAAACTCCATTGGATTTTTTTTTATTCCGTTCTTAAATTTCGGGGTCTTTATATCGTTAAAATGTAGTGCATTACTCACGATCGCTGTAATCTCCGATAAATGGCTAGTATTTTGCTCGCCGATTATTGCCCTATCCGTTACGTCCGTAGGTCTCTCTTGTTGACATATTCGAGCTCGTTCGGCCTCGAGTCCCTCTCGGAGTTTTCTAGCTCTTCTCTGAAGACCGATATGTCTTTTTTTTGTTTTTCTCGTTCCTGTAAGTTTGTAATTCGGACTCTTCTCGTCGTTACGCGACCTGATTGTGTCACATATACTCGCTCGTCTTTTGTCTCCCTACAACTTATTCTTATTTATAACTTTGTTTCTCTACCATTATTACTATTATTCTTTACACTTATTTTTCGCATTATTGTTATTTTATTTTATATTGAACCTATGAGACAGATATGTTATTTTTCGTGGTTCGATATGCTGTATATATATTTTATATCTACAATGCTAATGCAAATCGTGCCTCTTTGTTGGGCGCCATTTGTAAGAGATCTCTTTTATTTACTTAACAAGTTCATTCTTCAAGTGACTATACATATCTGCGGATTAGTTTATATAACTCGGTTGCAGTGAATGGGAGATCGCACACAATATTTTGGGCTTTTGTCGAAAATAATTTGAGCGCTACTTATTTAAATCGATCCCGCGGTGGCTCTTTCTCGTGTCCCAGGATATCGATGATTCTCTGACATTCGTAGTGTCGATAATCTTCACGACGGTCGGCCGGCCAGTCCGAGTCCGTCGCTTCTTGCTCCGACAGGTCAGATATGAAGTAATTTCCTTTGAATGGAGAGTCCCTTATCTTGCGACGTCTCGCTCTCGGTGGTCCTGGGGCGAAAGAGACCGAACTGGCTACGCACGGTTGGAAGGAGGTGTCGACTTCCCCCCTACATAACCGTATTACGGACGCGTACGCTAGATTCTTGATTGACGCGTGAATCTAGCGGACAATTCACCCTGACGGGGAGCGTGCTGTTTCAAATTTTGATTCGAAGCCTTACATACCGATGTTTAGAAGAAAGTGCTCAAAAAGTTCCTAAACTGCTCGCATTCTCCCTGACGCTGTAATTGTCTGAAACAAAAAAAAATTAAGTGATTCTTAAAGGTGACACTCATACGCTGCTGGGGAAACCAAAAAATGGAAATGTATGCAAAATTCACAAAGTGTCACCTTAATAAAGTCAATTTTGTGACTTTTGTGACATTGAAAAATCACAAAATTGACTTTATTGAGCTGCTATTTGGTGAATTTATTTGGTCACGTCCATTTCCGAACGGTGTCGACCAGTGGGTTGGGTTTACGAACCTGAGGCGTTCTGGTTCGATTCGGGGTGGCTCCGAAATCGTCGACTCGCGGCGTGGCGGAATATTTTACCATTTTGTAATTTCATTCTGTAAACCGCCACATCTTATCGGTTTGTTTACCTAGCGGCTCGTGAGCCGCGAATGAATGGGCGAAATTATCAAGCTGAAAATAATTTGTTTGGGACAGTTTTCAGGACGATTAGCATGAAGGACGGAACGACGTATCGGGGAACGATCTCTCGCGCGTTTCATATTACCCCGAAGTAACGCATTGGCGATACCCGAGATGTCCCGGCTTCCGGTTCCGCACTCCGCAAAATCTCACGCGGATTGGTCCAAGGGGACACACACGCGCCTCCACACAGGGGCAGGCGAGCGTCGGACAACCGTGCTCGCGGATTGGATGCCGGAGGAGACGCCGGAATAAGGCCAAGATTACCGTGTCGCTCGTCCCTCTCGACTCAGCAACCCGGAGTTGCACCATCCCTACTGTCCCCTCGGGCCTCGTGGACCGCGTAAGGCCGGTGCCCTCTCGAAGGGGGTCGGGGCGGTGGAACGGCGACCGGGGGTGTAGTTCACCTGGTGGTATATTGCGTGGCCCCATCGCTATTCCCAGGACGCTGGAAAAATGCGACGGAGGCCTCCCCCCCGTGTTCGAGGTCCCGCTTCGGTTCCTAGGGGAAGAGGTCCGAGTGGCCATATTCGCTGTGAGGACAGTCGCGTATGCGCGGGGCAGCGCGGTAGAGCGGGGCCGTGGCCGTGGAATCGGAGGGATAAGGGGAAAATCTCTGAGACGGAGAATAACACGATCCCACGTGAGCGCGTGAAAAGAGGGAAGGGGCGCGTAAGTGGGGCACGCGAGAGCCGGGAGCACCACGAGACCGCGGCGAATTAAGCAGTCACGGTTTCGGAGTTCACGAGCCCAGCCGCGTCACTCCGGAAAATTACCATCGATCGACGTTGAGAAAAAAACCTCTAGACCAAGCCGGCGAGCGTCTCCGTGCTGTAAATTCTTCAGCGGTGAGCCCGATCTCTCTCGTTCCTCTACGTCCCTAAGGTAGGAGCTCTAGATCCTGTTTTTTTTGTTTCTTTATTAATTTCGCCACGTGGCGACGAGTTACCCCATGGAGGGAAGTTCGCGTCCCCAAAGGGCCGGAACCCGGCAGGAGTGTTTCGGCGATAAAAGTCGCTTTTGTTCCCGGGTTTCCGCCTCTCGGGTAGTTCCGGTTCAGTCGTATTTTTTTAGTGGAGCTCGTACCTTGTTCTCGGTCGTTCCGTCAACTTCCGGTCATTTTTAATACGTATCGCGTCAATTAGCGAATTGCTTTTCTACCGATCATTAATTAACACGATCGTTCGTTCAGCCTAGGACATTATATTAAAAGTGTATGCTGCGGTCCCGCAAAAATTGGCACAACGAAAATTATTATACGACATAGTTCGTGTGTATATGTCTCGTCCAGTCTCTCCGCGCGCTCAGGGCCATCGAGAGCTTGGTCTCGCGTTTGTTTACCTTTAAAAATCTGTCTCTGTTTCCTTTGTTCATCACGCATTGTTTACGAGTTGCCGAAATCCAGCTCACTCGAGAATTATACTCGAGCGAAATCCTTCGTAATATTCGTTCGATTATTATCGACCTCGTTACAATTGTGTTTCAAGCGAACATACGGGGTGTCCGGAAAGTCAGTCAACATTATTCGGATTTCCGGTTACCCACCATAATACATTGTATTTCGAGCGAATATACGGGGGGTTCGGGAAGTCAGTCGACATTATTCGGATTATCCGTCACCCACCACAATACATTGTATTTCGAGCGAATATACGGGGTGTCCGGAAAGTCAGTCGACATTTTTCGGATTTCCGGTCACCCCCCATACTACCTTGTAGTTCGGGCAAATATACGGGGTGTCCGGAAAGTCAGTCGACATTATTCGGGTATCCGGTCACCCACCATAATACATTGTATTTCGAGCGAATATACGGGGTGTCCGGAAAGTCAGTCGACGTTATTCGGACTTTCGGTCAACTAGGACATTAGTTGGCAAATTGAAGCGGATATATCGGGTATCCGAGCCAGCGACCATACATAATCGAGTTTTGGTGTCTGGGCCTATACACAGTTCATCACACGCACACCTACACCAATGCCTACGCTCTTCGGAGCTAGCTACACGCTTACCTACACAGTTGCCTACACTCTGGTGAGTTAGTACACAATTACCTACACCAATGCCTACACTCTCTCGAGTTAGTACACGATTATCTACATAAATGCCTACACTCTTCTGAGTTCGTACACGATTACCTACACAAATGCCTACACTCTTTTGGGAGGTAGTATACGATTACCTACACAAATGCCTACACTCTTTTGAGTTAGTACACGATCACCTACACAAATGCCTACACTCTTCTGAGTTTGTACACGATTACCTACACAAATGCCTACACTCTTTTGAGTTCGTACACGCTTACCTACACGAATGCCTACACTCTTTTGAGTCAGTACATGATTGCTTACACAAATGCCTACACTCTTTTGAGTTAGTACACGATTCCCTACACCGCTGTCTACACTCTTTTGAGTTAGTACACGATTACCTACACACTGGCCTACGCTCTTCGGGGTCAGTTACACGATTCCCTACACCGTTATCTACACAATTACATACGTCCTTCGGACAGAACCCTACTACCAACCTCACCCGGGGTAGTAGTGCGGTCGTACGGTTACCGGTCCCAGGCGCCCCGTCGGCTTTATTCCCCTCGAAACTGGGGGTTGTCGGGATTGTTGCCGGTACGCCGGTTAACTAACTACGCGTGGATAGATCTTAGAGATTTATATTGAGCGACCCATGAATTCTATTCCTTATTGGCGGGCCTCGGGCCCAATAAACGACTACCAATCATTTTATTAAACACGTGTTCATTTATCTAGCGGACACCTCATATCAGGATTGAGCGGAGAAGGTATCCTTGACACTCGTCCTTCGACCCAGCCCCTCTACCATATCCTCCGGCGAGCAGAGCTAGCTGGACCGTCTGGGTCGTGCCGTTCCACACTGGATCTCCCAACATTAAGGGACCGCGCTTGGGTGGACAAAATAAAAAGTCGACCCCCGGTCGGCGGGTTCTCGGACACCCGGTAGGCTTCGAGAGCGGTACGAGCCCAGAAGTGTGCGGACCAGAAAACCCGTCACAATATATATATATATATTTCCACACTTCATATATTAAATAAAAAGCACACAGTCACAGTTTCCCAAGCGTCTTCTTTTCATGAAGAAAAATCACGGAAAACCCTTAATTTTTTACCTTCGAAATGGTCTTCTCCCCTTAAGTCGTTCATATTTTTCACATTTTATTTAATGTTGAGCACTTCAATTTCTTATGTTTAAATGAAATTAATAATTCCCCATAAGTGCCATTACTCTTCACACGTATACACCGAACAATTGTTAAATGTTATATGTTTTACTAGAGTCTGGAAGACGGGAACATGCACGGACGAGAGAGAGGATGCAAGAACTTATTTATTTCGGAACAAATGACTTAAAGAGTAATTAAAGCTAGGATTAAGACTAATTGGACAGAGTTCGCGAATCCACAGAGCCTCTCTTTTTTTCTCCGGGCCACACACACAGTACCCGTTTCTCGTACGATTGCCCGTTCCGCGTGCGAGCGCCCGGCACTCACCGCCGTCGCACGCACGTTCCTTCTTTTTCTCTCTGTCTCTCACTCTCTTACTCGCGTCCGCTCAACCTCTCGCTTTCGTCGCCGGTACGGGAAGAAGGACCGCTCCACATTTCGAGCTTGCACGCAGTCGCTCCGAAAACCCGCGCGCCACCTCGTTCCTGCCACGTGGCATTCACCTCGCCGCTATTTTACGCGGGAATATTCAAACATAGACTACTGTCTTTAACAGTTCAGCTATCCTGACGGAAGCTCGTCCTCGAGCTTTTTCAGCCGCAGAATACCTTGACACACTTCACACACGCACACTACATAAGACTACGATCACATTTTTGTTTTTCTTTTCACAGCGCCTGGTAACTAAGTCTTTATTTACTATTATTACTTCTTTTTTTTTTGAAAACGCACGCTTCGCAATTTTAACCTCTACCTAAAAGGCCACGCAAAAGAAGACAGGTACATGAACACGCAACTCGCCCATTCGAACGCACGCACACCGCTACCTCGTCCACCGACCCCGCTGGGCATAAACCTCACTCGACTCGACCGATTGATCGCACCTTGCCTCTCGTCGGGAGGTACACTCATCGTCGCACCGTTCCTTCATGCTGCTCCGCTCGTGTCGTCGCTCTGCCGGTGGCTGGATGCTGCTGCCCCTCGACGCTGGCTCCCTTCCATCATCGACTCCTGGTTTGCCCATTTCTCGAGCGGTGGCTCGAGACTCCGTCGGAGTTGTTGAATTTCTTGGCGACCGGCCTCCCAGTCTGCACGGAGTTCTTGAACCGTTTTCCGTCCGACGAGAAATTCGCACTCCAGCACGTCGACTCTGCTCATGACGCACTCGAGCTGTTTTTCGAGGCGGCTCAGGCGTCTTGCGATCGCGTCGTCCTTTCTACGCCCCCACGGTGCCTCCTTCGCTGGAACAGAGTGACATGCATCGAGCTCTCCCTGCTCAACGAACAACATAGCGTTCTCCTGCCCTGTAGATGAGGATATTGATGGCAAGGCGCCGTCCGATGGCACTTGTGGACGACTGAAAAATGTCAACTCATTACCCAACTTCATAAATCCGACATTTGGGGCCTCGGTGAAGGTGCGCCCGATTAATATGTCCACGACTTGGACGTTGTCCGGCACCACACGCAGCATCACCCCCGACACTCCGTCAATCTCAACGTCCGCGCACACAGTGCCCACGGTCTTGATGTTGTACTCTGGTGGCCCAAATGGTTTGAGATTTGTCGTCGACGCCGCCATCTCGAACCGTTCCGACACCACCCGCGACGCCTTGATGGTGCACTCTGCGCTACCGGTATCCACGAACGCGATCAGTGCACGTCCGTTCACTTGTACACTTTTGTAATATTTTGCCGCAGCCGGATTGTGACACGGCTCCGACGCCGCTACAGTTTGTGTCTGCGCCCTCCCGTCCGATGGGCACTGGCTTTTCACATGTCCCTTCTGATGGCACTTCAAACAAACGGGCCCTCGTCGCTCTTCCGGGCAATCACGCGATAGGTGCCCCGTTTTTCGGCAATTATAACACGGTCTTTCAGGCAAGGGTGTTCTCGTTGTCTCCTCTCGGAACGACTCGTCGCGTAGCGGTCGACTCGCGTCACTAGGGCAGTACCCGGGCAGAAATTTCTCAGGGATACCCAGTTTCATGTAAGGTTCCGGTCAGGATGTAATATGGATTCCCTAAAAGGGGTATCCACATGAGAATCCGGATGCGTTCCGACTGTGCATACATTGCGACGATGCGACACCTAATTTCTCATCCGATTCGGGCCAGAATATTATATGGATTCCCTAAAATGGGTATCCGCTTCGGAATCCAGCCGCTTTCTAGTCTGTACACATGGCGGCGATGCGGTGGCAAGAATTCGAAATACTGGCGCCACTTGTGGTTGTGTTGTCCGACTCGATTCGGATCTGAATCGTCTATGTAGTTCGCGTGATGTGTAGATGTCGCGACTTGCGGGGGTACCTGCGCGATGCGGATCTGTTTACCCAATTTGATCCGTGTTTATACGTGCTTTTACTTTGTGCAACGGACGTATTTGATTGAAAGTTTTCTAGCAACACTTTTTTGTGTTTCTCTCTGTTCCATTTATAACAAACAAAGAAAATATAGCCAAACAAGGCCAAATACGTGTACGTCGCCATCGTCGAATACGCAAGGAAATACAGCTTGAACTGCAACGTCAAACTGAAGCAACTGTTTCAATTGTACGAGGTAGGTAAAGATTTATAGAATATAACGATTATCGAAAGGGGAAAAGCTCTAAAGTGTTAATCGTGTTAAAAAAATCCATGTAAAATGAAGTTCTGCAATTTATTGTCGTCGTAAATATTTGTATTAACTATAACTAAAGCTCATACAGGTTGTTGACAAATGTATGTATATTTCAGGTAATACTGAAGAAACTGAAGAATCCACTAAACTTTGTTCGCCTAATGTACATGGATACGTCTGTGAAAATGTTCGAGAATTAATGGACGCTTCTCCTCACAACCTGGAAACTGTTTTCGATGGGGATGAAGAACCCAACAATACAGAAGCTGCTGTTGATATAAGTGAGCGAGATGTGGATATTAATATCACTAATTGAGAAAGCGACGAATCGATGGATGGTCCAAGAGAAATTGAGCAGCTACGTTAATGGGCTATAACATGTGATATTCGACACGCCCATCTTGATAAATTGCTCCAAATCTTGCGAGTGCGGCTGATACCAGGTCTTCCAAAAAGTTGTAAAACATTTTTAAAAACAGAATCAACGCCACATGTCATTTTGGACGTTGAAGGGAATAATGGTGCACTTGCTGGTAAATATGTATATTTTGGCATCGGAAATGGACTGCAGACCTGCGTCAATCCAGAGTTACATAAACAGGGAAGAATCTACCTGCAATTCAATGTCGACGGGTTACCGATATTTTCATCCAGCAAAATGCAAATATGGCCAATCCTCTGCAGAGTATTTACTGATGCAGACCTGTATCAGCCTTTTGTGGTAGCAATATACTGTGGTGAAACAAAACCATATTGCGCAAATTCTTATTTGCGAGATTTCGTGGCAGAAATAAATAGCCTAACAAGGAACGGTATGATCATCAATGAAATAAACTACACAATACACTTACAGTGTTTTGTGTGTGATACACCTGCTCGATCGTTTATGAAAATGACTAAAGGACACGGTGGATACGGTGCGTGCGAACGATGCACTGTCCACGGGATTCGAAGGCATCGCCGGACAGTGTATTTGGATATATTCTGTTCAGACAGAACGGATGAAAGTTTCCGTCGTATGGAAGATGAAGAGCATCACGTGGAACGAACATTGTTGGTCACAATTGATCCCCCTATTAATACGGTCACATCTTTCGTTCTTGACTTCATGCATTTGTGCTGCGGTGGCGTCATGAAGAGACTCCTTGTGGAAAATTGGTTGACCGGAAACTTGAAAGTCCGACTGAGTCCAAGGAGCAGAAGAGAGTTATCAAGGCGGATAGAGGTTCTACGGCAGCACATCCCCACTGAATTTCAAAGAAAAATAAGAAACATTTCACATGCAGCGCAGTATAAAGCAACGGAATATCGTTTCATCCTTCTCTCCAGTGGCCCAATTTTATTTAAAGGTTTGCTACCACCGAACATGTATCGTCATTTTTTGTTGCTCCATGTAGCTTGTCGGATATTATGCACGGAGGAATTTGCCCAGAAATGTAATGCATGTGCTAGAATATACCTTAGAAAATTCGTTGCATTTCTACCACGACTGTACGGATCTCAAGCAAGCATTTTGAATATGCATAACCTCATCCATCTCGCGAATGATGCCAAAAATATGAGATCGTCATTAATGCGAATCACTGCTTTTCCTTTCGAAAGCTTTCTCGGGAAATTAAAAAAGCTGATACGGTCCCCAAACCGACCTCTCGAACAAATTTGCCGGCGTATTCATGAACGAAGTTTTCTAAAAGCAAAAAGACCCATTTTAACAGACCGAGTGAAAATAATTAAAAAAGAACGCGCAGTGGACAGCACGGAGGTCAATGTGCTGAGCGCGAAATATGCAGGATACACTATTACAACTAAGCTACCGAATAACTTGGTTTTCCTGAAAGATACAAAAATTGTTAAGATCACAAAAATGTTTTTGAGGGAAGGATCAAATGAAATAAAATTCGAGGGCGCTGTATGAGATGGTAGGCAAGACATTTTTGATTACCCTACCGCGTCCAGTAATTTAGATATGTACAAATTACACCCACAACGTTTTAATCAAATTTTAACTCTATGCATACACTGTATCGAACGCAAAATGGTGAAGCTAGCATTACATATGCGACCCGGAACAGGAGATGTACACACGTTCGCGATACCACTGCTTCATGTGTGAATGCCACTATACACTCAATAACCATGTAATAGTATTTATGTGTTTATGTACAAAAAGTAATGAATACATATTTATTAATAATAAATCTGTCTTAACATAATTTTAATAAAATGGGTGTTCATAACATGTATCTTTGTTAATAATGAGTATAAAATGAATTTATATGAAATAATATAATCCATACAAATTCATAAGCGACGATCGAAAAATTACGTTCAGACAACAATATTATTTTTAAAAAAAGTACATTTCAAAATGAATTTGTTGTCTATACACACTTTTTCGTTATAAGAGAAATTCAAATTCTCGCGCCAGAAAAGAGTTAGAGAGCGTGCGCGTGCTTACCCAGGTAGCAAAATGTTATCTATATGGCATCCGAAAGATATCGCGAAACGGATACGGATAACTTTTTGGTTGTCCAAAAAGACGCCGTTTTGTATTACACAACGTATCACTTATGTCCGCTTGGCAGATAACTTATTTGTCCGTGATATTGAGGAATCGGCTTCGATTTCGGCCCGTGAGATTTCCAAGGTCGTGGTGGAAAGAAAAAAGGAGTTTTTTTCTGCTCGTTACGTTTCGATCCTTGGTTCGGATCCTCTTCAGACACTTTATTTGTTCTACAAATTTCGCGATACAAATTATATTAATGTAGTTTACAGATTTTTGTATTTGTATTTTGTGTAAAGAATAAGTTTTAGATGTGATATAGTGATTTGTGTGAATTTTGTGTTAGTTAATTTCCTATATTTTTTTAATCGTGGTGATATTGTATGAATGATTATTTATAACAAGTTAATTTATTCTTGGGTAACAAGAATGGTGTGTGAGAGTGTGATGTTGTGAGAAACAATGAGAATTATGTTGGATAACGAACCTGAATATTGTCGATATTTCTAGTTTTCACTTTTGGGTTTATGCTTGGAGGATGGTGATGTAGACAGTATATTTTATATGAAATACTGACTCGTGAGGTTGATTCGCAAGATGGATTAAATTCAATTGATATGTGTCACCGTTTTTTGGCGGTTTTATTATCTGTGAAAGATTGTTATGGTGAAGGAGAATTTATTTCGATCTATTGTCATGGTTAATGAGGTTAATGGGCTATTGTGTGAAAATGGTAATTACCTATTGAAGTAAATTAGAGATATCCTCGCAAGCACAAAAAAAAGGAAAACTAGAAAAATGTTTCTTTGCTCTACATGTCAAGTAGTGACTTCACGGAGAGTTCAAGAAAGACTGAGTGGCGAATTTAATGTTTCTGAAGAGAGGGAGAATGATCCTTTGTCAGTGCTGTGTCAAGCGTTTGAGGGTGCCCGTGTCATGTTAAGAAGTTAAGTGTTATGTCAAGAGTTTTAAAACTTTGTCACGAGTTTAAAATTGATGTGTGTGGTTATGGATCATAAAATATTATTATGATTATATTATTGAATTGTATATTGAGCTAAGATTATTTATGTCAGTTCTAAAATTGATGGCAATGGGATGTGCTTTGATTTGAATCATTTCTAGGATCAATCTTTTTTTGAGCCATTTTTCATTGTTTAAAATTTTTACATCATCAAATTTGAAATCGTGCTTTTGTTCTATTGCGTGTTGTGCTAGAGCAGTGTGTATTTCATTGGTGTGTTTTAGGCTATTTTTGTGTTCATTGATTCTGTTTTTAAGGTATCGTTTTGTTTGGCCTATGTATGTGGAATTACAGTCATTACAATCAATTTTGTATACTATGTTGGATTTTTTGCTGTTATCTATTTTGTCTTTGGTGGAGCCTGTGATCGATGAGATGTTGTGTTTGTTGTTTGTGACTAGTGTTATGTTATATTGTTTGAAAAGACTAATTAATTGGTGATGGATGTTTTTTGCGTATGGTAGATTTATTAGTCTAGAGGAGTCAAAGTTTGTATTATTGTTATTTTGATTGTTGATTGTAGCAAGTCTTTGTTTTATTATTTTTTCAGTGAAAGAAATCGGATAGCAATTTTTTGTCATTGTATTCTTAATAAGTTGGAGATTTTTATGGTGAAAGGACGGATGAGATAGTTTTATTGCTCTGTCAACTAACATGTAAATTATAGCTTTTTTTTGGGAAAGTGGATGGTGTGAGAAAAAGTTTATAAATCTGCCAGACCAAGTAGGTTTTCTGTACCAATTTGTGATTATTGAATTTTGATTGTGGACTAAGAGTATATCGAGAAAGGGAATTTTATTATTTTCTTCTATTTCTGATGTAAATTGTAATTTTGGATTATAAGAGTTAAAAATATTGATTGTGGATTCAATTTTGTCGGTTGGTAATGCAATAATAATGTCATCAACATATCTTTTGTATAGTGGTAATGAGAATTTTAATTTTTCTAAGCAATTTTCCTCTAAATCAATCATAACGATGTTGGATAATATCGGAGCAAGAGGTGAACCCATTGGTAATCCAGAAGTTTGTTGATAAATTTTGTTTTGGAAAGTGAAATAAGTTGAAAACATAATGTATTCTATGGCTTTAGTTATTTCATTTAGTGGAAAAGTTTCGGAAAATAGATTTGATCTTTTTTGAAGACTTTGAACAACTAGATGTAATGGAATATTGGTGTAGAGTGATACGACATCAAAAGAGACAAGTTTGTAGTTTAGTGGGATTGATATGTTTGAGACTGATTGTTTTAGATAAAAGCTGTCTTTGACGTGTGAATTTGTTGTGTGTATTAGTTTAGATAATTTTGATTGGATAAATTCTGCTAATTTATGTGTTGGGCTATTGATTGATGATACTATTGGGCGAAGTGGAAAGTTTTCTTTGTGAATTTTTGGAAGGCAATATAGACGAGCTAAGTTGCAATTTTCTGCTTTTAGGTATTTAAATTTTGTTTCATCAATGATTTTTAGATTTTTCCATCTGGAGAGAATATTGTTTATGCCTTTTTGTAGGATGTTGATGGGGTTCTTATTTGTTAGTTTATAGGTTGAGGGGTCTGCGAGTAAATTGTATGTTTTTTCAATGTAATCTGATTTGTTTAAAATGACTGTTGAATTTCCTTTATCTGCTCGTGTAATTAACAGTTGTGGATTGTTTTTTAAAAAAGACGAAGTGTGATTTATAATTTTAATAGTGTTGGAAAATGATGTAGGTATATTCATTTTGTCTATGATTTTAGTAAATTCTTTTTTGATTTCATATTGTCTAGGTTTGTCGAGTAGAGATCCTAGTTTGGATTCAAGTTCTGAGATGGAGTTGTGGATATAGTTTTTTATATTTTAAGGTTTGAGATAAGGAAAACAGAATTTTTCTCCAAGAGATAGGAATGTGAAGATGTGTGATGGAATATCAGTGTTGGAGAGATTTATAAGCCATTCTTTTGTGTTGTATTTTGTAATTGTTGAATTGATATTATTCAGAGGATCGGTAAAGGAATTATTATTTTCGTCATGTTGCTTTTTTGTGAAAATTGAGTTTGAGGAAATGTAGTTATGTGTTGGTTTATTTCGGTTTATATGATTCTGGTAATGTGTGTTGTTTTGATCAAGATGTATTTGTGAGTCTATTGTTCTTAAGAATTCATCATGATTGAAAATATGTTGGTGTATATTCAAGGTTCGTTGGAGTCTAAGATTTTGGAGTTTTTTTTGGTGTTTTTCATAAGTGAATAATGATAATTTGTTTAATTTTGTTTTTTCAAATGAGAAGAATTTTTCTTTTATAGTGTTGTGAGTTTTGTTGATTATTTCGGTGTTTTTTCCTATTTTTTTGGTTAGTACTTTGATTCGAAAATTGAGATCGTCTATGTCAATATTTAATATTGATTTGTGAATTTTGTGTGTTGCTTTGTTTAGTTTAAATTTTCCTTTGTTTCCTGAAATTTGTATGTTGAAGTTTTTGGAATAAATGTGTTTTGGTACTAAACCTTCCTGTCTACATTTTAGTAAAAATCGAAGTTGTTGTTTTAGGCGAGTCTTCGTTGCAGCGTCGCGTTTCCAATTTTTGAAAGCTGCTAAGATGATGTATCCGAAAAGTTGTGCTATCTCGCCGAAGAAGGTCATTTTTGTCGAGTTTATAGCCAGTCGTTTCCAATTAGTCTGAGTAGTGTGCGGCCGTGTTGATAATACGTGATATTGAGGAATCGGCTTCGATTTCGGCCCGTGAGATTTCCAAGGTCGTGGTGGAAAGAAAAAAGGAGTTTTTTTCTGCTCGTTACGTTTCGATCCTTGGTTCGGATCCTCTTCAGACACTTTATTTGTTCTACAAATTTCGCGATACAAATTATATTAATGTAGTTTACAGATTTTTGTATTTGTATTTTGTGTAAAGAATAAGTTTTAGATGTGATATAGTGATTTGTGTGAATTTTGTGTTAGTTAATTTCCTATATTTTTTTAATCGTGGTGATATTGTATGAATGATTATTTATAACAAGTTAATTTATTCTTGGGTAACAAGAATGGTGTGTGAGAGTGTGATGTTGTGAGAAACAATGAGAATTATGTTGGATAACGAACCTGAATATTGTCGATATTTCTAGTTTTCACTTTTGGGTTTATGCTTGGAGGATGGTGATGTAGACAGTATATTTTATATGAAATACTGTCTCGTGAGGTTGATTCGCAAGATGGATTTAATTCAATTGATATGTGTCACCGTTTTTTGGCGGTTTTATTATCTGTGAAAGATTGTTATGGTGAAGGAGAATTTATTTCGATCTATTGTCATGGTTAATGAGGTTAATGGGCTATTGTGTGAAAATGGTAATTACCTATTAAAGTAAATTAGAGATATCCTCGCAAGCACAAAAAAAAGGAAAACTAGAAAAATGTTTCTTTGCTCTACATGTCAAGTAGTGACTTCACGGAGAGTTCAAGAAAGACTGAGTGGCGAATTTAATGTTTCTGAAGAGAGGGAGAATGATCCTTTGTCAGTGCTGTGTCAAGCGTTTGAGGGTGCCCGTGTCATGTTAAGAAGTTCAGTGTTATGTCAAGAGTTTTAAAACTTTGTCACGAGTTTAAAATTGATGTGTGTGGTTATGGATGATAAAATATTATTATGATTATATTATTGAATTGTATATTGAGCTAAGATTATTTATGTCAGTTCTAAAATTGATGGCATTGGGATGTGCTTTGATTTGAATCATTTCTAGGATCAATCTTTTTTTGAGCCATTTTTCATTGTTTAAAATTTTTACATCATCAAATTTGAAATCGTGCTTTTGTTCTATTGCGTGTTGTGCTAGAGCAGTGTGTATTTCATTGGTGTGTTTTAGGGTATTTTTGTGTTCATTGATTCTGTTTTTAAGGTATCGTTTTGTCTGGCCTATGTATGTGGAATTACAGTCATTACAATCAATTTTGTATACTATGTTGGATTTTTTGCTGTTATCTATTTTGTCTTTGGTGGAGCCTGTGATCGATGAGATGTTGTGTTTGTTGTTTGTGACTAGTGTTATGTTATATTGTTTGAAAAGACGAATTAATTGGTGATGGATGTTTTTTGCGTATGGTAGATTTATTAGTCTAGAGGAGTCAAAGTTTGTATTATTGTTATTTTGATTGTTGATTGTAGCAAGTCTTTGTTTTATTATTTTTTCAGTGAAAGAAATCGGATAGCAATTTTTTGTCATTGTATTCTTAATAAGTTGGAGATTTTTATGGTGAAAGGACGGATGAGATAGTTTTATTGCTCTGTCAACTAACATGTAAATTATAGCTTTTTTTTGGGAAAGTGGATGGTGTGAGAAAAAGTTTATAAATCTGCCAGACCAAGTAGGTTTTCTGTACCAAGTAGGTTTTCTGTACCTTAAAAAAATATAGGAAATTAACTAACACAAAATTCACACAAATCACTATATCACATCTAAAACTTATTCTTTACACAAAATACAAATACAAAAATCTGTAAACTACATTAATATAATTTGTATCGCGAAATTTGTAGAACAAATAAAGTGTCTGAAGAGGATCCGAACCAAGGATCGAAACGTAACGAGCAGAAAAAAACTCCTTTTTTCTTTCCACCACGACCTTGGAAATCTCACGGGCCGAAATCGAAGCCGATTCCTCAATATCACGTATTATCAACACGGCCGCACACTACTCAGACTAATTGGAAACGACTGGCTATAAACTCGACAAAAATGACCTTCTTCGGCGAGATAGCACAACTTTTCGGATACATCATCTTAGCAGCTTTCAAAAATTGGAAACGCGACGCTGCAACGAAGACTCGCCTAAAACAACAACTTCGATTTTTACTAAAATGTAGACAGGAAGGTTTAGTACCAAAACACATTTATTCCAAAAACTTCAACATACAAATTTCAGGAAACAAAGGAAAATTTAAACTAAACAAAGCAACACACAAAATTCACAAATCAATATTAAATATTGACATAGACGATCTCAATTTTCGAATCAAAGTACTAACCAAAAAAATAGGAAAAAACACCGAAATAATCAACAAAACTCACAACACTATAAAAGAAAAATTCTTCTCATTTGAAAAAACAAAATTAAACAAATTATCATTATTCACTTATGAAAAACACCAAAAAAAACTCCAAAATCTTAGACTCCAACGAACCTTGAATATACACCAACATATTTTCAATCATGATGAATTCTTAAGAACAATAGACTCACAAATACATCTTGATCAAAACAACACACATTACCAGAATCATATAAACCGAAATAAACCAACACATAACTACATTTCCTCAAACTCAATTTTCACAAAAAAGCAACATGACGAAAATAATAATTCCTTTACCGATCCTCTGAATAATATCAATTCAACAATTACAAAATACAACACAAAAGAATGGCTTATAAATCTCTCCAACACTGATATTCCATCACACATCTTCACATTCCTATCTCTTGGAGAAAAATTCTGTTTTCCTTATCTCAAACCTTCAAATATAAAAAACTATATCCACAACTCCATCTCAGAACTTGAATCCAAACTAGGATCTCTACTCGACAAACCTAGACAATATGAAATCAGAAAAGAATTTACTAAAATCATAGACAAAATGAATATACCTACATCATTTTCCAACACTATTAAAATTATAAATCACACTTCGTCTTTTTTAAAAAACAATCCACAACTGTTAATTACACGAGCAGATAAAGGAAATTCAACAGTCATTTTAAACAAATCAGATTACATTGAAAAAACATACAATTTACTCGCAGACCCCTCAACCTATAAACTAACAAATAAGAACCCCATCAACATCCTACAAAAAGGCATAAACAATATTCTCTCCAGATGGAAAAATCTAAAAATCATTGATGAAACAAAATTTAAATACCTAAAAGCAGAAAATTGCAACTTAGCTCGTCTATATTGCCTTCCAAAAATTCACAAAGAAAACTTTCCACTTCGCCCAATAGTATCATCAATCAATAGCCCAACACATAAATTAGCAGAATTTATCCAATCAAAATTATCTAAACTAATACACACAACAAATTCACACGTCAAAGACAGCTTTTATCTAAAACAATCAGTCTCAAACATATCAATCCCACTAAACTACAAACTTGTCTCTTTTGATGTCGTATCACTCTACACCAATATTCCATTACATCTAGTTGTTCAAAGTCTTCAAAAAAGATCAAATCTATTTTCCGAAACTTTTCCACTAAATGAAATAACTAAAGCCATAGAATACATTATGTTTTCAACTTATTTCACTTTCCAAAACAAAATTTATCAACAAACTTCTGGATTACCAATGGGTTCACCTCTTGCTCCGATATTATCCAACATCGTTATGATTGATTTAGAGGAAAATTGCTTAGAAAAATTAAAATTCTCATTACCACTATACAAAAGATATGTTGATGACATTATTATTGCATTACCAACCGACAAAATTGAATCCACAATCAATATTTTTAACTCTTATAATCCAAAATTACAATTTACATCAGAAATAGAAGAAAATAATAAAATTCCCTTTCTCGATATACTCTTAGTCCACAATCAAAATTCAATAATCACAAATTGGTACAGAAAACCTACTTGGTCTGGCAGATTTATAAACTTTTTCTCACACCATCCACTTTCCCAAAAAAAAGCTATAATTTACATGTTAGTTGACAGAGCAATAAAACTATCTCATCCATCCTTTCACCATAAAAATCTCCAACTTATTAAGAATACAATGACAAAAAATTGCTATCCGATTTCTTTCACTGAAAAAATAATAAAACAAAGACTTGCTACAATCAACAATCAAAATAACAATAATACAAACTTTGACTCCTCTAGACTAATAAATCTACCATACGCAAAAAACATCCATCACCAATTAATTCGTCTTTTCAAACAATATAACATAACACTAGTCACAAACAACAAACACAACATCTCATCGATCACAGGCTCCACCAAAGACAAAATAGATAACAGCAAAAAATCCAACATAGTATACAAAATTGATTGTAATGACTGTAATTCCACATACATAGGCCAAACAAAACGATACCTTAAAAACAGAATCAATGAACACAAAAATAGCCTAAAACACACCAATGAAATACACACTGCTCTAGCACAACACGCAATAGAACAAAAGCACGATTTCAAATTTGATGATGTAAAAATTTTAAACAATGAAAAATGGCTCACAAAAAGATTGATCCTAGAAATGATTCAAATCAAAGCACATCCCAATGCCATCAATTTTAGAACTGACATAAATAATCTTAGCTCAATATACAATTCAATAATATAATCATAATAATATTTTATCATCCATAACCACACACATCAATTTTAAACTCGTGACAAAGTTTTAAAACTCTTGACATAACACTTAACTTCTTAACATGACACGGGCACCCTCAAACGCTTGACACAGCACTGACAAAGGATCATTCTCCCTCTCTTCAGAAACATTAAATTCGCCACTCAGTCTTTCTTGAACTCTCCGTGAAGTCACTACTTGACATGTAGAGCAAAGAAACATTTTTCTAGTTTTCCTTTTTTTTGTGCTTGCGAGGATATCTCTAATTTACTTCAATAGGTAATTACCATTTTCACACAATAGCCCATTAACCTCATTAACCATGACAATAGATCGAAATAAATTCTCCTTCACCATAACAATCTTTCACAGATAATAAAACCGCCAAAAAACGGTGACACATATCAATTGAATTAAATCCATCTTGCGAATCAACCTCACGAGACAGTATTTCATATAAAATATACTGTCTACATCACCATCCTCCAAGCATAAACCCAAAAGTGAAAACTAGAAATATCGACAATATTCAGGTTCGTTATCCAACATAATTCTCATTGTTTCTCACAACATCACACTCTCACACACCATTCTTGTTACCCAAGAATAAATTAACTTGTTATAAATAATCATTCATACAATATCACCACGATTAAAAAAATATAGGAAATTAACTAACACAAAATTCACACAAATCACTATATCACATCTAAAACTTATTCTTTACACAAAATACAAATACAAAAATCTGTAAACTACATTAATATAATTTGTATCGCGAAATTTGTAGAACAAATAAAGTGTCTGAAGAGGATCCGAACCAAGGATCGAAACGTAACGAGCAGAAAAAAACTCCTTTTTTCTTTCCACCACGACCTTGGAAATCTCACGGGCCGAAATCGAAGCCGATTCCTCAATATCACGTATTATCAACACGGCCGCACACTACTCAGACTAATTGGTAACTTATTTGTCTCCGATAGTTAACCATACGGCAACTTTTAATGGTTAACAAAGCGTCGACAAAAGGTTAACTCTTTTCGGTTGTCGGTACGTTAGCGCAAAGCCATTAAATCGATATATCTGAAAGATATCTTCTTAAAGGCACCAAAATGCCAAGATACCACTGCCATCTAAAAGTCGTCCAATAGACATCCGAATGAGGTTAACAAAACGACATCTAAACGGTATCGAAGAGTACTATCGAAAAGATATCTATTTATTGGCGATATATATGTATAACAGAATCCTATCCATTTCTTTATAAAAATTAACCTATTAATAGTCTAGAATATTTATATAGCTCAATAATCTAGCCTTTTAATAAGTTAATTTTTATAATGAAGAAATTGATAAGATATTGTTATGTAGGTTTCGAAATGGGTTAGGTCATTATAAATAAAACATCGATTAATTCATTATAAGTGAAATGTAATTTAATATTATAAAGACGGTACAGTCGTTGTTAGACTTCTCTCCCGTTGCAGTCACGTCTTTTGGTGGTTGCCATGCTCCAAACGATCCCTTGGATAACCTCAAAAGTAGACCTACGCTTTCAGAATAAAAAGACAGTACATTAAATACATATATGTACTCACAGAGGCGAAAAGAATAGTATGATAAAAGGCACTCAAGTATATATATTTCAAAAACTGTATTCTTTTAACTACTTATTGTTACACACCATTTTTTGCCGGTGAAATGAAATATGACACGCTACATTCGCACTATGAAAAAAGTGATCCGTTGAATGTGATCTTTAGGACAACATTTGGTTGACTTTATACTGTTTCCCGCCAATACCAAATATCTTAAAAGACAGCATGTTACCGATATCTGAAAGATGTCATGAAAAAGACGTCTTATGTAATTCGTCTTTATGATATCCTTTGGCTAACGTTGAACTAGATAAATAGATAACAGTAAATAGATAACTTTCTGATAACTTAAAAAAGTCATCAATTGGATAATATTTTGGGATACATTTTAGACATCCGTTTTCATCGCCGAAAGATATCATAAAAAAGATAACTTTACGGCAGCATTATACGGGATGTCACTTGAAAGATGTCGAATAGTTATCTTATGGTCATATCTTAAAGGTAACCTGACAACGGTGACTTATTGATGTCAATTGGACATTTATGCTGCCTGGGTACTGCGTGGGGCCCAGCGCCCACGTGGTTGGAGTTATAGCGCCGTCCTGAGTTGCCGCCAAATTGCCGAGAGTGCTTGTTTTTTAGAACGTAAAGAAAGAACGTGAGAAAATCATACACGATCTCGAAAAAAGCTGAAAGGGTAAGTATGTTTAAGATCATCAATGCATTTTTCATAATATAATCACAATGCATAATGCAATCACATTATGACAACGAAGGAAAATACCAAACGTTAATTAGAAATATTTTAACGTTTTTAGGTTATTTCAACGCAAGATGTTGGCGGGCGCGGTGAAACGAGACCGGGGGAGACCAGAAAAACGGGATCCCACGAGTAAGTATAATATATTCACAATCAAAGAAGCTTAGTTTGCCGTATTGATGTGATCAAATCTGATCAATGGTATTTTATGTTCGCAGGCTGGAAAACTTCGTATAATTTTCAACTCGTCGAATTTTGCGAATCCGATGCCGGAGGACTCGCCGACGTCGATATCGTCCCAACGTCATGGATTTCTGTCAACGAGCATGAAAAGAAGTGTGTCGCGAAGTATCCGCCGCCGCTGTACAACGTCAAATCTTGCAAAAGACTTCACGATTTAGTGGCGAAAAATTCTTCTCCTCCCGACGATTGGCCGTGGTGAGATGTAAAAATAAAAGGTGGTGCAGGTAAGAATACATTTTCAATAATTTTTTCCACCTGGCATTTTTCTTAGACGATATGTGAAAAGAACCTCCAGAAATTCTCTCTTCTTCTCTCTTTAGTACTTTTTAAAGTAAAGAGAGAGATTGATTGATTGATGTTTATTAGCTTTCTCAGCTATTTGTTGTACATATTGTTACATATTTCCTTAAATCTAAGTACATCTCACTTTACTGTTGACACAACATATTCTTTTAACATTCGTTTAAACTGCTCGACTTTTTCACAGCCTTTTAGATCAGCTGGCAATGCATTATACATTTTCACTCCGTCATAGTACATACTCTTTTGTGCGCTTCGCGTTCTCCGAAATTGTATTACAATATTTTCCGCTTGTCGTGTCTCCCTACCACTCCTCGTTCTCACTACTTGTAACCGACTTTTCAATTCTTTGGGCAGTAGATTTTTCACTGCTTTAAATATAAATATACATACATTGTAGTACAATCTTTGCCTTACAGACATAAATTGCACCGCATTCAGCATATCTTCCACCTTTGTGTATCGGTTGCATTGCAATATGACTCTCATCGCTCTGTTTTGCGCGATCTGCAGTTTATTCAACTCTGTTTCTCCCATACCCACTAACAGCGTTGCACAATATTCAAAGTGCGGGGCGATAATAGTTTTATATATGACACATCTCGTATACGCAGATACGTAATGACCTACTCTATTTAGGAAACTCGTTTTTTTACCAATTTTTTTTAACATATACTCACAGTGTTCTTTAAATCGTAGCTTGTCATCAATAATTATACCCAAATATTTCATCGTTTCCACTCTCTCTAGTTCCGTTCCATCCAAACACTTGAGTACAATATTCTCACTCGCACTTTTTCTTATACTGCTGACAATCATATATTTTGTTTTCTCTACATTCATTTTTAATTTATTTCTATCCATCCACTTTTCCACTATATTTAATAATATATTCATCTTTCTCTCCACTTCCGCGCTGCTTTTGCCAGTTACATATATGACTGTATCGTCAGCAAACATTTTTATTGCACATTCCTCTGTACACAAATTAACTATATCATTTATATATATAATAAATAGCAACGGCCCCAGTACTGACCCCTGCGGTACCCCATGTTCATTGGAAATAATTTCAGACCATTCATTATTAAATCGAACTTGCTGTGTTCTATTTCTTAAGTACGTTCGGAACCAATCTAATACCTTTTCTCTAATCCCATATTGGTATAATTTGTCTAATAATATTTCCCTGTCTATGGTCTCAAAAGCTCGTCTTAGATCCATGAAGATTACTCCTACCAATTTTCCTTCACTAATGTTCATTTTCCATTCGTCTACAACAGTTTGAATCGCCGTTTCACACGAATATTGCTTTCTAAATCCCGACTGATGCTCCGTTATAATGGTATTGGCCTCTAAATGTTTTTCAATTTGATTTTTCACTACTAATTCGAGCACTTTTTCGTACAGTGGCAACATATTAATTGGCCTGTACTGACTGGCTTTCTCAGCCTTGTTCATCTTTGGAATCGGTATAATCGTGGAAGTTTTCCAGCTGTCCGGGCAACGTCCCTCCCTTAGCGACCCATTTATTATTTCCACAAATTCCTCTTTTATTGCACTAAACGCCATTTTTAATACATCACTTGTTATTCCTTCTTCAGTTCCCTTCTTTTTTGGGAGTTCCATCACAATCTTCTCTAGGTCCTTTATTTCAACAACATTAAATTCTCCCATTATTCTTTCCTCATCCATCCCAACGCCCGTTACAATCCTTCTTCTGTTTGGGCTCCCAGACGTATCCCGCTCTATTGAATTAACTATATTGTTTATACTTTGTACATAAAACACATTAAATTTATCAGCTATATTACCTCCCATCATGTCATCCAATATCTCAAAGTCTATGTTTTCTACTTCCCGTGTACCCATTGGTCCTCCTTTAATTAATTCTTTTCATGTTTTCCACATTTTTGTCGGGTCCTTCTTGTTGTCGTCTATCATCTTTTCATAATATTCCTTTTTCTTTTCTCTTATTAATTTAACTACCGTATTCCTTTCTATTTTAAATTGCTGCCACTTTTCATCCAAGCCAGTGAAAACTGCTACTTTGTATGCCTCATCTCTTCTTCTCGCTGCTACTGTGATATCTTCCGAATACCATTTTTTCCCGTCCCAAACCCTTGGAATCTTGACTGTTCTTTCCGGTGCAAACGTATCGAGTGCATCCACTATGTTATCAACAAGCATTTTTGCTCGTTGGCTTACCTCTACACCATCCATTTGTCTTGTGGTAGTGCTCAACATCCTAGAAAATTCCTTCGCATCGATTTTACTATAGTTTCTTGCTTTATATTCCCTGCACTCATTATTTTCCGTCTTTTTTTTTACCTAATATGACTTTTATCCATCCATGGTCCGTTATCTTTGGTTCATGCTCCACCTGAACTTGTGCACTCATATTAGCAAATAATAAATCTATAATTGTTCGGCTATTTTGCGTTATTCTCGTTGGATTATTAACATATTGCTTCATCCCTAGACTCATCATTCCTGTTATTAACTTCTTTTTATAGAACGTTTCTACTGTAACATCGATATTAAAGTCACCTATTATCAAACAGTCTCCTTTTATTGTTAGTTCCTCAGTAATGTCTTCTATGTATCGTATAAAATCTGCATCCGACGCACTTGGTGAGTGATACACAACTGCGATCACTCCTTTATAATGTTCGTCCTTGACCTCTATTCCAGCACACCAACAGTTTGACTCTATTTTACTTATTGGTATCATATCAAATTTAATACCGTCTCTGACGTATAAGATCACACCACCTGTGTTCCTATTCTCCGCATCACATCTGACTATACCGTATCCCGGTATAAACACTTCACTGTTTTCTATTTCGGTCGTCACCCTGGTCTCTGATAACGCTATAATTGCAGGTTTCATTCTGTCCACTACTTGGTATCGTATTTCATCCTTGTGTGCAATAAGACTTTGCGCATTCGTATACCATAACGTTTCTTCCTGCTGTAGGTGCTAATCGTCCCAACCTGCTCTCCTCTTCTCTTCTTGGATTGCTCTTTTATACGTTGGGCATTCCCGATCCAGTGCGTCATGTTCCGTATTTATCTCTAGGTTGAATGCTCTGTTTTTGAACACACAGTTTATGCACTTGTTTTCCGCCGCTGTACACCTACTCGCTTCGTGGTTTCCGGCACATTTATGACATGTTTCCTCTCTTGTGCAGTTCTTTGCTATATGATAGTAGCCCCAACATTTGTAGCATCGCTTCACATTGATGTGGTTGTATACCGGACACTTTCTCCATCCCACGCTGATTTTGCCTTTCATCAATAGCTCTTGATGGGTTCCTTCATCGACTATCATTATTATTGAGCCTTCGTGTCTTCCTTCTTTGTTTATTCTTTTGACAATTTTCATCTCCCTTCCTTCATTTTCTTCCATTGCGTTCTGCCTCTTTATTGTTTCAACCAGCTCATCGTCTGCCAACTCTAATTCGTCCGCCTCCATGTTGACAATCTTAATTTTCGGTTTTTGTTGCATCGTTTCGGTGACTTTGAAACCTTCGCCCATTTTCTCCTGGACTATGGTCTTTACCTTTTCTGTTTCTTCGGTCGTTTCACAGCCCAAAATCACTGTTCCATTACTACCTTTCTTCAACCTTGTTACTCCCACAGCCATGTTTTTTATGTCGACCTTTTCTTTGATCGTCTTTTTTGTAGCCTCACTTTCTTGTTTTTCTTTAGGCTTGATAATTATGACCTTCTCTTTTTTCTTTTCTTTGACGGCTCCTGAATAGGTTTTTGGTACTTCCCGTCCTGGACCTAGAACTCCTTCTTGCAGCATCCTCTTGATTTCTTCGATTTCGTTCTTCATACCTTCTAATTCTTCTTGGACTATTTCTTTAATAATAATCTTAACTTCTTTCTTGCATGCAACTTCATCCTTTAAGTCTTTCACGGTTTTCACCAACCAGTCTATTTTTACTTCCATATTTGCTGACGCACTCATAACTCTGCTTGCGGTATTTGACCCAGTTGAACCAAATCGGTCTCTGCTGAAACTGCTGCTACCTGCCGCGGGTGTAGAATTCTTCGGGGTTTCGTCAACTGGAAAGTTTTCGAGGGTACCCTTACACTGCACTAATTCTCTGTTTTTATTGTACACCTTATGCTTATTCACACATCCCGGATGATAAAAAAGTTTCGGACACGTCTTACATCGTACTGCCACGTTTTTGATCGCTTTTCTGCAACCTGAGCATCGATATTCATCGTACTCAGTCGTGGTATCCATTGTCAGTACGGTCGGTAAGTGACCATCCCGCACTGCGTTATTCCTTATTGCGCGGTCTTACCGTGCCACCGTGGCAGCGGTAATGGTCGCCGTCACTTTCTTCGCGAATCAAACAATGTCAGTCCCAAAAAGGTTCACAGGCCCGCGATCCCGATAGGTATCAGAATCATCGATAGTTCAAACTGTTCACCACACAAAACTGATCACTTTGTTATAGTTTTTATTTTTATTGCTGACTTTATTCCACTAAAAAATTGGCTCAATGACGGAGCGCATTTGACACACGTCTGAAGTCCATCTCAGAGAGAGAGAGAGAGAGAGAGAGAGAGAGAGAGAGAGAGAGAGAGAGAGAGAGAGAGAGAGAGAGAGAGAGAGAGAGAGAGAGAGAGAGAGAGAGAGAGAGAGAGAGAGAGAGAGAGAGAGAGAGAGAGAGAGAGAGTTTCTGCACTAATTTTTGTAAAAAAGACAATTTCCGCAGTACTTTGTTTGAGACAACTTTGCTACAAGCATACAAAGTTCCTTCACAATGAGCTTTTCTTATATGAAGTGCGGCGGACATGCTTTTTGACATATCTGCGAAGACTTGCGAAGCGCAGTGCATGGTCATCATGACAAAGTGGGAAGTAGCAATGATGCCCATGCACTGGGATTCGAGAATCCCGTAATATTTCTACCTTGCTATGATGGCCATGCGCTGGGCTTCGCAAGTCTTCGCAGGTTTGTCAAAAAGCTTGTTTGCCAGGCTTGGTATGAATAATTTTACTGCGAATGAACTTTGTATATTCATAGCGCGGTTTACTTTAATAAAGTACTGCGGAGATTCTCCTTCGCTCTCTCTCTCTCTCTCTCTCTCTCTCTCTCTCTCTCTCTCTCTCTCTCTCTCTCTCTCCCTCTCTCTCTCTCTATCTCTCTCTCTCTCTTTTAAAAAAAGGTATTATGGAGAATCTCTCGAAAAGGTTTTTTTTTAAATACGTATTAAGAAAAATTCTAGACTGTATACGCACATGATTATCTGAGAGCTCTTGTTGTCGCGCTTGAAGGTCATGCGCTGGACTTTGCAAGTCTCCGCAGGGGTGTCAAAAAACATTTCCGCAGTGCTTTGTATAAGCAAACGATTCTGCGAAGGAACTGTGTACGTCAGTAATGAGTGAGGCTTACTCAAAGAAAGTCCTGCGGAGACTCTTTCTGTGTTTCTTTAGTTTTATACAGATAAAGCACTGTTGTAGGTTAGGTTATACGGAATATTAAAATGTTATGTACCTTACAACCTAACCGACAAGAGTTTTTCATCTGCATAAAATCAAGGAAACAGAGAAAGAGTCTCCGAAGGACTTTGTTGAAGTAAACCTCACTACGAACGTACAAAGTTCCTTCACAGAAAGGTTTACTTATTGGAAGCACTGCAGAGATGCTTTTCAACAATCCTGCGGAGACTTGCCAAGTCCAGTGCATGCCCTCTAAGCTCGACAAGAAGAATTGTGAAAGATTCATATTTGCTATAGATCCTAGAATTTTTTTCATGTGTCATTTTTTTCTGTACTTGTTATTTCTATTATAGATACATACAAGGAAGCTGTCTCGAGGCTAAATAAATTAAAAACCGCTTCCTATGGATACACGACAGATTGTGATATAGCCGGGGCGTTGAAGGCACAGAAAATTACAGACAGTATAATGAGAAAGATTTTTCGAGAACGACTCGAAATCGCGGAAAAATTCGATGATGGTTGGACAGACAAAGGTAAGGATACGATTTCTTTTATTCATGTACGATTTTTAATATTGATTTAAAATATTTCAATTTGGTTCAGTTTTTTAAAATTTGACTTTATCTGTTCGTTAAGAAGCTATAATAAAAACTGAAGTTGTTGTTTTTGCTTCCTTGTAGAAGTGAAAAACAGAAATGTAATTTCGCTCATTTTAATTTTTTCTTTTATTTTCACAGCTTCGGAAGAGAATCTGAATTTCAACGACGACTCTTCTAATGAGTCGGAGCCCGTACGGGAAACAAGGAAGAAGCAAACCGCAATAAAGAGAAAAAAATCGATTACGGGCCAATTTCTGGAAAAGGACCCGTGGAAAACTTTTTCAGAAGCCATTGGTACGTGATTTGATTGAATGGTTTTAGTATAGTGATAAGTCATATCGCTATTTTTTATACGCAATTCTATCAAACTAAAAAATAGTGTGGGTGTAGTTAGGTATACGCACACACACACACACATACACACACACGCACGCACGCACGCACGCACGCACGCACGCACGCATGCACGCACGCACGCACGCACGCACGCACGCACGCACGCACGCACGCACGCACGCACGCACGCACGCACGCACGCACACACATACACACAATTTTTTTTGTATTATGAATAGTTTTGAATTACAGTATGTTGTATTCACACAGTTCTTTTATTACTACATTCTTATCAAAATATAATTATAGTTTTGTGTCTTTCACTTTCTAATGATCTATTTCAGCCAGTACTGATCTAGCCGACAGCAACAATAATGATGTGGAACTAACCGCACAAAAAATGACTGGCGATGGAAAAAACAAAAAAGGTACATACATATGTACACTTGAATATTTTCCGCGTATCGCACTACATGACTTTCAAATTTTCTACATGATTTTCAGTGTATTTGTTAAAAAGCGAAAAAAAAATCACTTTTTGTCTTTACTTATTTATAAAAGTAAAAAACAAAAACAGTAATATAATTTTGCTCATTTTCATTTTTACTTCTATTCTCATAGCTACTCAAGAAAATCTAGCCGATTTTAATGACACTTCTGATGACTCTGAAGCTGTACGAGTATCAAGAAGGAAACGGTCGGGTTACCCTCGGGAAAGTGACACATCCATAACTCTTTCAGGAGCCATTGGTAAGTGATTTGATTGCATGATTCTGGTATAGTGGTAGATAAAAATTGTAGTAGGTGAATTCATTGAATATATATTTAGAAACTAAGAACTATTACAAATATTTTGCAAAATCAAGAACCTATCGTTGACGACACACAAATACAATTCGATTATAATCTCAGTTTTGCGTAACATTAACTATGTTATTTTTTTTTCTGTACATATATGTGTGGTTTTTTTAAAGAGGTTTAGCGGGAAAATGCTTCCGCACCGTAGCAAATAATTGCGGTGTGTCGGGCTTGCACCGACTAAAAACCCCCATTCCTCTGTGGCCTTACAAATTCTCCCGCGGGACGACCGCTAGGTATTACATCGCGGGAGAGGCCTTAGCCGTAGCTCTTCCTGCAGTGTTATCAGACGACCGTACATCCCCCGTTCCACTCTAGATGTTATGAGTGGTTTAGGGGTTCGTGTCGCTGATTTAATCTATGACTGCCTGGTCTACCGGCGTCGTCTTCTTCCTCGCACGTTCTGCACGTCGCAACTCCTTCATCACTGCGGCAGCATAAGCCGATACCGCTGTCCATGCGTCTGCTGACTTCAGCATCAACTCAACCAGGTTGTCCGAGGTGATGCGTGTCTCCAGCTGATCCTCGATTATCGCGCGGGAGGCACTAAAACGTGGGCATTGGAACAATGCACATTCCGCGTTCTCCTCGACTGCTACACATGCTGGGCAGTCCGGGGAATCTTCATAATTAAACTTATAGAGATAAGCCCGAAAACAGCCGTGTCCTGAGATCACTTGAGTGAGATAATAGTTGAGCTCCTCGTGTAGACGGTTCACCCATATCTCCACCTTCGGGATTAGTCGATGTGTCCACCTTCCCTTGGGAGAAGCATCCCACATCGTCTGCCACTGGTTGAGACTGGTTGCTCTCGCTTCTGTCCTTGCATAACTGGGGTTTCTAGCTCCCTTCTGCTGGTACATCGATTTACGCTCCTCGGCAAGCACCTCAATGGGCAGCATTCCCGCGATCATGTTGATAGCGTCCTCGGAGACAGTGCGAAACGCACAAGCTACCCTCAAGGCACTGACGCGATACGTTGCCGCAGCCTTCCTGCGGTACTCCTGGATTTTCAGTGCATCAGCCCATATGGGTATGCCATAGGTGAGCACTGAGGTCGTCACTGATGACAGCAGCTTCCTCCTCTTCTGTCTGGGGCCACCAACATTAGGCATGAGTCGCGCCAGCGTGGTAGCCACCCCAGCGGCCTTTCTGCTGATCTGCTCGGTTTGCTCTTTGAAGTTCAGCCTCGCGTCGAGAATCACACCCAGGTACCGAATGAACGGTTGGGATGTGATATCGGAGTTTCCAACCCTGAGCGTCACCGTTTCCATCACCTTCCTGCTGGATACGAGGAGTACTTCTGTTTTGTGGGCTGCAAGATGCAGTCCAACAGAAAACATCCATTCCTTTATCTTGGCGAAAGCTTCGCCGAAGAGTGCGGTGATTTGCTCCAGGAATTTGGCGATGACAATCAGCGCCGCGTCATCTGCGAACGCTACAATGGACACTCCTTTCGGCAATTTTAATAGTAGCAGATCATTGTACATGATGATCCACAGAAGCGGTCCAAGTACAGAGCCCTGAGGAACTCCTCCAGTCACCCTATACGTCTTTGGTCCATCCTCTGTGTCGTACATGAGCCACCTATTACATAGGTAACTCGCCACTATTCTCCGTAGGTACCATGATACACCTAATGTTTGTAGGGCATCCATGATACACTTCCATAAGGCCGAGTTGAAAGCGTTTTTGACGTCGAGAGCGACAACTGCGCAGTACTTCTTCGACCGTCTTGTCCATCGTTTCCCCGCAGTCGCATCCTGCGCCTGCTTCACCGCTGTGTTAATGGCATCCAGAGTACAGCGCTCCTTTCTGAAGCCAAACTGGCCCTCCGCCAGTAGAGGGTACACGACCTTCTCAATTCTGTTATGGATGATGCGCTCGAAGACCTTTCCCGCGGTATCCAGCATACAGAGCGGACGATAGGATGAAGGTTCGTCCGGTGGCTTTTTCCCTTTCGGGAGGAGCACTAGCTTCTGCCACTTCCACTTGTCCGGGAAGATTCCTTCCTTGAGACACGCATTGTACATGCCCAGGAATATTGCCGGTGCCAACTTGATCGCTGCCTTGAGTGCGATTTTGGGTATTCCATCCATGCCGGGGGCTTTATTGTTGCCCACCCTGGCAATCGCCGTAAGAAGCTCTTCTTCAGTAATGGCTGGGATGTCTTCATCGACGTCCTCTTCGAGCTGATAGTCCTCCTCGGATTGCTCAGGGAACAGATGTGAAACAATCTTTTCCAGCAGAGCTGCGTCCATAGGCGATGGCATTGGCTGGCTTTTCAGCCGAGTCATTACTACTTTGTACGGCCTGCCCCAGGGAGCATCTTCCACGTCGCTGAGCAGTTCGCCCCAGCTTTCAGCTTTACTCTGCTTGATAGCCTTTTTAAGCTTCAAGCGCGCCTTCCTGTGCTGTTCTTCCAAATCGGGGAACGAGCGTTTGCCTCGAGCTCGTTGCGCTAGGCGGCGAGTTCGATGACACTCCCTTCGGAGGCCGGCAATTTGTTCGCTCGACCAGTGTACCGCCGGTCGGAAGTCGATATTACGTTTCCGTGACATTGTGGCATCGCATGCTTCGGTAACCCTCTGCATGACCACCTCGACCTTTTCGGTTGCACTTTCCGCTGCGAGGGGGCTGGTGTCAAAAGTTTCACGAAACAAGTCCGCGTCAAACATTTTCGCTTTCCAGCCCTTCCCGTTTGTCTTCGGTGACTTCGCGGTTCTGCTGAAGTCACCGCGAATCTCCCAGAGAATCGCTTGATGATCACTGTGAGTGTAGATATCACTGACTACCCAGTGGCACTGGTTTCCTCTTGCCAGGCTACTACTCACAAAAGTGAGGTCCACTATAGAGGAGGCTTCACCTTTAACAAAAGTGGGCTTTGTACCTGCATTAAGTAGTACTACATCCAATAAGGACATAGCCTCAAGCAGAGCTTGGCCCTTCCTGTTCGTCACTTTACTACCCCATTCCACAGCCCACGCGTTGTAATCTCCGGCTATGGCTACCGGGAAGCGTTGTTTAGCGTCTGCGACTAAGTTGTCGAGAAAATTCTCAAACTCATAAGTCGTCAGAATAGGGCGTGCGTAACAACTGTAGAAATGAACTCCTTTGACTTTTATTCTCACAAAACCAGTTTCCGTCCGACTCGCAAGATCCTGAAATGGACGTTTTCCGCAGGACCAAATTGCGGCCTTCCCACTTCCGTCAGATTCCCAAGGTTCCGTGTCTAGATGTCTATATGGTTCCGAGAGTATCGCCAAGTCAGGCTTCAGCTCGCGCACAGTCTGCATGAGCAGGTCCTGTGCTGCTTCACAATGGTTGAGGTTCAGCTGGAGTACTCTCATTTGCATCGTTTTTTGAGTGCCTGGAGAGCCTGGAGAGCCCGCGTATACGCTGGACACCGGCTGCTACCTGCGATGTGGGCTGTGGGTGCCCCATCTCCCGCTTCTGCACATATGACACACTTTGCACTTGCTGTGCATTCCGCAACTTTGTGGCCAGTATTACCACACTTGATGCAGTCTTTAGCCCGGTCGACGTTGCTCTTGCAGTTCCGTGATAAGTGTCCAAATTTCCAGCACTTGAAACACTTTAGTGGTCTCACCACCTCTCGGATTCTGCAATTACACCAGCCGACTTGGATGATTCCTGTATCCAGAAGTTTCCGGGCACCAGGCACCATGAGTCGTATTACCGCGGTCTAAGTTCTGCCATATGCTTTACGCAGAGACTTAAGAGAGTATTCCGTGACTGAATAGTCCGGTCCCAAGACTCTCTGCAGGGCCGCCGATATCTCCTCCTTCGTCGCGTCCTCTTCCAGGTCCTTGATCTCCAGATCAACTTCCTGCACTTTACTCTGGACCGTTGCTGGTTCACCAAGAACACCTTCGAATTGGTTTCGCAATTCCGGTGCTTTGGCTGAGCTCTCCTTATTCAGAACGATCAGCAGATCTCCCGCGTTCGTTCTGCGTACCTTTTGGACGCATTCACCTGCATCCTTGAGCGCCGGATCCTTCTTTATACGACTCAAGATCTCCGCATAGCTCAAGTCGCCCTTTTTGTGGATGACGAGAGCGTTGGGCAGAGTCGGCCGTTCGCGAGGTTTCTGCGCCTTCTTCTGAGGCTGCTTCTCGGATATCTTGTGCGATCATGTCTTCTTTCGCGTAGTCTGCCACTTCTGCTCTGATCTCTCGCCCTTATCCTCGGATTAACCAGCCAATGGCTCCACCAGCTGCTTCTCCTTCGGCTCCTTTCCGTCGGTCGACGTCGGTGTAACCCGTTTTTTCCTCTTCGCCTTGCTTACTTGCGTCGAGGTACCGCCCACGTCCATGCCTTCATCGTTCCTCTCCTTGTTAGGGAAAGTCGATTTCGCTTGGCTTATGGTCGGCGTGGTTTGCGTTCCTCCAGTCAACGTTGCCGCCTGTGGCTTTGCACTCCACGCTACGAGGTCCTCTATACCTTTCCAAGTACTGGTAAGCATAGGAACCCACCGCTGGATCTCCTTGTGGAGGTTTTTCTTCTGCTGGATAAAAGAGGCTAGGCTCTCCAGCGTCTTTCCGTGCCTCTCCACCAACTTCAAAATCTCCTTTCGGTTTCCACCTGTCTCTTCCTTTTCCTCACTTGAAACATTGTGCGCCATGGAGGCCAAGTGGCCCACCTCCGTGGTACTGCGGTTGTTCGATGACGACGCCCGGGAGCCCGCTTGGTCACTCCCTGAAGGCGCCGGTACTGGGGTTCCGTGCCCCTGCACCCTAATCGGTATATCCTTTATTGGATTTCCCATATTCATTTGCTATCGAGGTTTGTTCCCCGTGTCTGTTGGTCCACGGGAGGTATTTTAATTGCCTCCTGCCCTGCATATCTATATAGACATTTCAATATCCATATCTATATCCACATAGATATCTCTATATGTATATCTATATCCATATAGATATTTGTACATCTATGTCTATATTTATATACGAGGGCTTCCCCCTATCCGCCGCCTGGGGACGCGCCACGTAGGGGTTTCAGACTCCCCATGTGGCTTCAAATGTGCGTGTGTGTGTGTGTGTATATATATGAGGCATTCCACGCCATTTGGCTAGGCCGTGACCCTAACCATTTAAAAAAAATTTTATTTTTAAAAATAAAATAGTATGCTATGCAAAGAGTATTTTCACACATTTTTTAATTTTTATCGCGTGTATTTCATACGTTACAATTTTTCGAAAAATCTGGATTTCAGAAAGTTCGAAAACGTTCTAACGCCGATATCTCTTAAATGAATCGATATATCGAAAAATGTCTATCGATCGATTTTTTAAAATATTAGTTCACACTTTCATTACAAAAAGTAAAAACAATTTTAATCATCGTTGTCAACATTTTTCAGCGTGTAAATTGAAAACGATTTTTTAAAAAGATGATTGCCTTTTTTTTTTAAATTCTCTAAAATAATATGGTAAATTATATGAATTTTAACGCTAGTCCCATTGTGGGCCCATTTTTCCTCGTATTTTTTTTTCTGTCAATAAATTCAATTTTTTTCACGAAAATTTCGAGTGTTTTGTATGAATTACTAATCATTTTTATTACCAATAATACTCGTAAGTAATAATGATTGTACTTATTTATAATTAGTAATTGTAGTGATAATTTTACAATTAGTAGCTCGATCTAATATGTTGAAGAATTATTTTTCTACCAATAAATATCTAACTCTCTTAAGATAAAAAAATATGTACTTAGTGTTTCATTCATATATTCTCCTACAATGCATCATTTTTATTATTTCTTCTAGGAAAGTACTGGAAAAATAATTCTTCAACATATTAGATGAGACTACTAATTGTAAAAAAGTACAATCATTATTACTTACGAGTATTATTAGTAATAAATATTATTAGTAATTCATACGAAACCCTCGAAATTTTCGTGAAAAAAAATTTATTTTTTTTAAATATAAATAAAAATAGGCCTACAATGGGACTAGCGTTAAAATTCATATAATTCATTATATTATTTTAGAGAATTTTTTGAAAAAAAAATGGCAATCATCTTATAAAAAATAGTTTTCAACTTACACGCTGAAAAAATGTTGACAACGATGATGTGAACATTTTTTCCGTTTTTTTAATGAAAGTGTGAACTAATATGAAAAAAAATCGATTTATAGACATTTTTTGATATATTGATTAATTTAAGAGATATCGGCGCTGGAACATTTCCGAACTTTCTAAAATCCAGATGTTTCGAAAAATTGTATGTTCTGAAATACATGCGATAAAAATGTAAAAATTTGTGAAAATACTCCTTGCTATTACTCATACTATTTTATAAAAAATTAAAAATGGTCAGGGTCACGGTTGAGCGAAATAGCGTTGAATGCCTCATATATATATATATATATATATATATATATATATATATATATATATATATATTCACGGTACAAAAAATCAAAATTCCACATAGTTAATGGGTACGCAAAATTGAGATTATAATCAAATGTCGTCAACGATAGGTTGTCGATTTTGCAAGATATGTGTAACAGTTTTTAATTCCCTAAAATCATACTTTTTTACGATAGGTGAAAAGAATAACAACAACGGGCAAGAAGGGACTTCCTCGCATATACGAGATAATAGAGACAAACATGAAGAAGTTGAAAGTGCAGCGAACGATTTGTCGCCAGGTTCGTCTTTAAAGCTAATTTAGCGTTAATTAGTAAATGATATGTTCACCGTCATTCTTCAAGTTTAACATGGCGTATATTCGAACTTCCAGAATAGGAAGATATTGATTGTTTCGTCTTAAAATTTTTTTTTTTCTAAAATATGGGTATTCGTATTTTTCAGACACACTCTTTCTGCTGAAAGTATTAAAGCGCTTGAGCGTAGATTTAGCAGCAAATACAGCAGCAATTAATGCACTGCATGACGCCATAACCCTGAAGCTACCTTCCCCGGTTTTTACACATAGAAATACCCTGGAGCAACTGCAGGAGAAATATAAAATCGACTTGCCATTTGAGACGTTGCAGCAATTCCAAATCTTCGATCAGAAGCTCCAAGAGGATCCAGAAATGAACGAAGTCCTAGTAAGTTTCTCGGCTTTAGTATTGAAAATAGTTATGAGATGTCAAAAAAAAACAACAAAGCTATTGAAGAAGTATATGGTATATTTTTAGCTATTAAAGAAGAGTATAATATATTTCAATAAAGCTATGAAAGAAATATATGGAATAGTAGAATTAAAAAAAAATGGGACGTCTCAGTATTCATTCTCATCGCTTGGAATATTTTACAGATTATTTCACTAAAGACGCTCCTGGATAGGAATAACAATATGACAAAAAGTTTGTCGACAATATTGAGGAAGTTTTTCTCACGAACGATGGCTACGGGATTCATGGCGCAAAAAAAAATCATGAACAAAATTTTATTGAAAGCATCAAATTTCGGGACTTGTGTGAGAGGTAATGACTCTTTTAAAATTTGTAATTTTGCTTGTAATAATTGCCAATTCGATTGTATTATTGTATTCAATTGTATTATCGCTGTAATTAATTGATTAACTTTCAGTGGCGCTCGTCAATTATCACACCTTGGCAGATGGCACACCGGTCAATGAAAATTTAGTGTGGAAATGTGCGGGAAGTGCCATTTGCAATGCGAAGGATTGGGACGGACGAAGAAAGCGGAACGAGTAAAACGTTCCCAACTGCTACAAAAAGAAACTAAACCAAAAACTAAAAAAAGAAAAAAAAATAGTTTTAAAACATATATTTTATTCATTCAAGAATATCTTACGTATGTTTATTAAATATTATTATTATAATTATGTCGTGATCTCAATAAAATAAGGTTTCATAGTTTAATGTAACACCGGTTTTTACCCGTCCTTTGATAAATCCTTTATTAAATAAAATAATCAGTAATAAACATTATTAATCGGTATTAGCTCATTTATTTATCCCCGAAACATGTTCACTTACATTTTAAATTCGGATCGTTGTATCCGGATATAAAATGTAAGTGAACATGTTTCGAAGATAAGTGGGTAAATCAGCTGTTAAAATTGTACAAATCCTTGCATTCGACAAATAACATTTAGTTCCATGGCGAGTCAGATTCCAGCAATAAATGGAAAAATAATCGAGAGATGTCTTTTACATTAATAAATGGAAAAATCATTGAGAGATGATTTTTACATTTATACCCGGAATCTGTCTCGATATCGACCTGTATCTTGCTCGTGAATTCGGGATTCTAGTCGGGATCCGAGCCGAAATTCCTATTGGGATTCCACCTAGAGTCCGTAATAAATCCGGATCTGAATCCGATTTGCGAGCGTTACATTCCACTTCGGGATCTGATCCGATGTTGGACTGGATTCCGATTGCGAAAAAGGGATCCCGATCCGAATCGAACTGGATACACGCTAAAATTTCTGCACGGGATGCACACTGCGTCCCTCGCTCTAACGCTTCTGGCTACTTAATTTTTTTTTCATAATAAACTACATCGTGAAGCAATGCATCTAGGGTAAGCTGAGCTGACGGCATCGTTAAATTACACAGTTCTCGCGACCACAATCCAGATAAAATTTCGACCCGTTGCTCCCGATACTATAGTCCCAACGGCGCGCACAGCCTCACTTTCGTATGAAAATATCGCGTGACAGACTCCGACTTTTTCTGTCGCCGTGCCTTCATGCGCGCCCATTTCGTGGAGATGTTATCTCGCACCACGAACCTGGCCACGACGGCCTCTCGAAATGACTCCCACGACTTCAACTCACTTACCCGGGCTCGGAACCAGTCTCTTGCGCCGTATCGTAGATGCATACGCGCCGCTGCGAAGCGGTACTCTTTTGACCAATGATGTAGTTTACTCAGTGCCTCCAAATTTTCCAGCCACTCCTGCGCGCGTAGACCGTCCTGCTCACCCGCGAATTCCTCGATATCGCTGTAGAAGTCCGGAATCATTTGGACCGTCGGGATTACGGTGGCTGACGACTGTGCCTGACGGTTGGCCAATAATCCGGCGAGCAATTATTGTACGTTTTCCGGTGTGTCGGCTGCTAGCGCGTTTCGGAACGCGTCCACGAAAGGCGGGCTAATATGCCACTCGATTGCTGATCACTGTTCGCGCGGGACCGCGCCACGCTCCGATTGGTCGCTGCTCCCGTGCGACAAATTCTGTGCCTCCCCCACCACGTCTCCTACGAGAGAGCGCGAAGTCACCGCGGCCGACACCCGCGTATCCGTGTCTCTCTCGTGCTCCGCGACGAGCACGTGGTCAGCTGGCGTCGTCCGTCCGCCGTTTTGTGCGGCGGGTCGGTGTTCCGCGTCGACCGGCAATCCCCGACCAATTCCGCGCACACCCGAATGATTTAACGGCATCGTCCTTTTCGCACGTTGCACAAAAGCTTCGAAATCGTTCGCGTCCGCCATTTGTAGCTCACCGTATCGTTTTTTTTTGTTTTCTCGTCACTTTGCGCGCACACGTATTTTTTTCTTTTCGGAGTACTCACTGTGTTTTTGTTTTTCCCCGGCACGCAGTCCCTATCCCACTTCTGAATGTTAAATATTATATGTTTTACTAGAGTCTGGAAGACGGGAACACGCACAGACAAGAGAGAGGACGCAAGAACTTATTTATTTCGGAACAAATGACTTAAAGAGTAATTAAGGCTAGGATTAAGACTAATTGGACAGAGTTCGCGAATCCACACAGCCTCTCTTTTTTTTCTCCGGGCCACACACGCAGTACCCGTTTCTCGTACGATTGCTTGTTCCGCGTACGAGCGCCCGGCACTCACGACCGTCGCACGCACGTTTGTTCTTTTTCTCTCTTTCTCTCACTCTCTTACTCGCGTCCGCTCAACCTCTCGCTTTCGTCGCCGGTACGGAAAACCCGGGCACCACCTCGTTCCTGCCACGTGGTAGACGGCTCGCCGCTATTTTACCCGGGAACATTCAAACATAGACTACTGTCTTTAACACAATGAATAAGAACACCAAATTGTCAGTGTCATGCATGTTTCGAGTTCCTCGTATTGTGGAGGAACCGAAAGAATAATGAATAAATAAAAACATAAATTTGCGGTACCGTGTACCACCACCGGTTCCCCAGCGCGAACGAGAGCGAACTTTCGCATCGATTGCATTTGGGATTTCTTTCCACATATTTCACCACCTCCAGTTAATCGTTGAGGATTCGGCTTCGGTCCGGCCAATGAAGGTTTTCCAAGGTCAGCGATGGAAATAAAAGGTGTTTGTCTTACGTTTTGGCCCTCTGGTTCGGGTCCTCTTCAGAAGTTATATTTTTCTGTATAATTATGATACACAATTTTTACCAATCACGTTTGAAAAGGTTATAGGTATGAGCGTTTTATGTTATGATTCCGCTATCTAAATGTCATGTCATTTTGTATAATAATTATGTTAGTTCTGTTTTGGTTATAACGATATGAATATAATATGGATAATTTCTTATATTGCGTTGCTTATTTTTATGTATCGGTGTGTGAAATGTACGATGTGTGAGAAGGGGGGTTATTCTATTATGGAATTATGAAGAGATGAAACATGAGAAATAACTAACCTCGATGTTGTTGATAGTTCAGGATTTTTGCATATATTCGGAAGGTTATTTCGAAAAAAACATTATTTATGGAAATAAATAATGTTTAGTGAGAAGATGCTCAATAGATAGAGATATTATCGTTTATCGGCGATTTTTCTAATCTGTAATGGATAAATAATTATAAAAAAGTTTTGTGTTACCTTAGTGCAAATTTAGTGTAAGAGATTGATCTGAAAGAAGTTTTAGTAAAAAATCGAAAGACTATGATGATTACCTATTGAGTTAGTTCTTAAGCATTTGTTTTCCCTTCCAAAATAAGGAACAAACCCGAGATTTACAATTTTTTCGTTACATGTTGAGTTGTGTGGTCAATGAAAGTTCGAGAGAAACTGAGTGGTGAATTAATTTCACGAAGCTTATTAGAGTCTGTACTACGAATCGGGGGAACAGAACATTTAGGCAGTGACGTGCCAAGGAAAATAAAATAGGTGCGTCAAGTTAGGGGTATTTATAATTAGTTTACCATGTCCTTAAAATTAGCTTATCATGTCAATATATTAGTTAGTTTATAGTGTCGATAATTTCAAAATAGTTATGTGACGTAAAATATTGTAAAATGTGTTAATATTTATGTTATAGAGTTGTAGATTGAGCTTAGTTTTTGTATGTCAGTTCTAAAATTTATAGCGTTGGAGTGTGCCTTAATTTGTATCATTTCTAGGATTAGTCTTTTTTGAGCCAACTTTCGTTGTTTAGTATGTTTACATTGTCAAATTGAAAGTCGTGTTTTTGTTCTATTGCATGTTGTGCTAAAGCTGTGTGTATTGCGGTAGTGTGTTTTATGCTATTTTTGTGTTCTTTTAATCTGGTTTCGAAGTATCTTTTGGTTTGGCCGATGTATATGGCATTGTAGTCTTTACAGTCGATTTTATAAACTATGTTGGATTTTCGGTTGTTATTAATTTTGTCTTTGGTGGACCCAATAATCGATGAAATGTTATGTTTGTTGTTTGTGACGAATGTTATGTTGTATTGTTGGAAGAGACGAATTAGTTGATGATGTATGTTTTTTGTATAGGGAAGATTTATTATTCTGGAAGAATGGAAATTGTTGCTATTCGTTTTTTGTTTGTTGATTATGGAAAGCCGATGTTTCATTATTTTTTCAGTGGAAGAGATTGGATAGCAATTTTGTGTCATCGTGTTACTAATGAGTTTGAGATTTTCTTTGTGAAACGAAGGATGAGATAATTTTATTGCTCTGTCAACTAGCATGTAGATTATGGCTTTTTTGGGGGAGAGTGGGTGGTGTGAGAAGAAATTTATGAATTTGTGATAATTTTGTTTTGTTTATGGATTAAAAGTAAATCAAGAAACGGAATTTCGTTTTCAGATGTAAATTGTAATTTTGGATTATAAGAATTAAATTTTTTTTTGGCGGATTCAATTTTGTTTGTTCGTAGAGCAATAATAATATCATCAACATATCTTTTATATAGTGGTAATGAGAATTTTAATTTGTCCAGACAATTTGTTTCATGATCAATCATGACAATGTTGGATAGTATTGGAGCTAGAGGTGATACTATAGGTAACCCTGAGATTTGTTGGTAAATTTTATCTTGGAATGTGAAGAACGTTGAGAACATGATGTACTCTATGGCTTTAATTATTTCATGTAAAGGAAACGCTTTTGAGAATAAATTTGATCTTTTTTGTAGGCTTTGAATAACTAGTTGTAATGGGATGTTGGTGTAGAGAGAAACGACGTCAAATGAGACCAATTTGTAGTTGAGTGGGATTGAGATGTTCGAGAGTGAATGTTTTAGGTGGAAGCTATCTTTGACGTGTGAATTGGTCGTACTGATTAATTTAGAGAGTTTAGATTGTATGAATTCAGCTAGTTTGTGTGTTGGACTATTTATTGATGATACTATTGCACGAAGTGGATAGTTATTTTTGTGAATTTTTGGCAAGCCATAGAGACGGGATAAGTTGCAATTTTCAGCTTTTAAATATTTGTATTTTGTTTCGTCAATGATTTTTAAGGTTTTCCATCTAGAGAGAATATTGTTCATGCCTTTTTGTAGAGTGTTGATGGGATTTGCTATTTTTTAATTTGTAAATTGTGGAATCTGCTAGTAACTCATGAGTTTTTGTAATGTAATCTGATTTTTTACGAATGAATGTTGAATTTCCTTTGTCAGTTCGTGTAACTAAAAGTTGAGGGTTGTTTTTAAGAATGAGGATGTGTGTTTTATGTTTTGATTAGTGTTGAGAAATGATGTTGGAATATTTATTTTGTTTAAGATTTTATTGAATCTTGTCAGCCAAACCAAAAGATACCTCGCAACCAGATTAAAAGAACACGAAAATAGCATAAAACACACTACCGCAATACACACAGCTTTAGCACAACATGCAATAGAACAAAAACACGACTTTCAATTTGACAATGTAAAGATACTAAACAACGAAAGTTGGCTCAAAAAAGACTAATCCTAGAAATGATACAAATTAAGGCACACTCCAACGCTATAAATTTTAGAACTGACATACAAAAACTAAGCTCAATCTACAACTCTATAATATAAATATTAATACATTTTACAATATTTTACCTCACATAACAATTTTTAAATTATCGACACTATAAACTACACTAATAAGACATGACTAATATATTGACATTATAAACTAATTTTAAATACCCCTAAACTGACGCACCTATTTTATTTTCCTTGGCACGTCACTGCCTAAATGATCTTTTCCCCCGATTCGTAGTACAGAGACTCTAATAGGCTTCGTGAAATTAATACACCACTCAGTTTCTCTCAAACTTTCGTTGACCACACAACTCAGCATGTAACGAAAAAAATTGTAAATTTCGAGTTTTTTGCGTATTTTGGAAGGGAAAACAAATTCTGAAGAAGTAACTCAATAGGTAATCATCATAGTCTTTCGATTCTTTACTAAAACTTTTTTCAGATCAATCTCTTACACTCAATTTGCACTAAGGTAACGCAAAACTTTTTTATAATTATTTATCCATTACAGATTAGAAAAATCACCGATAAACGATAATATCTCTATCTATTGAGCATCTTCTCACTAAACATTATTTATTTCCATAAATATTTTTTTTTCGAAATAACCTTCCGAATATATGCAAAAATCCTGAAATATCAACAACATCGAGGTTAGTTATTTCTCATATTTCATCTCTTTATAATTCCATAATAGAATAACCCCCCTCTTCACACATCGTACATTTCACACACCGATACATAAAAATAAGCAACGCAATATAAGAAATTATCCATATTATATTCATATAGTTATAACCAAAACAGAACTAACATAATTATTATACAAAATGACATGACATTTATTTATGATTGGTGAAAATTGTTTATCATAATTATACAGGAAAATATAACTTCTAAGACAAAAACCTTTTATTTCCATCGCTGACCTTGGAAAACCTTCATTAGCCGGACCGAAGCCGAATCCTCAACGATTAACTCGTCATCTACACAGCCGCACACATCTTTGATTCATTTCACCACCTCTCCCCACAACGACCCTTCCCCAGAATTCTCAACGGCATGCACATAGTCACTCACCGGCATTCTCGTCAGTATTTCGATAGGAATTGTGGCCGGCATTCCAAAAGGTATTCGTACTAGTATTTCGATAGGCATTCGACAAGCATTCGCACCAATATTGCGATAGGCATTCTAGCAGGCATTTGAAAGGCATTCTCCGTGCATGCGTGACATTTAACGTTGGTCATTCATCGGCATTCACCGGAACTTTTTGACCTAATGTGGCTACCAAAATGCCTTAGGTATTCTTATAGTAAATCGATAGGCACCAAATCTGCTAGGGATGGCAATGACACACAGCTAAACCATACAGATGATTGAAATTGTAACACATCAAGTATGACTCGGTCGGCATATTTACGTACCACTAATCTGCGGCCTCTCTTCTGATTTTTTTTAGTACGCTGGCAGTGGGATGCTACCGCGTCTTATGGATATGTTCTTATTGTCTTTAATTTATCTGTGGAAAACGCATATTGATAGCCTTTCGATATACTATGCTAGCCATTCATACTTTTTGCCGTAAGACTCGGTTTAACCGGGGTGATCGGGACCGAAGGTTCCACGGATAACTGGAACCACGGTTAATTCCAAATAATTTTTATAGATCTTTTTATAATTCTTGATTCAATCTCAATTTTATTGTAGTGTACACCTGACTTCTTATGTTTAATCATAATCATCTACGCATTATTCGCGCAATCCTCTTTGTGCCTTTGCAATTCCCTTCGATATCTGCGCACTCAAGAGTCGCGACATGTTTTTATTCCACGGAAAATGATGATACACCTTAGGAACGGCAGCACCCTTCACCTTCATGAGGCGAAATTTGTACGTTCAGGTCACATTAACCTTCACGTTACCCTCCTCGCGCACGATTTTGTCCATTTTCGATACCACCATGCGCATCACATTTCCCGGGAAACTTTGCACATCTTTGTGCTCGAAATTCACAATCGAGAACGTCATTATCCGATTTTTAAATGTCGACTCGAGATCGAACCACTTTAGTTTATCACGAGCATCGCTTACACCAGCACTGCTTACGCCGGCGCTGCTTACACATGTCCCACGCACGATTTTTTCACTCAACGACAATAATTTCGCTATCGTCGATTGAATTTTCAGTTTTTGACCGACGTTAAAGTAGTATAGCTAGGCTGATTCTAACCCAGGTCCTCTGAGGGGGGGTGCGTGGCGGGGGGACGACGTCACGCGGGGAGGGGGACTCGGCGGAGAGGCTGACGTCACACGGGGAGGGGGGAATCGTTGGAGCGGAGGAGGGGGGTATATATCGATTATCGATTAATTGATCATCGATTATTGATCTTTATATATTCAAAATTTATTGTTGATTTATTTTGTCTTATATTGTTTACTTCATGGATTTCATTATTTAGCGACTGTCGCCAGAGAGCCAAGTTGGTTGACCCGTGTCGCTGAGAGAAGCGATCGGATTACACGTATGCATGAGAGAGAGAGAGAGAGCTCGAGAATGAGAGATGGAGCGACCGCATCGCATGGATGTGAGATAGAGCGAGATATACATTTAACTTTAGACATTCAACGACTAAAGCAGTTGGGTTTGTTTGGGTGAAATCCCAAACAAACCCACGAACGTCTTCGAACATCTATTGAACGCTTTCGAACGTCTCACGAACGTCTCTTGAACGTCTCACGAACGTCTCCGAACGTCTCCGAATTTCTCATGAATGTCTCACGAACGTCTCCTAACGTCTCACGAACGTCTCATGAACGTCTCTCGAACGTTTCATGAACGTCTCTCGAACGTCTCCGAACGTCTCACGAACGTCTCTTGAACGTCTCCGAACGTCTCACGAACGTCTCTTGAATGTCTCACGAACGTCTTCGAACGTCTCTTGAACGTCTCACTAACGTCTCCGAACGTCTCACGAACGTCTCCGAACGTCTACGAACGTCTCTTGAACGTCTCCAAACGTCTCATGAACGTCTCACGAACGTCTCACGAACGTCTCACGAACGTCTCATGAACGTCTCCGAACGTCTCATGAACGTCTCACGAACGTCTCCGAATGTCTCACGAACGTCTCTGAACGTCTCACGGCCGTCTCCGAACGTCTCCGAACGTCTCATGAACGTCTCACGTACGTCTCTCGAACGTTTGAGAGCAATATTTTCTACAACTGTGTAATCTCATAACAGATAATGTAACGAAGAAAGGGGTGAGGAGAATTAAAAAATCGCATAATGTCACATTCCGTTTATTTGCATGAATCCTTATGATTCAACCACCAATTAAACATTTTAAATACATTTTGTAATGCACAATTTTTTTCGTGCTTTTCGCATCGCAGAGTATAGCTTACGCCTAATTTACTTAAGGTATCCATATCGCCAAAGTCCACGTCCAACGTTTCAATAACTGGATCATTTTTCATATTTAATATATCAGCTAGCCATTCTCGTTTTTCATGGCCGTCAACATATACGATAGGATACATATCGTCTTCCGTTGGGCCCACAACTGCAGCCGTTATTAAACCTTGAGCCATGCTATATGGAACGTTTCCATATGCCCACTTTAGACCATGGTGATTCCGAATCAGCCATGACGCTTCGTATCTCTCAGATTTTGTGAGAAGTCTCCATGATATGATACTCGCGAAAATGCAATGAGAGAGCACACATTCCGCTCTCAGAATCGCTACTTCCTTCACGACAAAGTTTCTCCCAACAATGAACCCTTTGAACCCAACAATGAACAAAGTTTCTCCCAACAATGAACGATCGACAAATGTAGGTACAGACATAACGAAGATGTATTGGCTCGATCAAGTCGATAGCAAGATCAATTGATGACTGACGTCAATATTTAAAAAACTCGTCTTTAAATTATTTATTTATCGAGCGGGGGTTACTTGCTGATCTATACAATTTTACGAACCATGTTTGTCAATGGACAATATTCAACAACGCGATCATGCAAGATCAAACAATAGGCAGTAGTCTTTGGTGGCAAATCTTCCTTACATTCAAACTCTATTCGCACGTCCACGGTAGCATTTTTCACAGACTTGTTCTGACGCGAGCAATCGATAACCGTGAGAGGGCCGTTATATTGAAACTTTGCGATAGTGAGCAAAGAATTATCACTATTACAGCCGTAATAAGATTTACGGAATCGAGAGTACATATTGAACAAAATGGCGAATCTGTTTTTGTCAAAGTCCAAATTCAAATCATCGTAAGGATGGGATTCCGAGTTGAGATAAAGTTTAACATTGGCGAGCTTGCAGTCGTCGAATAGTGTAATGTCCTTTGCCATAGAATTTTTTTTTGCCAGTCTGCAGCGCAAATATTACATATCTTGGTTTCTCTAGCTGGGAGGCAGCTTTCACAGTCCATGAGTGTTTCGTTGTGCTTTGAAGCAGTGGATACTCGTATAGATCCCAAGAGCGAAAGCTCATATTCAAGTATCGCCCACTTTCCAATGTTCGAAGTAATGACATTTAAGTTATCTCATTTAATATTACGTGAGGCATACGCCATTGTATTTTGAGCAATTCAACTTCTGCCTCTACTAATGGATGCTGACTGAATACGCAATTGTTATCATTGCGCGAACGTATCAGAATTAGCTCATGACGAGCATTGATAACAACGCGCTTGTAATCTTGACAGAATCCTAGCAATATGTTGAGAGGTACACAAAAATTGAAGTATTTTCCCCCATTATTATGTGTTACATCCCACGCAGCATTTTTCAAAGTATGACTCCTCTCAGGGCTTAGAGAGATGTAGTTTTTAATCGTGGTTGTTATTCCAACGTTTCGATTGCGATCAATCTCCACACCGTCGAGCTCATAACGAACTTTATCAAACATGAATGCAACGCAATTGTTTCCCAATACTACTATTGCTTGATCATCAGGTTTTTTAAGCACCGTGAACTTTCCCTCAACGTAGAGAAAACTTTCAGATGGTAGGGTGTACAAGTCTTGGTGTTGTATAGGAATTCGTATTTCATCACTGTGTCCAAACGTTGAGTTGGCATACGGATTGTACGCATGAGTCTCAATTTTGATGATACGATCGTCAAAGATTGGCTCCCCACTGATATTCAAAACGTCAGTCATTCTTTTGCCTCAAGTATGTCGTACAATAAATCCCAGAGATTCTAAAAATTCACGACTCGCTGCACTGAGTTTCTTCTTTGCGGGTAATTTAACACTCAATGCCGCTTGTCTCCTTACAAGAGTATTATCGTGTGGGATCGTATTATCTCGCGTAGAAATATTGTCTCTGGCGTATTCCGCGTCGTACAGAACGAGCATCACAAGCGTCGTTTTCGTATGTGCAATCTCACCGTAATTTCTTCTCCTCGAAAATCGAGTAGTTTTCCCTGTTGATCCATACGATCGGAAGATAAATGATTTGCGCAGGCGTTTCCGATCTCTTATATCCTGGTGGTATGCTCGGCGAAAATTCATGTATCGTGTGTACACGCTCGCCATTGCAGTACGCACCAGTGGTGACACTACATTCTATGCGGATAATGTTGACATTCATTATGTTTATCGGTACATCAGATTCCTGCCATTTCCAGGGATGCAGTATTCGATTTGATGAAAATCCCAACAGGGATCCTACGTTGTCAGGTTTACTGAAATTTATTCTGTACGCACAATTGATTTCGCTCTTTAGTGTATTATGATTAGCGCGTAGCACGATTGGGTATTCGCCATTTTTATCGAGGTCATCGTTATCAACCTTTCGAGGAACAATTTCATTTTCAGCATCATCACCGCTATCAACCCCTTCGAGTAAAATTGCACGATTCAGATACGCATTTATGGCTCTCAGTTCATACGATCCTTCAGGGATTATAATTTCCTTGTCATCATTGTCAAAGTAAAATTTGTTGTTTGATGAATTCACATTTGGTATTGTGTGATAAGTTTCGAAATCCGTCAAACCGAGCTCATAACAGCCATCATTGAAATCTATAGCGGGAAAATAATTTGCGGTTAGAAGGCTAGTCTTGCCGGTCAACGTAAGTGTCAGTGACATGTTTCCCTCGAATACTGAGTTGATTGACACATTGTCACGGCTTAAATACATATTGATCATCGACGTTTTGGAGAAATTGCAAGCACAATTGCCCGCAAATATTCTGATTATGATTCTGATAAGATGTTCGATTGTATTGTATTTTTGTGGTATTTGGTCCAAAATATCGCACCAACTCCTTGGGCGGTCGAAGATTTCCAAAACTATCAAAATATATTATATGACTCCCCCTCTTGGCATAGGCTACCCAATGCGTACCGGGGCCATCGGCATCATCCAAATTTACTATACCGCTCTCATCTAGTTGCACGCCACCATAAACTGGTAAATTATTGCGCACGAAGACCCCTCTGAAGAATGGTATGCGCATGCGCCCGGCTAAGCATTCCAATCGTACATTAGTTGTTACACCCATGGGCATGTTCACCGTGTTTTGGCGTTTTTTTTTCTTAGTTGAACATCCTTGTCCACGCTTGTAGGGAGCGAGATAGAGCCCATAGCCTTCTATAGCTCGATTATGACGTTATATTTCTTCAAGTTGACGTTGCGCCGCTTTGCTATCATTCACAGCCTTTGCTATCCCAGCTGCCCCACCAGCCAGTGAACCAAGAACTCCCAGCAATGGTAACATTGGCAAAATTCCGCCACGCTTTGCTATTAACAGTATTCTCTTCTTAACGGTTTTTTTTCTTTGTCGATGAGTTCTTTGTCTTCATTCCCATGCCGAATTTCGTTTTTGCTTTCATAGCTGCCCAAACAGCGGTCGCTGCGGTTTTCTCGCCAAAAGTCGAATCTCTCGCAGTAATACGTTTTCGTGCCGTTGTTGCAAGTATATTATCAGCAACGTGTCTTTCGCCTAAATGATTGCTTCGAGAATAGGCTATATCGTGGTCGCGACAAGCGGCATCCAATGGATTTATACGGCGATCACCCCGTGCCAATCTCTGCTCTAGCTGAGTGCCTGGTCCACAAAATTGGTATCCGGGAATATGTAACTCGATCGGAAGTGCATTTATTGCACTATTTAACAAACCGTTGCCTTTTCTCTTTGACATTCGGCACAATTATTTATAAACGGTGCTGGACCGTCAATGTGTATTAGCTGTCCCGGTAAATACCAATGGCGCGTGCATCGGCGATATTGCTGTACTTCCGAATCAGCCTTTATATGTTCGGGAAGGCTTTCCCACAAAATGTCAACGAAGTGATGAAAATTTTGTAACAAAACACTTTTTGGAATAAACTGTAATTTATGAGCCGTTAAGCGGAGAATACTACAGTCGTCCGATAGGTACACAAACATTCTCAATACTGAGCGGATTTGGCTCGGTGTACTCCTATAAATACTCCTCACACGACGCATTTTGGGCGAATGTGTGTTTGGATTCGAGAGAGAAAACATGCGTTTCGTGCAACAAGCGACGGTGATTCAAGTGACCAATTTCGACGATAGAGTAATGGAGGGCCAGCAAGTACGCAAGCATGGAGACATGCTGCCACTAAAGATACGCAGCATTATTTGCGGTCCTTCAAATTGTGGGAAAACCAATGTTTTGTTAAGTTTAATAGAAAGTCCAAATGGTGTACGTTTTGAAAACCTATATGTATACTCGAAATCGCTTTAGCAGCCAAAATATCAATATTTGGAAAATCTGCTGACATCGATTAACGAAATTGGCTATTTTAAATTCTCAAATAATAGTGATGTTATCCCACCGCATGAAGCGCTTCCGAACTCCATTTTTATTTTCGATGACGTAGCATGTGACAAGCAAAATACAGTAAGAGAGTACTTTGCGATGGGCAGACACTCGAGCGTTGATTGTTTCTACCTTTGCTAAACATATGCCAAGGTTCCCAAGCATCTTATACGCGACAATGTGAATCTGCTTATTTTATTTAAACAAGATCGTACAAACTTGAAACATGTTTACAGTGAACATGTCGGACATGTCGTATGAAGATTTTCTGGTGTTATGTCAAAAATGTTGGCAACACAAATATGGCTTCATGGTGATTGACAAAGATAGCTCATTGTCCGGTGGTCGATATAGAAATGGATTTAACGAGTTTGCAATACCGTAATGTGGTCAGTCGGCATTGAGACATCAGCTGTGCAACGACCGACAAATAATTTCGTGTGGGCATGATGATGACAATTGATACTGATGAAAAGGTTGCCAGGGAAATTGCGAAAACAAGCGACTCAATACGCAAAAAATATCAAGCTTTGAAGACTGGAAAAATGGAAGAAGATCTTGCATTGGAGAGACACTTCAAGCCAATCACCGATCCTCTCAAGCAGATTGTTGAGCAATCAGCTGCTGTTGAATCTCTTGGGCCGGAAATTGAATCGTTGAGTATGTGGGAAGCAAAGGACCTAGAGAAGGATGTGAAACAAGGAACAAAGCGTACACGTTCGTTATTTCAAGATTCGCTGGTAACTTCTACACCGAATCAGTTGAAACGCAAGCGACGAAAGGAATCTCTGGATGATACATCGACGGCTGCTGTACCCTTGCAACCAGCCACCATTGTTAAAGGAGACGTTTTTGAGACTACGCCCGAATCATTCGTGTCTACAGTTCAACGTCAATTACAAACGGCTGAAGCTCAAAATACATTGCGCGAACATTTCGGTCCACTCGGTCAACAATATATTTCATCTATTCTTTCACAAGACAAAAATTCCAGCATGTATTACGTGTATAGCGTCAAATTGACCAATGAAGGAATGATGTTAGGCGATAAGCGTTTCGATGTGGATAATGATGATAATATATTCATCGATGGCATAAAATACTTGGGAACCCCTGGACTCTATGAGCTAATCTTCAAGAGAATTCCTGACGATGCAATATACACCGAGGAAGACAAAAACAAATATAAAAGTATATTGTTAGCAACAAATGCACATCGACGTGGTAGCAATATACTCAATCCTGTATTGGGAAACAAAGGCTTTAAGTATAAATATATAATTGGACCATTAACTTTCGACCGAAAAACTGGAAGAGGTATAGAAATACCGCTCGCCATGACGTTAAATAACAACAAAATCGATTACGTGCATTGAAATGATCCCAATAAGTTGGTCGATCGTTTGCGCTTGTTGGAAGCTTCACGACATGCGGGTAACAACGCTCCCGACCGAGAGATAATGTCGATTATTGAGGAACTTCGCGAAGCAGGTCTCATTATAAATTAACCTATGCATCGGTGATAATGATCATTCCTTCATCACTATTGATACCGAGATGTCGATCAATAAATTCGGATCATCGCTTGGAGCGCAGGATAATTCATACTATCAGTGGACTGGGCTAATAAGAAATTATACACGTGATAATGCTCTCTGTCTAACCTCTAGTGGCTTCGATGCAAGATCACGTAAAATACGAGGCGTAGCCCTACCTGAAGGGGATTACGATGCTGCTAATAAACGTTACGTGGAAATGAAAATCAAGCTGTTAACAGAACGCCTGGATGAGTTTGAGAAGAAATTCATCGCACTAGAGGATACGCTTCGAATAACTATGAACGATACGTCTAAAACTATTCAGTATGTAACCGACGCTGTAGCTGACCCAACGCAGGAAGATTTGTAAACATCGTCTGGTCAAACACACGATATGCTCGGAGAAGAAAAACGTCTGAAAAAAGCAGCTCGTGGAGGAATTACATGCACCAGCAAGAAAAAACTTTCTGCGAAGACGTGTCATCGTACGTGGGTATGATGATTTGTGGCAGGCTGACGTAGTCGAAATGCGGCCATATTCGCGTTTCAACAAAGGCTACAATTACATCCTCACCGTCATCGATGTGTTGAGCAAGTATGCATGGGCCGTACCCTTGAAAAGTAAAACTGGCAACGAAATGGGTACAACGATCGCGAAAATCATACACGATCATAGCAGATATCCGAAAAATCTTCAGAATTTTAGAATGTAAACGTGCAAGGACTCATGGAGAAATACAACATCAATCATTATTCGACGTATTCTATTATGAAGGCCTCGGTCGTCGAACGATTCAATCGCACTCTCAAAAATAATATGTGGAAAATGTTTACACTCAATGGTAATTACAAGTGGATCGATGCGTTACCGCAACTTGTTATGAAGTACAATGCTCGAAAGCATCGTACGATTGGCATGAGGCCCATCGACGTTACTCCTGCGATCGCGGAGAAACTGTTAACCACCGTATACAGCAATGTAAAAATCGCGGCTCCTGCAAGATTCGAAGTCAATGATTTTGTGCGCGTAAGCAAATTCAAGACAATATTTGAAAAAGGTTTCACACCAAATTGGACCACCGAAGTGTTTAAAATCGTCAACGTGCAACAAACTTAGCCTGTAACGTACCTAGTCGAGGACCCAAGTGTAAATCCAATAGCCGGAGGATTCTACGAATACGAAATGCAACGTGTTGCCAATCCAATCATATATCTCGTGGAGAAGATAATACGCAAAAAGAGCAATGATGTTTATGTTATATGAAAAATTCAATAAAGTTTATTTACAATAGGCATACCATTTCATTTATGTATACATTTACCATTCCATATAAAAATAAATTACTATATACTGTAAACATTAACATACTCGCATTATATATAACATGAATATTTTCCAATATAGATCAAATTTACATTACTACATTCATTATAACTATCCATTTTTATTTTATAACAATCTATACAATGTAGCCTAACAAACACATTTACAATGCTATTTTATAATGACCCCAGGGTAGAGTGTTCGTACTTTTCGGCACGATATACCGCTTGTCATCGCGTGGACTTAGAGCAATTTTTGACTCTGAAATAGTGTAAACTTCGTGCAGCTTCGATCTTATGCAAGACTGCTGACGAGTCATCTCAATTTCTTCCCGTAAACAGCGAGTGTAGTCATTGAAATTTATTGTTCGCGCGACGACATTACTTTTCACACCTTTCACCTTTTTCGTGTCTTTTTTACCATCGACTCGCAAAGCGTACATTTTTGCTCTCAATCCCACAAATTCCGTCATCACCATACCATTATTTTCATCTTTCATGAGACCGGGCACTTTCTTGTTGACTAACGGTAAACCGTTTTCCATCGGGTAATCGCTTTTATCAAATTTGTCAATGTTACGCTTCATATCGTCTTAAACGTCGTCAGACTTGATGTGGTATATCAGACTATCGGTGTCGGTATACATGACCTTGCAGTTTTGCTGATACAGCGGAATCATGAATTCGTGGTGAAACTCATATAAACATGTTTTCGAAATGTCGAGTATACACATACCCACATAAATCGGCTTGTTAAATTTTACCTCCAGATTTCGCAATTCGACGGCAATAAGATTTTCCGAAAATATACTTCGACTGTGAAAATTTGGTTTAGCGATCATTGCCTCTGCCTCATACCGTCCCTCCCACTTTGTTACCAGTTTCACGTCTACACGGTTTCGCACGTTTTCCATCGTTTTACCAAATACTGCATTGTTCATTAATTTATACAAATTTTTCTCGAAATCATTTGTAGCACGTGTTCGAAACTGTGTGTTCAATTCGATGTATGAACGCAGCCAGGGGGATTGAGTGAATTTCAAAATTCTGTGTATTTTCGCTACTTTAAGTCCATGACGCATACACTGCTGCAAATTACGATAGTGTATCACGTAACGCTTCTTATCGCATTCGGTTGCGAGCAATTTCTCTTGGCGCTTGCCAGGTGGTTTGTCGCGTGTCGGACAAAACGGAAGGTCATTGTGCGAATCATGCAAACGTTGCGGATATTCGAGATCGACTTCGAGAACGTAGCCTACAGGCGAATCTAGCGCTACGGATAATACGTCAAAATTCGATGTGTCGTCGATCCATTGAAAATCAACATAAGGCAAAGGTTGACACATTGCCCATCCATACAAGTTGTTCACATCGAAGTCCATCAGGTATGATGATGATTTCAATGGATCGTACGATTGCATGTACTTGTTATTAGCATGTGCATATCTGTTTGAACATTGGCTTAAACGTCCGCGTATACCTCGCTCGATGAATAAAATCATGTCGATGTCGGTCAATAATTCAAACGTAATGTGCGTATATTTCAACATGGCGTCCCAAGTATATCCGGGAAGAGTGTAATAATACGCCGGATCAAGCCCATAACTTTCAATACACGTATCACGGAAATTTTCGAAAATATCTGCTAATAACAAGACATCCGTCTTTAAATACAAATCGCTATATTCACCAAGCGTTTGAATGGAAAACCGCTCCCAGACATTCTCAGCGTGAATGAACTCGCTCGCGCTGATCGTTTCCCCGGTCAAGGAACTCTAAAATGAGTTGCGCGGCGGCAAACACGTGTCTTCCAATCTGCTGATATGGTCAATGTATTCGTACGGGAAGACACCTTTTCGTGTTAATAATGTAAAATCATGCATCGGTAGGCCATCAAATTGTGAGCGTACAATTTTCAATTTGTCCGTCGTTAAAAATGATGCCAATTTCTCAAGACTTGTGGTTAGAAATTTATATGAATCGATGAAGCATAATTTTATTTGGTTTTTTGTTTCTTCGGTAGCAGTTTGAACAGTTTTCGTGAACGAAATATATTTTTCTTTTGTTATTGGAAGCACGTAAGTTTTCCCTTCGAACGCGGTGACCACTTCCTTGATTATAAAATGCGCATCGTAGCCAGACAAATTGTGAAAAACTACCGGGATGAAAAATGATTGTTTGAAATTTAGATACCAATTCGAATGGGCGGGGCCTCTGTAACGCCCAGTTAAATGACAATGATTGCGAACTCGTGTATCGGTTTGTGCAAAATCTTCTTCACATATGTGACACTTAATCGCGCTTCGAAATTCAAGCTCCTCGTCGGATGTCAGATTAACTGTATCATGGGGATATTTGAAGATAAAATATCCTTTGCATGCAAAGCTGCATTTTTTAGTTCTTCGACGAACCATGCAATGCAATCGCTACTACGGTGCGATTCATATCTGCATAACGATTGATCGTATGAACAATGTACGTAGTATGCGATACTAGAAACCTCGTGGCGTTGGTACATGTTTTGTTCATTCGTTTTCGCAAGAACGAACTCAAGATAGGCGTATATGACGAATGGAAGTCGCTACTTATGATTGAAGTTTTTAAAAGTGAGTCACTTGTTCGCATCGTTCGGTAGACGGACGGCACAGTCGTTGATCTGGCCACAGTCCACAGTGTGCCCTTGCAATTTTTGCTCCGAATGAAAGTAGTGTAGACATCTGCGAAAACAAACAAAAAATCAGTTTTGAACTAATTATTTTGATACATTAAATCATATCAAATCTATGTACCTATCACAGATGAATTTTCGATGATGCTTCTGCCTTAATTGCGAGCTGACGAGGCTTGATAAGTTCTTGATCCATGCGAAATGTCCAACGATGTTTTGCTGCGGATCTTCCACGTAGAGCAAATTGACATGCTTTTCTCTCTTTCGCTCACTCACGCGAATTGGAAGAGTGCTGTCGTTCTCAATGGTGTATACATTGATTGAAATGTCAGTACGAATTTCAATTTTTTAAATTTGATTCAGAGTCATTGGAAACTCAATGTCTTGAACATTTAGCACTGTCGAGTAGTGCGGGTATGAAGATTCACGCGCACTATGACGTTGGGCTGGATAAAGAGCATTCAGCATTATCGACCGCGATGACATTATGTGGCATCCGGCACGCGTTGGGTTATATTTATTTATATTCATAGTTAAGTTATATATTCGTGACAATGCCCACCCGCTGTCGCGTTCCTGAAACTCATCAGGAACGATGCGTTCCTGATCGTACCACTCGCGTAAATCAGACGTATTGAAAAGTTCATAGTTTTTAGTATTAATGCTTTTATTTGCACGCTTGTCACCCGCCACAAATTCGCCGTTAAAAACGGTATTAATTTTCACACTACCATGATTGTTGATAATGGTTTGAACGCGTGAAAGCACGACATCACTAGCGTCTTTGAGAAATTGTTGAGGTTCGATGTGGTTGTGATTTATGACTACACCATTCAAGATACGACCCTCGAATGCCGTATCAATTTCTCGCCATATGAATCCATGATTGTCATGTCCAGCACCCGTGTGTATGAAACGCTGACGCACCGAATTCTTGAAGCCTTCAAATCGCGCAATTTGGGCTACCAACGATTGACGATTTCCAATTGATAATCGCGGTCGTTTAATTCGACTTTGTTCTCCTAACGACTCGATATACTCGTCACATCGTTGTTCCCACACAATGTACTCTTCGACCGAACTAATTCGAGCCCCTTGCTCGCGAAGATTTTTTTCAATATTATCCGTCATGTCTCTGCGCGAGGCACTCCGCAATCTGGGAAATTCAAACATTGACTGAAAGTGTGTACCTCTCAATCACGATTTGTATTCCATTTCTATAACAACTGCATCCTTGGTGCCGTGTGCATTTTTTCGCAATATATTTTTCTGCAGACTTTGCGATTTTGCTGACATGAACTTCTTCGACGGGATTCACGAAGCGCTCGCAGAATCAATCGCATAATTTTATTCTCTCGTGAATATCTCAGGCATTTTGACCTTGAGATGACACGTGATGCTGAATCGACATTTTAACGGTGCTTTTTTTCCGATGTATGCTGAAAGTGTGTACCTCTCAATCACGATTTATATTCCATTTCTATCACAGTTGCATCCTTGGTGCCGTGTGCATTTGTTCATTATATATTTTTCTACAGACTTTTAGATTTTTGCTGACATCAACTTTTTCGACGAGATCCGCGAAGCGCTTGCAATATCATTCGCATAATTTTATTCTTTTGCGACTGTCCCCGGCATTTTGGCCTTGAGATGCAATAGATGTTCGAAGACGTGCGCGGCGGTTTGTTTGGGATTTCAACCAAACAAACCCAATCGCTTTAATCGTTAAATGTCTAAAGTGTATATGTCTTTATACATGCAGATGAGTCGCTCTATCTCACATGCATGCGATGCGGTCGCTCCATCTCTCATTCTCGCGCTCTCTCTCTCATGCATACGTGTAATCCGATCGCTTCTCTCAGCGACACGGGTCAACCAACTTGGCGCTCTGGCGACAGTCGCTAAATAATAAAATCCATGAAGTAAACAATATAAGACAAAATAAATCAACAATAAATTTTAAATATATAAAAATCAATAATCGATGATCAATTAATCGATAATCGATATATACCCCTCTCCTCCGCTCCAGCGATTTCCCCCTCCCCGTGTGACGTCAGCCGCTCTGCCGAGTCCCCCTCCCCGCGTAACGTCAGCCTCTCCACCGAGTCCCCCTCCTCGCGTGACGTCATACCCCACCGCGCGTAAACCCCCCACCCGCACCCCCCTCGGAGGACCTGGCTTAGAACCGGCCTAGCTATACTACTCGTTAAGCCCCGGTTTTTTAAATTTTTGCACGAAAAGTGCACGTCACAGAACGTTTGCTACTTTTCCACGTGAGGAAATTGTTCCGCGCACCGCTCAACTAATCGATAATTTTATCGCAATCGTCCATGGTCCGGACGACTCAATGAATCGAAATCAAATACCGATGCAGAACGGCTCACGAATATATATTTAAGGGGAGATGTACACCTAGGAGCCGGAAAAAGGTTATTTTTGTAAATTTTTTCAAGGAAAAGTATTTGAAATTTCGGATTGGGGTTTTAATTATCTAAAAGTATATACATTAAAAAATATGTTTAATTCTCTTTATTTAAAAATATTCAGGGATATTGTATGATCCTTCGAGCGTCGTAAAGAAATCTGCGTATACGGTACCCACTGGCGTTTCTTCAAAAATCATGTGAAAAAAAAACAAAAAGATTATTAAATTAGATACTATAATCGAGTACTTCTCATAGCCGATTGTAAAATTATCTATTTATGACAAAATGGCAGACGTTTGAACATAAATAGTGATTTTTGGGCAAAAAATTAGTTATTATTTTGCCTATAAAACAAAAATTAAGCAACGGAAAAAATCCTATGACAAGTACTAGATAATAGTGTATAGAATACCCACAAAAAACCTCAAGGCAATCGGTTCATTGGTTTTCGAGAAATTTTGGGTACCGATTTGAAAAACGTGGTATCAAGAAAAACGCGTTTGAAAATTTTTGAATAAATAAATCATGAAATTTGTCAACTTACATGGAATCATCGATCCAGGCCCATAGTGTAGGTCTTCTACGGTCGACGGAATGTTCATAGCTTCTAAATTTTGTTGTCGGCGCCGTATTCGACCTTCTTTTGTCCGTTTTTGCGCTTGCAGCTCGGCTTTCGCTGTGCGAGTTTCGTCTTCTTGCGTATCGTACAAGTGCGCTCCTGATCCAACCGATATTCCTAACACGTTCCTCACTTCCAATAATGGGGTGACACCATTGTTGAACGTGCATGTTGCAAGAAATACAGCAATGTTAACGATTTTGGCCCCGCTGTTCATCGTTTTTGGAGCTATCTTCCAAATAAGTTGGTTGAAGTTCTCATTGCAGTTTTGGGTATATCCGCCAACACAGCGTTCTAACAATTTGTCATTGCTGAGGTCTTCGTATATTGGTTTGATGACATCTAACACCATTTTTGGCAATGCAGAATAAGGGTGACGAAAGGTTTTCAGTTCTTTTTTAGCCGTCGCTTGTTGCCACTTGCACCACGATTCGGGGCCTTCGGGACAGAAATGATGTTGAGGCTTGCTGTCCGTTGAGCCGTAATGGTAGAATGTTGCCCATATCGCTTTTTTCATGTCATCCTTGGAGTTACTGTTTCTGCGAATAGCTAAACCATAGTAAATGCTCAGTTTATTTATAAGCTTTGCCGTCAATTTATTTTTGCCGCCGATTCCAGGATTATTTTCCTTGCATCTGCGAAGACGGGCTCCCATTCGCTTTTGAACGTGACCCACGCATTCTTTTTTTACAATTTCAATCTCATCAACATACGGTTTCGCATTTACTATTCCCGTGTACGTCTTAGAGTTGCCATCCCCCACGTAATTAGTGTAGATAACTCCATGCTTTTCGACAGATCTTGAAAATAATTCTATCATGGCGTCTACTTCCATTTTGCCTAACGATCCTTCGTAATTGGCTTGACAATTTTCATCGCGATTAGATTTCCATTCCTCATATTGCGCTGTATTTTTGCGTTTATTTTAATAGTTACATTCAGCACAATAAGAAGATTTTACAAGAAAATCACCAACTTTTCCTGTAAACTGACCAATGAGAACCGCAACTCCATACAATGAGGTAAAACCACGTTTTCGCCACGTACCATCTCCTGAAACGGTCAGTTTTGTTATAGCATCACTCGAATTTTGTTGTGTTATTTCCTGTTGTTCCTCTTTTACAGCTTGTTTGAACACCAATTGAACAATACTTGAAGCAGCAGAATGCATGTTATTAATTATAATGTCATATGTCGTTTGTTGAAGCGGAGGCGGTGAATCGATGAGTCCGCAAAATTTCATAACTCCACGCAAACCTATCCCCAATAAACGCATAACAAAAAAATCGTGTTTATTTCGTAAGCTGTGTTGATGTACGGGCACGAAGGAATGAAAGTCGGTTTGCACGATGAACACGAAACTACAATTTTGAAACTGAGTCGTCGAGTACTTTCTATAGAGAATCGAACATCACTATCACACTTTTTGCATTTCACACATTCCGATAAGGCAGAAACCACAGTCAGAAAATTCTAAATTCGATATTCGATGTATCCGAATTCGATATCCGATGCGGATGTCTCACGATCAGTCTTCAATTTTTTGGCACTGGAACTAATATTCTCGTCGGAACGTTTTTCGGCAGAATATCGATTTTTTGGCACTGGAACTAATATTCTCGTCGGAACGTTTTTCGGCAGAATATCGATTTTTCGGCGGTATTTTCTTTTTGCTTCGATCTTTGCGAAAAGATCCGGATCGATGAGCTTCTCGAGAACCTTTATTTTTTATATCCATTTTTCACTGAATATTTATTCGCAAACGAAAATTCACTTTAACGCACAGTTGCACGAACGGCAAGCTACTGACAAAACGTGTCTATTTCTGGCAATGAATAACAGTCATATGGTATTTCCGTTATACCTGGAGCCAAGCATGCCCAAAAACACAAGAGAATCACAAAATAGGTCTAGACACGTTTAGTTCGAAGGGTCGCTTGGCGCTACCTACCTGTCGGCTCGGCGCCGCAAAACACGTTTCACTTTCTCGGCTGTAACTAGCTTATTTATCGAAATATTAACTTGCCGTTTTCACCAGATATTCTGGAGACCTTAAACTTCAAGAAAATGCAAAAAAAAATCGATTTTTTCGACCATCTAGGTGTATATCTCCCCTTAAGAAAAAATCTCTATACAACCTCGCACGCGCGCGCGTGTGTATATGTGTATGTGTGTGTGTGCACGGGTAGGAACACGCTGAATTCGTTGCGATGGTCGACAACGTGTTTTTTGCGAAATTTGGTGTTGACCGCTCATATGTTGGTGATGACATAGTCCGACCCGGGTGACAACTCGTTGAGCTTCTTCGTCGGCAGAAAATCGGCAATTTTACCAATCTTATTGATGAACTCCATTGTTTCACTCGTGTGCACATGGTTCTTTCTCATGTGTGTGCCCGATCTTGAGTCCCAAGATTATGTACTTCTTTTCACAACTCTTTCACCCCACCTCTACTCCATTTCCTCGTCAGAGATCTCTTTCGCTCGCGAATTATTGGGGGGGGGGGGGGGGGCTTTGTCAAGCAACGGCAAGCGCCCGTTAACTCACCACCCATAAATATTTGAAACAATTTTTTCGAGAAATCAGGCCCCCACCCTTCTTCTCACCGAATCTTGAGGTGGGGGATCATTGTGAAGCCACGGCAAGCACCCGATGACTCACCACCCACAAATGGTTATAACCATTTTTGAGAATCAGCCCCCCCCCTCTTCCTCCCGCCGGCCCTGTCGTTGGTGGGCGGGGAGGCGAACTCCTTCTTACTACAAAGCACTTCGGCTCTTTGTCAGTCGTTGTGTGGCCTCTCTAGGAGTCGGTTGTGAGTACCCGTGTTTACCCCCCCCCCCCCTCCCTCCTTAACGGTTCACCAATTTTCAAGGCTGGAGGGGGACCACCATCCGCCGGTAAGCAGGCAGAGTCCTATCATAGGTCGGTAAGCAGGAGAGCCCTACCATCGGTCGGTAAGCAGCCCTACCATTGGTCGGTAAGTAGAGACATCGACAGTCGATCATGAGGCCGATCCTATCCAAGACCCTACTCGACCATCCGTTGATAGCTCGGAAATTAACGGTTTTTTTTGGTTCGTCTTTGAACGACTCAGTCGGTATGTCAGTAATGGGATCTTGGTTCCATTTCGGCCTCTCACATCTACTATCTTGCGTTCGTGTAATTTTCAATTATTGATTAAAAATGCCGCGGCGACCACTGGTAATAACCAACGAATTAGTGGCGAGTTTGAAAATATTCATCAAGTATTTTACGACGGGCGTGCCGGCATCTTCTTCCCCGGTATGGAAGGAGATGAGTCAGGACTCCCAAAAAAATAGACCACACATGACGATGTTGAAGTGTAACGTGATTCACATAACAATGTGAAGCAAAATCGGCGTAACGTACTATCAATCGCAAGATCGGAAATGGTGAAACGGTGGAAGATATGAACATTGACGCGGACGAATCCATGGACCACGAAACCGATGCATTGTCTAGCAATGAATCTGTAATTCATGAACATTTTTTTACAGTCTCGCTCACAAGTGAACAATGGGAGGAAATAAAACCTGAGGGTACGTATTTTATACTTTTCAGCGAATTAAGAAAACGGTATGAGAATACTTTCTGAGCCAATGAATAAAAAAATCGTAATTTTATGTGACATTACGGCAAAAAATTCCTTGCAGATGCTCTCTACTTTGATCCGGAGCCAGACATTTTATTCTCTAATTAACCTTTCAGTACATTCCAAGGTTCCAATTTTTTTTTTAATTCATTTAGAAGCGTATGATTTTTATTGAATTACATATTTTTTGGCATTTTTTGTGTTCATATGGAATCATAGGTACTTGAAGAGAAAAAAAGTTCGCTGCGTGCGGATATTTGAACTATCCACGCAAATATTTTATTCGTAAAAGGAGTCCCATCGGTGAGAATACTATAGATAATGTCTCCAATGTTTGAAATTCTTTAACAAGGTTCAAACTATTATGAATATTAAAAATTCATAAAACGACCATTTTTTTCAAAGATTCTCCGTTAAAAAAGGCCACACACCTTCGTTACACTTGGTTGAAATCGCTACTATCATCCTTAAAAAGCATTCAATTAATTCAGCCATCAGATAAATCAATGGCAATGTTAGAAACATTTGAAGACGCAGGTGTTGTTGATATGAGATAAAATTCTGAAAAATCAACACATTTCTATTAAGGAAAAAGAAAGTTCATGATTATAATTTACGTTAAAGTGAAACCTTATTTGCACTTGCGTGTTTGACTCCTGTCAGTGAAATGAACCCGCTATACCTAACCCTTTCCTCACATGAAATTTTTCATATTTAAGTTATTTTTGGAAGGACGTTGATTTTCTACAGCATAAAAAGTTGCTTGCCCTCTGCTTCCCACTATTCCACTACGTGTGTGGTGTACACAAATTTTATTGAAGAATGTCCACATATAATTTGTGACTATCACACAACAAATCTGGGCAAAATCAGCCTCAATTAAAATGTTTTACCCAGTGATTGTCAATAACGATGAAACAAAAAATTTGATGATGAATTTTTACGAAAAATTAGTGAAGAAACGATTTTTTTGTCGTCATGAAAAATAATTTTGATGATTTGTCTACGCAATAAAAACTTTTCTATAATTTTGTTTTACCTGAAATTCCTTTTTAAATTTTTTTTCTAGGGCTGTCAGCCTTTCACTACCCTGATTTTCAAGCTCCTAAAAAAAATGATGAAGCGTTTTACGAAAACATGTAAAAAATTTGCAACCTTATTGGCTACACATTTTTTACATAATCTACAAAAAAAGTGTAGACTATAGTAGGGAAATATATTTTCTAAAAAAAAAATCAGAAATATATGGAATAATCAATTGAATCATTCCATGTAGCATAAAAACTCTGATTATTTGTTGCTTTATTTTCTGAAACAATTTATAAATAATTTCTCAGCCCGATAATGCCGATGATCACATACAGTCATGAATGCTGAATATTTACCAAATCAGTAGTTTGGAATACTTTTACAGAATACAATTCAGATAACCATCAATTATTTGTTATATTCGAGCCAGAAAGTTTATAAACTATGGCAACAAAAATTCTCAAAAAAACAGTCATGTTAACAAAAAACATGCACAGCATGCATGTCAGGCAATATTTTTTTTCACTTTTGTTCATTTTTCTTGAGGATTATGACAAAATTTCAGGAAAATCATTCAATTCATTCTGTATAATGAAAAAAAATTGTTGCGTTATTCATTCAGCCATTTTTTTAAATAAAAAAATTATATTTATCGTTAGAATAATTTAATAAGCGAATATAAGATGCCCAAAGTGTGGCTGATTATTCTTAGATTTTTGTAAAATAATTACTAACATTTTCAAAAACTATTTCCAGATAGAAATGTTGATCAAACAATTTTAATCGATACTACTACCAATCTATACTTGGAATCGGTGCATGCAAAGCAATTTTTATGATAATCTTTGCATTCTGTCCTTGGCAATAGGTTCCTCTCCTTGAAGCGGTCTAAGAAAACAAGTTTGAACAAATGTAATTGCCATCGCTGTCGCGCAGCAGACGAAGCTCCCATGCGCATTTGTATCCAAACATGCCAAGGTGTCGCATGACCCATTATCAGAGGAGTACCAAAAACCCTTTAAAGGCATTATTGGAAATCAACCGTGTAAAAAGACCTTTAAATGGAAAACGCCGACAGGAAATTAAAAAAAGAGTAGTGTCTGAAGGTGTGACAACGTTTCGAAAGCGCAAGGCTCGAGAAGAAATGATCCTAGGCGATGCTGAACCAATGTCACTTCCCAACCAATTAGTCCTACGCGAAGCCAAAAAAGAATTTGTCGATCGCGATCTTGGAGTGGATCCGTTGGATCTAGGAGATCTGATCCGTGGGATCGAAAAGTTGTCATTACACCCGAAGTTCGTGGGAGTTATCAGATCAATTGGCTCGAAACCATTTCATGTTTTTTACAGTACTTCTTCGCAAATGCACGCTTATAAAGAGTATTTGAAGCAGAATGGAGAAAACAGCACCATCATAATTGATGCGACAGGGAGTATTGTAAAAATAATGGAAGATGAGAACAACATAAAATCCGGACATATTTTTTTGTACTGCATCGTGATAAATTTTGATAAATTCACTATTCTGGTTTATCAAATGTTATCGGAATGTCACATCCAGAAGGGACGTGGCCATATATTAATCGCGATTCCCTCCTTTTTGCCTACGCCTAGCACAAAAGCATGGGATGAGAGTGTAAGAAGGGATAGCGCATGCAAGGGTAGGAATAACGCAGTGATCCAATTACGAAATGAATTGGACAATTCGCGTTTCTAACAATTCGGGCTTTAACAAAAATAACAAATCGGGTTAATTTGGTTGATTTGAAAATACAAGACAGTTTGCTTACGTTTGTTGGTGTGCCGAGAATACAGTCCCCTCGAAAAAAAGTTCATATCTGAATATATCTGAATCATATCTGTAGAATCAGATATGATCAGACAAGAAAAATGGCCATATCTGTTCGTGTAGTGTCATGACAGATCATGTATGCTTATATCTGAGCATGTATGATCATATCAGAGCCATTGTGATAATTTTGAGAGCAGACCTGTCGTTATCGCAGCAGGTCTGACCAGATCCAATCCCCATGCAAGATCTGATCTTGTTGGACCAGAACTGATTTTATTGGACCAGATCTGATCATGTCAGGTAGATCTGATTTTATTGGGCCAGATCTGATCATGATAGGCAAATCTAATCTTATTGGACCAGATCTGTCTGTCCGTAAAAGAATAAAATACCGTGGATCCCAGTAGACCTGGACATCAATGAACAATAGACCTGCCCATATGATATAACCATAGTTTATCTGAACTATCAGACCAGGTATGACTCCGACTATATCAGAGCAAATCTTTCCCTATTGAGACAGATTAAATCTTGTTAGTGCAGTCATGAAGATATTAAAATGTTTACATATATAGAGCGGGGTTATTACCACGTCATCACTTGACGTGTTAATAATTAATAATATTATAGTAACTCACATGATCACATATAATACAGTCAGGTGAGGTGCCATATCTGATCGGATATCGTCTCATATTCTCATATATCGTTTCATATATAAGAGATGTTTTCATGTGTGAACAACTGAAGTGCATATACGATAAGGGATAACATTTTATATGCACGTGCCTGCTCATATATCACATCATATATGTTCAGATAGGGTTTCACGCTGCCAACTCGCCTTGGTACCTGACCAGATAAAAACATATATAACATCTATATAGGGGAGTCTGGTACCGTATTTATTCGGATATGATCTTATACGAACATATACGTTCACAAATCACATCATGTATGTTCAGATACGAATTTACGGTACCAACTCGCCTTGGTACTTAGCCAGATATAAACAGATATGAGTTCATATATGGTCAGGCCAGATACTGTATTTGATCAGATATGATCTTCTATATGCATATGTGATGTGGAATATGAACAGACCTAATCATATATGATACTGCAAAATGTCAGATATAAATATATCTGATACATATATGACAATATCTGAAACATATATGAACATATCCACTCAGACATGAACTTTTTTTCCCGGGTGGTCATATTTAAAACGGGTCGAGTTCGGGCCTCCGTAGGTGGGCCGGGCCGCTCGGTTGTGTACGCTTCATTACAGGATTGGCGGAGCTGGTGTTTTTCGCGTTGATGCAATTTTTATTATATTAAGGCATGAGGTTCAACGCATTTCTGTTCACGAGTGTACAGCCGCATGTTTCCGTGCGCAACTGTACACCGAAGCCGAACGCGACTCGGCTTTCACTGACGGCGCTCGTGCACCGAAGTGAGCCGAGTGGAAAAACCAGTCTTGTATCTAAGGTGGATGGGAGCACGTGTGAGAAGTACGCTCGCGTCTCATATTGTTACAAATAAAAAAGGAACCATTTATACGTTTACTCGGCAAGGTATTTTATTCTATCACACCGGTTTCGCAATCCTGCTCCAACTATTACACGAGTATTTATCGCGAGCCGAATTTGAATTAATTGATGCTTTACGCAACACGATGTTAGTGAAATGCTCAATGTAGACACTTGGGAAAGTTTTTATAAGTCACGCTTTTAAAAAATATAGACGTAAGATTTGTAACAATTTTACTGAAGATTTTAAAAGTTTAAAGTTCGAACTCGTCGTTTGCTGTCAGGAGAAAGTTTTTGTACTTGTTCCGATGAAAGTTGTTGGGAGACTTTGTCTGAACGCGATGGAAGCTGATGGGAGATTGACTTCCTGTAGAATACTTCTTCATCAAGTGGGAAATAGGAAAGGTTTCGTTAATGGGGAAGGAGTGCATTTCCATGATGCGCTTTTCTTAGGGATTGGTGGAAAAGGCATCAAATATAGGTCTCTTCGGATGATTGGTCAAAAATAGAGAGTGGGAGCAGGACGTTGGCTGCGAGTCACATTTGTCGCTCTATTTGGAGTGGATCTCTACTCCAGGAATTGGAGCTGCGTTTCTTTATCTGGAGCGCGGAAAAATATGGGGAGGAAAAAGGGCCTTGGTCGCGTCGTAGCGCTTACTCCAAGATAGGCTTTGTTGACTCAGGTGTGAGAGCGCACGTGGTCTACAGCGGTTTTTAAGATCGGGTCAGCTTTCTGGGTTGGAGGATTTTCTTCCAGCGAGTGTATATTTTTTTGGTGTATTTGAACGTTTCGTTCGTCAAGTCCTTCGGAAGTACTTCGCATTCATCGAGTACTAGATAAGAATATGGATAAGATCAGATGCTACAACACCGCACAAAGCTATTTCGGATGATCGAAAAACACTTCTCGTAGCCACGTGTCTCACTTTCAACAACATAACGTTAAAATCATCCATAGAAACATATTTTTCAATGTTGCGAAAAAAAAAACAAACCTGTAGATGTTGCAACACACTTCCGAGTTGACGTTAACATCTCATACACCTGGTCTCCCGTTGGTAGGGCGTCAAGTCGGTTATGCACATTGAAGTGAAACAGCTTTATCTTTAATGCATTGCGTGACTGATCGAGGCGGCAGATTTAGAGTCCTATGGAGACATTTTTGGATCCACTTGTACTCTAGCGGTGCAAAAATATAATCACTCTTTAGTCAAAATAAAGTCAACATTCAGCGTGCTTGCGATACGGAAAAGTCTGGAGAAACGTATCAGCAGACATAGCGATATTTTTGATAATATATTTACTTCTGAATCGACATCGAAGACTCATGCCACCCGGATGCAGAATGAAGACCACTGGGATCACGTTGATATAACAAACGAATCTGAAAAGACGACGAACGTAACAACATCGATCGATGATCTACGTGCAACAGCTGCTCAAGTTGTAAAAGAAGGAAATGAAATGAACGAGTTCTATTTACCAACCTTACTTCCATCACTTCGCAGAATAGCTTTGGAATTCCCAATTTGGTGCAATGTTACAAAGCCAGAATGCAGTAAAGCTCATTCCTCGTCAAGTTACGTCGAAAATTATAGTAACGATCTGCAAACAAACCCTTTAAAAGGCGGATTACGTAGTGTAGACAAGTTCATGGTCGTCCACATACGCGATATGATCGGTGGCTGCCTTTCATTCACGGAAAATACCCAAAAACATCAGAAAAAAGTGAATAGGATACACGAACATGAGCCGCCATGTATACCAACCATTGAAGATGCTCCCGAATATGCAACCGATATCATTGTCAATGACTCTCTGCCCTGGACGGATCATAACCTGAGAAAAGATGCGACAGATATTGACATACAGAATATTTCAAGCTATTGTTAAATTTATTTTCAGGGCCCAGCTGACAAAGGCAACGACTCAGATTTATGGTCTACTGAAAATTGGAAAGGTAAGGCATCAAGCAGAGACTTTGCTAACGAACTCACATCGGATGATGAACAGCATACGAGCGAGGCGCGTTGCTCCAAAAATGATTCAAAGATAAACGACACGGTGGAATGAAAGAAATTTGATAATTCATATAGCCAAAATCTCGGTCCATCACTTATTGACTATATTGCATCAACGAAACCTGAAAATGAGGGCAAGAAAAAGAAAAGTAAATATTTCCAAAGCGACTCGGAGATTGCATATATCAATGGTCAAATTGACAATAAGAACGCGGTCACGCAAAAAATAATAAAATCGTATATATTACAAAATGGGTCGTTAATGCAACAGCCAATTAAAATTTCCGAAAAAAACTATTTTATCAATTGCACCTGTCCATTCGATTAAGTGATGCAGGTTTTATTATCTGGGGCCATTAATAACCCTAGTGGATTGGGAGACCTAAAAAAAAGACCAAAAATTGGTCAAAATGACCCTATTTCGGTCACGGTCATTTTCTGCCCTTTTTGAACCGAAAAAAGTGACTGAACAGTGACCGAACACTGTTTTTTTTAGGTTAGTCACTTGACCGTTATTTTTCGGTTTTTGGTCACTGAAATAAAAGTGAGGTTAGTCACTTGACCGTTTTTTTTTCGGTGTTCGGTCACTGTAATAAAAGTGAGGTTAGTTACTTGACACTTGAGGTGTTTCATCTGATTTTCCATTTGTAAATGAGAAAGGAAATAATTATTATATATTGACAAGAATGAAAAGAAATACACATTCTTTTCTTGCAATTATTGCTATTTCGTGTAGCACGTTACCGCATATATGTATGCCACATATGTGCTCTACGCTGCTACTGCTACTGCTTTGTGAACAAGATGAAATTAAAATATTGTAAAGAAAAAAGTACGAGCATGTGCACTACATTATACATATACGTTATAATATCCTATGCACTGAGTATTCACGTCAAATAAATAATAGATAAGTGTACTCCACGTGGTGTACTCTCGGTTCTCGGTAGTCTTCGCCTCCCCGCCGAGGAGTCCTCGATAGAGTAGATGGCCGCCCAACGTACACGCAGGCGCAACACGTCACTTCATGCGCAGCCATATTGAACGCTGCATGACGCAGCAACGCGACGCTAAGCGACTCATTTGACGAGTTCTTTTCAATCAATCTTGTGGTTCCAGAATCAACGGTTCTCACTCGTAGTTAAACGGACGTTGGGATGCGAGGGCTATCGGGGTGTGAGCGACAGAGAGATACAGGGTCTATACGGTAAATGATTTCAAATAATAAACAATTTGAGCGTAGCAGGTTATTTACCATTTACCTTGTTGCAAAAAAATAACAATGCCGTGTTTATGTTACAGTTGTATGCCGGAAACTCCAATATTGCCATCGTCTAAATCAACAGGAGAGGCTAACGGCAGCCATAGTACGCGAGTGGTTGTCCATCAAATTAAAGATCGAAATATACCGAGCGAAAGTTCTAAGAACAAAGGACAGAGGCCAAAAAGAGGCAAGAAGAAAAAAGACGTTCCGAGATGGAAACCGACTCCGACGAAGAGGAGGAAGAGGAAGAGGATGAGTATTGAATGGATACAAAAATGTTATTGTTGTTTGGTTTATTTCAAGATATTAAAAAAAAAACGTTAAAATTCACTGATGTTTTTGTGTACGAGTTTCTATTATTATATTTCCAATAGCGTTTCAGAAGGACCCTCTCTCTGCCCCATGCAGATTGACTGACTAGGGTCAGGGACTGAAACGCCCCAGTGACCGAAAACCGAAAAAAACCGGTCAAGTGACTAACCTCAAAAAAACGTTGTTCGGTCACTGCTCCGTCACTTTTTCCGGTTCAAAAAGGGCAGAAAATGACCGTGACCGATGAACGAGGTTTTTTTCGGTCTCCCAATCTGCTAGGGAATCTTGTTTACGCGGCAGCGATAGGAGGTTCTGAAAACGAAACGCTTCGTTTCGTTGCAGTGTTACCGATGACGAACGCCCTACGACCGAGCCGCTCGTCGTTATCACGTCGCCAAGGGTCAGCCGAAGAGTCTCGATGCCCGGCGCTCGCGCGACGCATTCCTCCGGCGAGGCCTAATGCAAATAACGCTCAGCCCTGAGTGCGCACGTTTATGGAGACCCGGGACTATCGCTTTTCCCTATCGTCCTATATATTTTTTCGGTCAAAGCGAATACCTGAGTTCCAGCTAGCTCTGTCGTCATCGCTAACGGAAAATATCCGAGTACGTTCTTTGTAGTATAACTCATCCGCCTTCTCATCGACCTGCGAAACAAATAGACCGTAATAACTTGAAGAAATAACCACGTGGTAGTAGATATGGGGGGAGTCGACAAGGGCTCGATACGAAGGGACGTGGGTAGTCTGCAGTTGATGACGAAGGCCTGAGGTTTGGGACCGAGGAACGCATGGGAAAATCTGCTATTCTACGAACCGCTGCGAATAGTAGAGTAGGAGCATGTATCATCATCGTAGATTTTCATAATTCACAACGTTAATCAAGTTTCATTATCATCCTACGTTTATTATACTGTATTAATTCCATTTTATATTCGGTAATAAATCCATAATTAAAGTCAGCTCTGCACAATATTCGACGATTTATTTAAATTAGTCTGGCGATCCACCACACAGAATTGGTTCCATAGAGGAGCAGAAACATTGTCGACATTATAGGGAGATATACACCTAGGAGCCGGAAAAAAGGTCATTTCTGTGAATTTTTTCAAGGAAAACTATTTTAAATTTCGGATTGGGGTTTTAATTATCTGAATGTATATACTTCAAAAATATGTTTAATTTTCTTTATTTAAAAATATCAAAAATATACAAGGATATTGTATGATCCTTGGAGCGTCGTAAAAAATCTGCGTGTACGGTACCCACTGGCGTTTCTTCAAAAATCATCTGAAAAAAACCAAAAAGATTATTAATTATTAATACGATAATCTAGTACTTCTCATAGCCGATTTTGAAAATATCGATTCATGACAAAATGGCGGACGTTTGAACATAAATAGTGATTGTTGGGCCAAAATTTAGTTATTATCTTGCCTATAAGCAAAAACTAAGTAACGGAAAAAAAATCCTATGACAAGTACTAGATGATGGTGTATAGAATAACCACAAAAACCCTCAAGGCAATCGATTCATTGGTTTTCGAGAAATTTTGGGTACCGATTTGAAAAACGTGGTTTTGAGAAAAACGCGTTTAAAAATTTGGGAATGAATAAATCATGAAATTTGTCAACTTACATGGAATCATCGATATCAGGCCCGTAGTGTACTTCTTCTACGGTCGACGGAATGTTCATAGCTTCTAAATCCTCGACCTCGACCATCTAGGTGTACCATTAAATTGGTACATACCAAAACCAGCGGTAGAAACAGAAACCAAAATGGTATCCTTCTCACTCACGATCAGTGCATGGGACAGCATCTGGAAATGTGTAAATAATTGTATGAAAACCAGTAATTCAAATAATAACAGTATTAAAGCATTATTAACAAACTGTTGAAAAACATGCAAATTCTGAAAATGTTCGGAAAACCTTTTTTCCTTTTCATACTAAATTTAATTCATTAATTTTTTCAAATATACATTTGAATTTTTTCAAACTTTGCCGGTATGTTCTGAAATTCCATTTTTTCAAATTTTATTTAAGGGCTTAACCCCACTTGCGATTTTGAAAAAATCGATTTTTTTAATTGCATTTTTTGAAGTATAAGTATCTGAGAATATGTCCTGAAAATTTCAAGTCGATCCGAACAAAATTGACTGAGATATGAGCGTTGAAAGAGAAGAATCCGCGTTGAAAGAGCGTTGAAAGAGAAACTTTAAACGCGTTTTTCTCAAAATGGCATTTCTGAAGTCGGTGACCAAGATTACTCGAACACTAATGAACCGATCTTCTTTAAGTTCTGCAGGCTTATTTAATACATAAAAATGTAGTCTTTAATCATTCGATTTTTTTTCGAAACAAAATGGCCGTTTTATATCCAAAAAACGGCCGTTTTTTTCGTTAAAATCGAACCTTGACTGTCCTCCATTTTGTAAAAAATAAATATTTTTTAAAATCCGTCGATTAAAGACAAGTTTATACTTATATTTGATTAAATCCATCCGCATTTTTTTTTCAGATGATCCACTTCGCCGCAATGTTGGTCACCGCAAACCGTGTATATAAAAACATTATTTCATTGACGGCCATTTGCCACTAAACAATGTAATATTTTTCAATAAAAAAAATACTGAAAGTTCTTCAAGATGTGTTCTTTAAAAAGTATATTGATCGATTAAAAAAGTTTTGTAGTTTTCTTTAAAAAAATTCATGAAAAAGGCCTTTTTTTGCGCTACAAGTGGGGGTAACGCCTTAAGACTGTGTATAATCGAAACCGGTCCTAAATGGGTCCGAAATATTTTTCAAGTAATGATAAACCTTTATATACGTGAAATGATAGATAATTTTCGATTTATTAAATTCAAAAATGAAAACTTTTACATAAATAAGATTGTTTTTTGAAAAATTCAGTCTAAAAAAATGAACGAATTAATAATTTAATATGGAGGAAAAAGAGGTTGTTTGAATATCATCCGAATTTTTTTTCCCGATTTGTTAATAACTTTTACATATCGTTATTATTGAAAATTAATTTTTCATATGATTGATTTTTTCAGATCTTTATAGCATTGAACGCGAGATTCTCATTCTATTTATTCGGTTTTGTTGAGACTGGACGTGCCATACATCTACGCTGAAAAAAAGTCTCGTCTATGACGGTTTTCTTTTTTTTTTATGTATCCAACTATAGCATTGTGTAACCTCAAAAAGTTTGTCATAACTTAACTAAAGTTAACGATAAAAATTATTGTTTAGTTGATTTACATAATTGAAAAATAAGGCTATGTCGATTGTGATTTGATAGAAAAATGATCGAGGATGATTGGGGGTTTCGAATTATTCAGAAAATTCAAGTGAATAGGAAGACGTAAGCAAGGTTACTCTACATCGAATTTTTTCAACAAACCTGTTTTTATCACTATAAATTGTAATACAATTCTTTCAATTTCACATGTATAATAAATGATTATTGCTTAAAATGTAAATTATTTTGAAATAAATATGTTAGCTTGTATAACTAGAAGATTTATAATCGAGAACTTTATTTATTTAGTTTTATTCAAATGCAGGTCATATTTTGCTTTCTAGGATGTTATCTTATAAATCATACTTATATGTGCTTATGTTAATAATGTTGAGATTTTGTATTTATAACTCAAATGCACTAATATTAAAAACAAAAAACTACTCGTCATATGTATATGTACCGCAAGATATAATTTTTTTATTGAATTTTTTGTACAAAATTTAACCAGGATTTTCGTAATGAATTCTGAAGTTTTTCAACAACTCGTAGATTGGATTTCTTTATTCCACATGTCTTGCGATTGCTATGGCATTAACCAGATTAGTCAGTACATTTTTTTTTACATTTTTGCATTCTGCATAAAAAATATACGAAAGACTATAACTCCTAGCACTATATCACGTTGAGTTTCCCTGAAAAGTGCTCGCCCGTCTATTGCATGCCTACGACTACTAGTGTAGATATATTTGATTAAATAATTCGCGTAGTTTTCAGCCTGCTGCATCGAGTCCCCTGAATGCCATTGTGTATTCTCACAATTCTTTGACTATTTTTCCTTTCAGGGTTTCTATCTACCAGCCTTTTAGGCAATCTCCCACTCTATCCGCTCTCTAGTTGTCGACTCCCTCTACCCACTTATTGTTAATTTCCCTCCTTGGTTCCCCACACTGCGATATATGTTCCAACGTCTCCTCTTTCTTTCCGCATACTCTGCATGCCCAATTGCTGTAGCCTTTCTTCCCTGCCCTTTCTAAGATACCGCATCTCAGTCTTTCCTACTCTTCTTTTATGGCACCCCTAACGTCTTTGTCTCCCCGGATGCCTCCCGCCCCAATTTTTTTGATATCCTTGAAATAATTACAGAATGAAGATTTGGCTATTCCTCCCCAATCCTTCTGTATGTCCTGATCTCTCTCTACCTCTATTCCATCCTTCAGAATCCCTCTAATCGCCCCTTTGTCTCCATTATTTCTTATTAATTCCAGGATCCTCCCGTCGCTTGCCTCTATATTTCTGAGTTCCTCCTTTAGGCACATTTTTGGCCATATGTCCTCGTCCATTTCCACAATTCGTAACAAGTAGTTGCTCGCTCTCCGCCTAGCTTCCACTTCAATGCTTCTCTTGTCGGCCTCCATTTTCGAGAGGTAGTCCGGTGTGTTTCTCGCTAAATCCAGTGCCATTTTTACAAATCTCCCTTGCATCCTTTTCATTTCCTCCCTTCTCCTCCATCCCCACACTTCCACCCCATATAGTGCCCCTGCTTTTACCATAGAGTCTGGCTCTCCGTCACAATCTTATTATCTTCCATCCATCTGTTGATTCTCCTTATCATCAAGCTTGTCAGGATATTGTAGCCGATATTAAGTAGTGATATTCCCCTGTAGTTAGGTACGTCCTCCTCATCCCCTGCCTCGTAAATCGGGAAGATTTTCGCAGTCTCCCACCCCCCTGGTATTCTTCTTTCTCTTCAGATCCCATCTTCGCCCGCCGCTTTCTTCTTTTTCAGTTTTCTTAGCACCTTCCACAGTTCCTTCTTACTGAATTCACTGTTCCACTAGCCTTCGTCCCCACCGGTCATATTTTTTTACTTCCCTTAATGTCCTCTCATCTTTTTTCTAACCATTCTTTCCTCCTCCTCCACTTCAGCTCGATCCACTTTCTTCTCTCTTTATTGAGGTTCCTCTTCGTTTCCACATTTTTGGCTTTCAGGAATCTTTTGAGTGCTCTTTGGAGATTCTTTTTTTGTTGTACCCCTTCTTGTCCTAGCCATCCCTTGCCCCTTCCCCCCTTGCCCCTTTCTTTACCATGCCTGTTGCCTCTGCTCCTTTCCAAATTACCTCCCTCAGTTTCTCCCACCTCTGGTTGGCTGCGTCTTCTTGCGAACTCAAAACTCTTGCTTTTTCCACTTCTTCCTCGTACTCTTCATTCGATTCTTCAATCCAGGCTAGAGTTACTTCTGTTTCCCCCCTTTTTCTTTTGGTGTTTTCCCCTCATTTTTTCCACCTCCTAAATTTGTCCCAGCGATCGTGAATATAACCGGGAAGTGGTCCGATTCCGTTCTTGGTATCACTTCCATTTCCCGAACGAAATCTTCTTCCTAGTTTTCCATCCAGATAACCAGGTCAAGGACGGACCCCGTCCCCATCCCTCCATTGCCTACAAAGGTGACCCCACCATTCTCGTCCCCTTTCTTCCTCCCGTTGAGGATCGTCAGGCCTAAACCTTCACAGAGTCTCAGCAAACCCTTTTCTTTCGAGTTCAATACCTCATCTTTTGAATTGCTTCGCCACGCTGCCCCCGCCCTCCGCTTTTTCACACTCTGTAATTCCCCCTCCTTTCCTATTCGGCATTCAGGTCCCCCGCGATAATGATTCCTACTCCCAGCTCCATACCACGCTCTACCATTGCTTTTAGCGGTCCCTCTAGATTTTGTATTCCTACTTTGTTATACACCTCAATAATCCACGACTATTTATTTTCCTTCTTACGCCATATTTTCACTATCCCTTCGTACTCCCATTCATCCACTTTACAGTTTGCACTTATTCCTCTTCTTATACCTATGGGGTGGCCTCCGCTCGCTCGTCCCTTTCTTTTTTCTCTATTCGCCTTTTTAAACCACCACACTTCGCAATTTTATTTAGTGTTTTCTCGTTTGGCGTCCATTCCAGCTAGGTTTCTTGCAATATAATTATATGGTGCCTTTCCAAAAGATTCCTCGCTTCCGCTATGTTACCCATTCCCGACACATTCCATGTTAAAACGTTATATACGCCACGCTTTTCACTCATTTCCCCGTTTCCCATGAAAAAAATCCTTTCGGGTACCAGACGCCTTTCTCGATCTATCCAATACCACCACTCATCCACGCACATTTTTCCATATTCTTCTCTGGCTTCCCTTTTATCCCTCCTCCTCCTGTTCACCTCTCCCCTCAGCCAGTCTTTCACCTCCCTTTCCCATCGTGTTAAATCGTCCTTTAATATTATCCCCGTACTCCTAAGTACTTTTTCGTCCATAGATTCGACAATCATGACCGGCCCTCCCATTGTTTTAATCGCCCCTCTTATTAACGGCTTTATACCCAACCTTTCCTACAACAGGTTGACTACTTTCCATATGATCATGCGCTCGCTTCCCCTTGAGGTAAAACCCCACACTTTTACATTCTTCTTCCTGTCACTTCTTTCTTGACATTCGCGTTCCCATTTACCTCGCCCCATTGGTCGCGGCTGTTGTACACGCTGTCGCTCTTGGTTGCCGTCCGCCAGTCTCCCGTCGTTCCACGTGGCCACGTGTACGTCGCCCGTGCTATTTTCCCTGCTGATTCCCGGGTCTCCTCCGGATTCTACATCATTCCTGCCTCTCCCAGTCGAGTTCCTGCTGCTCCAATCTTTTCTCCTCTCTGGCGATCGCCCATACCCCGTTGCCTTGTCTTTTTTCTCCTTCTCACCACTGACCACTCGTGATCGGCTGTTGTGATCCCTTCCTTTCCCTGTCCGCACTTCGTTATTAATCCCGTCACTTCCACTATTGCTGCATGAAGTAACTGCCTGATCAGGGTGTTCCTCCTCTCTAACCGGCTCTTCATTAACGAACGCCCTTACCCCCTCTTGTGCTCTTTCCTTCCAGAAACTTATTTCCTTCATCAGCTCATCTCTCTGCTCCCTCCACACGCTGGGATCCCTGTCACACTTGTATTTCCAGGCATTTGCCTCTCCTAATAACTTCTTAATGAACCTGTTCATATCCTCACATCTGCACGGTAACGGCGATATTTCTTTTTTCGATTCTTCCTTTATTTTATTTAAGCCGCACTTTCCGGGCCTTTCCACTACCACCATAACCGTCACTATGGGCCTGAAGTTTGCATCGTTGGATTCCAACAAAGGTTTTGTTATTTTTTATTTTTTTTCGGATGCCTTTTGACTTTAGAATATCTGTAGAGACTATACAAAAAGTTTTAAAAAAATTGGTGGCTCAGTATTTACCCTTAATAAGGGGTTGACAGAGACACAAATTGATATCTCGGGCGGTAATGACATTGCTAGTTTTTTTTATTTCTGCAGGTCATTCCTGGTACCCAAGGAAAACCACAGAAAAAAATGGCAACAATTTTCAACTTCCGGAACACAGTCTTATTAAGGGATTGAAAGAGAAAAAAAATTAATATTTCGAGCGGTAATGACATTCCCAGTATTTTATTTCCGTAGGTCATTTCTACTATCTAAGGAAAGCCACAAAAAAAAAGACAACAAGTATCAACTTCCGGAACACATCCCTATGGGGGAGTGAAAGTCGAAAGAAAATCGTATTTTCGGCGGTAAAGGGATACCCAGTTTTTCTGTTTGCGCCGATCGTTTAAAGTACCTAAGGAAAGCCACAGAAAAAATGGCAACGATCTTCAACTTCCGGAACAGACCCTTATGGGAAACTGAAAGTCCATCGAAAATAGTATTTCCGGCGGTTAGGATTTCCAGTTTTTTATTTTCCCCGCTTGTTCCTAGTACCTCAAGAAAGCCACAAAAAAATTGGCAAAGATTTTCGACCTCTGAACACACCCTTATGGGGGGAGTGAAAGTCCAATGAAAATCGTATCAGCGGTGCTAAATCCATTCTCAACTTGTTTCTTTGCGTCGTACGATAACTATTGTCTAACGAAGATTCGGTAACGGTATCGGCATTATCTTATCGCCATTATAAACTTACATGGCTTAAACAATTCAACAAAACATTGCAGCCGAGTTGATTATCTTTTCAGTAAATGTCTTGTAGAAATTGTATACTCAACTCGTTTAATTTTGTTTCTCAAAATCGCATGATGCCGAATCGATAACCGTGCGATGCTCTACCATTATCGGGCACCCATTTGAGGAAATTGCTCGGCCCTTTTTCTCAAAGAAATTCGCAAATAATTGTTCATGAAGAAACATGCACTTTCCCAGAACCGCGCATTATTGGAGAATGTAAACATCGCGTGATTTTCCTCTCGCCCGTGTCTTTTCCTAAGAAAATTGAAACTTCCATCGTTAGAGGACGATGAGAATTAATTTTTGATTTGTTCAAGTTTTCTCGACCTTGACTTCTTTTTCAAGATGCTCATTTAGAGATCGACGATTTGAAAATGCCAAAAATATCGATCATAGTATAAATGAGGCAATGAAAATATAAACTAAATCATTCTTTACGTTCGAACAATCCAAACAACATCCAACACTATTCTTCCTACACGCGTGTCAACCCGAGTTGAAATTTTCAGCCCATTTTAAAGGCCTTTGATCCTATGTCAGCCTCACTTGAGTCTGTTTACTGCTAGAAGTCCTACTTTGGGCCGCTACATGCTCTTCCTTTGCTGCTTACCATGAAAAAATGAATCAAAGATGTGTGCGGCCGTGTAGTTGACAAGTTGCTAGTTGAAGATTCGGCTTCGGTTCGGCCAATAGAGGTTTTCCAAGGTCAGCGATGGAAATGAATGATGTTTTTCTTACGTTTCGGCCCTTTGGTTCGGGTCCTCTTGAGAGATTATATTTTTCTCTATAAATTATGATACACAAATTTTACAAATCACGTTTGAAGAATTAAAGACACGAATGTTTTATGTTATGATTGTGTTATGAAATTGTTGTGTCGTTTTGTATAACTGTTATGTTAATTCTGTTTTGGTAATAAATATATTAATTTGATATGAATAAGTTCGTGTATTGCGTTGATTCTTCATATTTATCGGTGATTGAAATGTGTAATGTGTGAGCGTGTGGTTTGTCATATTGAGGAGATATAAAGAAATGAAATATGAGAAATGACTAACCTCGATGTCGTTGATACTGTTGTAAATACTGTACTGTAAATACTTTTTTGCTGGAGTATGGATAGAAGAATTCAATGGATAGAAGAATTTATCGTTTTTTAGCGATTTTTATCATCTGTAAGGGATAAATAATTATGAGGAAGTTTTGTATTTTATTTGTGAAAATTTAATGGACGAGATTGATTTAAAAGAAATTTTAATAAAGTATCAAATGACTGTGATGATTACCTTTTGAGTTAAGATTTTAAAAATTATCTTCCAAAGTAAGCAAAAACTCGAAATTCACATTTTTCCGTTACATATTGTGTTGTGTGATCACAGAAAGTTCGAGAGAAACTGAGTGGTGTCTTAATTTCGTGAAGCTTTTTCGAGTCTTTATTCTGCGAATCGGGGGAAAAAGATCCGTTAGGCAGTGACGTGTCAAGAGAAACAAAATTGGTGGGTTATGCTAAGAGTATTTAAAATTGACTTATGATGTCAATAATTTTTAAATTGTCATGTCAAATAAAGTAGCCAATTTTCATTGTTTAAAATCTTTACATTGTCAAATTGAAAGTCGTGTTTTTGTTCTATTGCATGTTGTGCTAAGGCTGTGTGTATTGCGGTAGTGTGTTTTAGGCTATTTTTATGTTCTTTCACTCTGGTTTCAAGGTATCTTCTGGTTTGGCCGATGCATGTGGCATTCCAATCTTTACAATCGATCTTGTAGACTATGTTGAATTTTTGGTTGTTATTTATTTTGTCTTTGGTGAAGCCAGTAATCGATGAAATGTTGTGTTTATTGTTTGTGACTAATATTATGTTGTGTTGTTGGAAAAGACGAATTAGTTGATGATGGATGTTTTTTGTGTAAGGAAGATTTATTAGTCTGGAAGAATCAAAATTGTTGTTATTCTTTTTTTGATTGTTGATTGTGGAAAGCCGATGGTTTATTATTTTATCTGTGAAAGGGATAGCAATTTTGTGTTATCGTGTTACTAATAAGTTTGAGATTTTCTTTATGAAATGAATGATGAGATAATTTTATTGCTCTGTCAACTAGCATGTAAATTATGGCTTTTTTTGGGAAAGTGGGTGGTGTGAAAAGAAATTTATGAATCTGCCTGACCAGGTTGGTTTCCTATACCAATTTGTGATAATTGAATGTTGTTTATGGATTAAAAGTATATCAAAAAACGGGATTTTTTGTCTACTTCCATTTCTGATGTAAATTGTAATTTTGAGTTACATGAGTTAAAAATATTTTTGGTGGATTCAATTTTGTTTGTTGGTAGAGCAATAATAATGTCGCCAACATATCTTTTATATAGTGGTAACGAAAATTTTCATTTTTCCAGACAATTTGTTTCAAGATCAATCATGAAGATGTTAGATAGTATTGGAGCTAGAGGTGAGCCCATTGGTAACTCTGAGATTTGTTGGTAAATTTTATTTTGAAATTCAAAGAAAGTTGAGAACATGATGTATTCTATGGCTTTAATTATTTCGTTTAAAGGAAATGCTTTTGAAAATAGCAGATTTAATCTTTTTTGAAGGCTTTGAATAACAAGTTGTATTGGGATGTTGGTGTAGAGAGAAATAACATCAAACGAGACCAATTTGTAGTTGAGTGGAATTGAGATGTTATGGATTGAGATGTTTTAGGTGGAAACTATCTTTGGCGTATGAATTAGTCGTACTGATTAATTTAGAAAGTTTAGATTGTATAAATTAAGCTAGTTTATGTGTCGGACTATTTATTGATGATACTATTGGACGAAGTAGATAGTTGTTTTTATGAATTTTCGGCAAGCAATAGAGACGAGATAGGTTGCAATTTTCAGCTTTTAAGTATTTGAATTTTGTTTCATCAATGATTTATAGGGTTTTTCATCTGGAGAGAATATTGTTAATGCCTTTTTGTAGAGTGTTGATGGGATTTCTATTTGTTAATTTGTAAATATAGGAATCCGCGAGTAAATTATGAGTTTTTGTGATGTAATCTGATTTGTTAAGAATGACTGTTGAATTTCCTTTGTCAGCTCGTGTAACTAAAAGTTGAGGGTTGTTTTTTAACAATGAGGACGTGTGTTTTATAATTTGATTAGTGTTGGAAAATGATGTTGGAATATTTATTTTGTTTAAGATTTTAGTGAATCTGGTTCTCATTTCGATTTGTCTAGGTTTGTCGAGTAAAAAATCCAATTTGGACTCAAGTTCAGAGATTGATTTGTGGATATGAGTTTTTATATTTGAGAGTTTGAGGTAAGGGAAACAAAACTTTTCACCTAGAGACAAGAATGTGGAAATGTGTAAAGGAATGTCAATGTTGGAGAGATTTATAAGCCATTCTTTCGTTTTATTTAATGTGATTGTCGAATTTATATTATTCAGGGGATCAGTGGAAAGAATATTATTTGTGTCCTGTTGTCTATTAGTAAGAGTTGAGGATAAGAATTTGTGATTTTGTGTTGTTTGATTTATGTTTTGATAATTTAGGTAATGTTTATTGTTTTGGTTTAGATATGTTTGTGATGATATTGTTCTTAAAAATTCCTCATGGTTGAAAATGTGACGATGTATGTTCTTGGTTTGTTGAAATCTAAAATTTTGGAGTTTTCTTTTGGGTGTTTCATATGAAAGTTGTGACAGTTAGTTTAGTTTCATTTGTTCCAAAGTGAAATTTTTTTCCTTAATATTGTTTTGAGTTTTGTTGATTGTTTCAGCGTTCTTTTCTATTTTTTGGTTCAGTATTTTTATTCGAAAGTTGAGATCATCAATTGCTATGTTTAGTAATGATTTGTGGAATTTGTGTGTTATTCTGTTGGCTTTAATTTTCCTTTGTTACCGGAACTTTGAATATTTAAGTGTTTGGAAAAAATGTGTTTCGGTATCAAACCTTCTTGTCTACATTTAAGTACAAAACGAAGTTGTTGTTTAAGGCGAGTCTCCGTACCAGTGTCGTGTTTCCAATTCTTGAAGGCCATTAAGGTGATGTATCCGAAGAGTTGTAGTATCTCGCCAAAGAAGGTCGTTATGTCTGTTTATAGCCAGTCGATTTTATATGAATCAAAGATGTGTGCGGGCGTGTAGATGACAAGTTGCTAGTTGAAGATTCGGCTTCGGTCCGGCCAATACAGGTATTCCAAGGTCAGCGATGGAAATAAATGATGTTTTTCTTACGGTTCGGCTCTTTGGTTCGGGTCCTCTTCAGAAATTATATTTTTCTCTAGAAATTATGATACACAAATTTTACAAATCACGTTTGAAGAATTAAAGACACAAATGTTTTATGTTACGATTGTTTTATAAAATTGATGTGTCGTTTTGTATAACTGTTATGTTAATTCTGTTTTGGTAATAAATATATTGATTTGATATGAATAAGTTCTTGTATTGCGTTGATTCTTCATATTTATCGGTGTTTGAAATGCGTGATGTGTGAGCGTGTGGTTTGTTATATTATGGAGTTATAAAGAAATGACATATGAGAAATGACTAACGTGGCTTTGCTGCTTACCTCCTGCATAGGCCCTTACACTCCTACCTATCCTAGCTGAAGTCGTTGCAGCTCCCCTTTTGATTGCGTTTGGACCTGTCGCGCATTTGGCTGTTTCGCCGAAACGGGGGTGGGGATGGTCGCATTCGAAAGAGCGAGTCTGAGAGTTTTCAGTAACCGTCATGCGTTGGACAAGGTAGGTCCGCGCGATCACCGTAGAGGCCTACTTTTCCAATGGCATTTCCATTATCTCTACCCAGTGAACCTTTCGCATTCGCTTCAAACCTGCCCCTGCAGTTCCAGCAACTCTCCAAAGTGGAAGAAATGGATCTTGGGCGAACAGTTCACGGTTGCGAAATTTGTAATGAAAACGTAACGCATTATTCATTACTTTTTAAAAAAGTAATGAAAAAGTATTCCATTACCCATTACATTACATTAAGTAAGGTAAAAAAAATTCCATTACCCATTACATTATATTTTGTAATGTAAAAAAAATCCATTACCCATGACATTATATTTTGTAATGTAAAAAATTTCCATTACTCATTACATTACATTTTGTAATGTGAAATATTTTTATTACAAAATGCTATGTAATATGTAATGACAAAAAATTTCATTACACATTACCTTGTAATGGGCAATGGACATTTTTTACATTACAAAGTCCAATGTAATGAGTAATGGATTTTTTTACAATACATAATATAATGTAATGAGTAATGGAATTTTTTTACATTACAAAATCCAATGTAATGAATAACGGAAATTGTTTACATCACAAAGGGTAATGTAATGAGTAATGGAAATTTGGATGGACAGATGGATGGATGGATGGATGGATGGATGGATGGATGGATGGATGGATGGACGGATGGATGGATGGATGGATGGATGGACGGACGGACGGACGGACGGACGGACGGACGGACGGACGGACGGACGGACGGACGGACGGACGGACGGACGGACGGACGGATGGACGGATGGATCGATGGATGGATGGATGGATGGATGGATGCGCAAAAACAAAGGTAACAACCACATCGATGAAAATGCTCATTTAATATAATCAAATATTCGTTTGGAAATAACCAAAAAAGCAGAAACACGTTTTTCTTGGACATCCTTGATATTTCGAGGAAAATAAGAGTTGCACCTCATTCTCTGACGAAAGGAGTACACCGTGTAACTTAAATTTTCCTCCACATATAAAGCCTCTCCGATTAAAACCTGCTGCCGGAATTTTACTGACCGCGCAATTGATTGATCACCTTAAATAAAAAAACCAATTTTTCATCATTGTTGGGTCGAAAAATTCATTTGCATATATAACTTCGACTTTTTTCTATTATAATCTTTCGGAATTCGTTTGACGGTGATTATTTGATTAAGGGGTCTTCTCACTTCAGACGCTATAAAAGCTATTTTCATGCATTTTTTTCATACGTTTACATTATCGATATTGATATAAAAGTTGTTACACTTAATGAATATACTTTCGAAAAAAAAAAAAAAAAAATGTTATGTATTTATGTAACCCAAACAATCTTTAACCGCGTTTTTCTCGAAACAACGATTTTCGACGGCTTGTTGATAGAATCTTCGAATCTATTGAACTGATCCTTATGAAATTTTAACCACATATTCTTTACAACTATAGATATAGAGCATATCAAGGATTTTTTAAATTTTGATATTTACTTTTGTTGCCAAAAACGGTAAAAAAGACACGTTTTTTTTCTTAAAAAAAATGTCCGCCATTTTGTTATTTTTGCATATGTCAAAAATCTTATGATATGACAAACAATTTTATTTTAAATGTATTTCGAAAGTGGATTTATTAAGTGTTACAACTTTTATATCAATATCTATAATGTAAACCTATCAAAAAATTCATGAAAATAGCCTTTTTAGCGTCTAAAGTGAGAAAACCCCTTGAGTAAAATGTTTTTATCATAAGTGTAGCGTAGAAAATGATCAATTAAAAAACACCGCTAAGTTAGCCCCAAAATTTTAATTTTTGATCACAGCGAAGTTTAATTGACGTCGATTCGATGCGCGATCGTTGCATAGTGAAATGAACCCTGAATTGTACGAATAAAAATGAGAATTGTACAGCCTAAAAATCCATTTCTCTGAACGATTGGAAAACATTTTTCATATGTACAATAATGATCCCAAGGTGTAAAAGAGCTATTTTGAGGTAGAACAAATATTTTCACTAATTGGAATACTTTTTATTCTTCTCTGAATCAATGTTTTTCTCGACTAGTATTATCCGACCGCTTAGTGGTAAAACAGAACTCATGGCGGTTTATATTGACTGACCTGCCATGAGTGCGACAGAGACGAGTGCAAATTTAGAAAGTGAACATTTTCCACACCGTTCGTCCGGTCGGTATAAAATAATTCAAGCCCATTTTTCAAGCTCGCGACACCAGCGCCGCCTAAAGACAGGCGTGACAGTTTCCTGGTGCCATCTGGTTGAAGGAATAAGGCTCGCGTTGCTATCTAATTGGTTTCGAAAAAGTATTCACTTATGCGTAATAATCGTTAATACTGTGAATTATATTATTTACGTGAAAACCATTTACTTTCGAATTAATTGAGAGCAAAATTAATTAATTAGTTAATTAGAGAGAGTAATGAGGCGAGTTCTTAGGCCCAAGCGTAAATGACGATTACGACACTAGCGCCATCTGGTTGCGAGGAACGCTTGTGTCGCTAACCAAATTTGCATCGAAACGAACGAAAACGACGCTTGCGATCCTAGCGACATCAAGCGAGTGGGACGAAAATTAGTTTTTTCTTTTAAACCATATCGCCAACCGTATTTCTGTGGGACTGTTTTTATTGACGACGAACTGTGTTGCGGCCAAGAGGACCGCGTTTAGCCCCGCTCTAGCTTACTTTTCATGTCTTTTGGGACGCCTTTGCTTTCGCGCGCGCTCATGGAGTGGCTCACTTTCGACGTCTTTCCGGACATTTTGACTCTCACGCGCGCTTTGGGAGTGCTCGCGTGCTCATGGCGTGGCCGATCTTTGATGCTTTTTAGAACGCTTTTTACACTCAGCGTGGCCCCTTCCGGTCGACCCTTTTCAATTTCCTACGAAAACCAACACGCTTGCAACTTCGAGTTTTGGTGACCTAGGTTTGTGACGAAGTTTTAGTAAAGTAACCAAATACGCCGACTTCGGTAATTCGGCTCAAATTATTCTAATTTCCTTCCCCTTGAAGCGTCTTTGTGACGTGGAGATGGAATTTCAGGAGGTATTTTTGTTGCGGCTCGGGACTTCCCGCCCGACCAGATTCCCGCGCGAAGAAAGTATAATAAGTCCACAAAATACTTGTGCTTTACAAGAAAAGAAGAGGCACCAAGCAGAATGTGAGTACGATTAGAATATTTATTTTATTATATCAAATAAACGAATTTTCTATTATTAATAATTTCTCACAAAAAGGTGAAAATGCTTTCAATGTGCCACCGAAAAGTAGTGAAGTATTTTGTCATTCCAATTTTTTTCTTATTATTTCCTTTAGTCGTCTCGTAGAAAGTTTCAATTCTTTTTGTTATAGTTATTATTTTGTTTATTTCGAAGCGAGGTAAACTGCCGCTTCAAAGTTTAGATACACCAGTCAATATTTCTTGCCGCACCAAAAGTTACATAGCTTCGTCAAAAAAAAAGATAACCAAATGTACCGAACGGCGTTTTGAAGAGAATAAATTCCGCTTTGTTTTGCTTTTTTGAAATATTTTAAATGGTTTTTGTTTCGGCCCGGTACGCACTTTTGTACGTGACTGTTTTTCGGCTATTTTTGACCAGCGAGAATTGTTTTATGGAAAAGAATTAACTTATGGAAAAAAAAATTTGTCATGTTTATCCATAATAAACTTGAACGAGGTAACAGGAGTTACTCCATAACAGGAGTTACTCCATGTTCGTTTTTTTAAAGTTTTTAATTACAAAGTAATTAACTTTGCGAAAGAAATCGTACTCACTACTGATGTCTTTCGTGACGCCTTTGCTTTCGCGCGCGCTTACGGTTCGGCGCACTTTCGTCGTCTTTCCGAACGTTTTGGCTCTCGCGCGCGCTCCGGGAGTGCTCGTGTGCTCACGGCATGGCGCATCTTTGATGTTTTTTGGAACGCTTTTTGTATTCAGCGTGATCCCCTCCGGTCGGTCCTTTTCAATTTCCTACGAAGTTTTAGTAAAGTAACCAAATACGACGATTTCGGTAGTTCGGCTCAGATTTTTCTGATTTACTCCCCCTTTAGGCATCTTTGTGACGTGGAGAGACTATTTCAGGAGGTATTTTTGTTGCGGCTCGGGACTTCTCGCCCGACCAGATTCCCGCGCGAACAAAGTATGACAAGTCCATAAAATACTTGTGTTTTGCAAGAAAAAAAGCGGGAACAAGCAGAATGTGAGTACGATTAGAATAGTTATTTTATTATATCAAATAAATGAATTTTCTATTATGAATAATTTCTCACAAAAACGGGAAAATACTTTTAATGTGCCATCGAAAAGTGGTGAAGTATTTTGTCGTTTCGGGTTGTTCTCATTATTGCCTTTAGTCGTCTCGTAGAAAGGTTCAATTACTTTTGTTATAGTTATTATTTTGTTTATTTCGAAGCGAGGTACACTGCCTCTCATAAGTTTAGATACACCAGTCGATATTTCTTGCCGCACCCAAAGTTACATCGCTTCGTCAAAAAAAAAAGATAACCAAATGTGCCGAACGGGGTTTTGAAAAGAACAAATTCAGCATGGCTTTGCTTTTTTGAAATATTGTTAATGGTTTTTTTTCGGTACGCACTGTTGTACGTGACTGTTTTTCGGCTTTTTTTGCGAACATCGAGAATTAAGCGCATGACTCATGGAAAAAAAAAATTGTGGTGTTTATCCATGGAAAACTTGAAGGGGGCAACAGGAGCTGCATTTTCGTTTTTGTTTGTTCAAGTGTTGTGCCCCGGCTTCTGACGATGCGCGGAGAGCACGGAATTTCGCTCTCGAGTAAGTTGACACCGTGGGTTGTCGGATGCTCGAGGGCAAGGGTATGTGGGGACTTATCCCGTTCCGAGTAAATCTCCAACTCGGGATATTGCAACTTGAACAACTATGGGTCTGAGGTTCGCATCGTTGCTAAGCAAAGAATTTTTTTTTTCAAATGTTATATTTTCCATTAATTTGATGCGCAGTTCACTTCTGGGTGCTTATAAAAGATCATAGGAATCATTTTGAGGGTTTTCGGAAAAGAGAATCTACCCTTATCGGGGGGTGAATGTTGTAAAAAATCGAAGCACCCACGGTATGGAGATAGCCATCTTTTTTATTGGCGTTGCGGGTAAACCAACCGTAAAGGAACCTAGGAAAAAAATGAGCGATTTTCGTTTGCCGGAACTCACCCTTATAGGGGGGTGAAAGATAAAAAAAAATCGTATCTTCCATAGTATGGAGATAGCCATCGTTTTTATTGGCGTTGCGGGAAAACCAATCGTAAAGGAGACTAGGAAAAAAATGAGCGATTTTTGTTTGCCGGAACTCACCCTTATAGGGGGGTGAAAGTTAAAAAAGATCGTATCTTCCATAGTATGGAGATAGCCATCGTTTTTATTGGTGTTGCGGGTAAGCCAACCGTGAAGGAGACTAGGAAAAAAAAGCGATTTCGTTTGCCGGAACTCAGCCTGATAAGGGGGTGAAAGTTTATTAAAAAAATCGAATCTGCCATAGTATGGAGATAGCCATCATTTTTATTGGCGATACGGGTAAACCAACCGTAAGGGAACCTAGGAAAAAGAATGAGCGATTTTCGTTTGCCGGAACTCACCCTTATGGGGGGTGAAAGTTTTTAAAAAATCGTATTTTCTATAGTATGGAGATAGCCATCTTTTTTATTGGCGTTGCGGGTAAACCATCCGTAAAGGAGACTAGGAAAAAAAGGCGATTTTCGTGTGCCGGAACTCACCCTTGTAGGGGGTGAAAGTTGAAAAAGAAACGGATCTTCCATAGTATGGAGATAGCGATCTTTTTTAATGGCGTTACGGGAAAACCAACCGTACAGGAGACTAGGAAAAAAAATAAGCGATTTTCGTTTGCCGGAACTCACCCTTATAGGGGGGTGAAAGTTGAAAAAAAACGTATCTTCCATAGTATGGAGATAGCCATCTTTTTTATTGGCGTTGCGGGTAAACCAAGCGTAAATGGGACTAGGAAAAAAAATAGGCGATTTCGTTAGCCGGAACACACGCTTATAGGGGGGTGAAATTTGAAAAAAAAACGTATCTTCCATAGTATGGAGATAGCGATCTTTTTTATTGGCGTTACGGGAAAACCAACCGTAGAGGAGCCTAGGAAAAAAATGAGTGATTTTCGTTTGCCGGAACTCACCCTTATAGGGGGGTGAAAGTTGAAAAAAAAACGTATCTTCCATAGTATGGAGATAGCCATCTTTTTTATTGGCGTTGCGGGTAAACCAACCGTAAAGGAGACTAGGAAAAAAAAATGAGCGATTTTCGTTTGCCGGATCTCACCCTTATAGGAGGGTGAAGTTTTACAAAATCGTATCTTCCATAGTATGGAGATAGCCATCTTTTTTATTGGCGTTGCGGCTAAACCAACTGTAAAGGAGGCTAGGAAAAAAATAAGCGATTTTCGGTTGCCCGAACTCACCCTTATAGGGGGGTGAAAGTTGAAAAAAAAAACGTATCTTCCATAGTATGGAGATAGCCTTTTTTTTATTGGCGTTACGGGTAAACCAACGGTACAGGAGCCTAGGAAAAAATAATGAGCGATTTTCGTTTGCCGGAACACACCCTTATAAGGGGGTGAAAGTTACAAAAAATCGTATCTTCCATCGTATGGAGATAGCCATTTTTTTATTGGCGTTGCGGGTAAACCAACCGTAAAGGAGACTAGGAAAAAAAAAGATCTTCGTTTGCCGGAACTCACCCTTATAGGGGGGTGGAAGTTAAAAAAAAACGTATCTTCCATAGTATGGCGATAACCATCGTTTTTTATTGGCGTTACGCGTAAACCAACCGTAAAGGAACCTAGGAAAAAATAATGAGCGATTTTCGTTTGCCGGAACTCACCCTTATAGGGGGGTGAAAGTTGAAAAAAAAAACGTACCTTCCATAGTATGGAGATAGCCTTTTTTATTGGCGTTACGGGTAAACCAACGGTACAGGAGCCTAGGAAAAAAAGTGAGCGATTTTGGGTTTCCGGATCTCACCTTATAGGGGGGTGAAAGTTAAAAAAAAATCGGATCATCCATAGTATGGAGATAGCCATGTTTTTTATTGGCGTTACGCGTAAACCAACCGTAAAGGAACCTAGGAAAAAATAATGAGCGATTTTCGTTTGCCGGAACTCACCCTTATAGGGGGGTGAAAGTTACAAAAAATCGTATCTTCCATAGTATAGAGATGGCCATTTTTTTATTGGCGTTGCGGGTAAACGAACCGTAAAGGAGACTAGAAAAAAAAGGTGATTTTCGATTGCCGGAACTCACCCTTATAGGGGGGTGAAAGTTGAAAAAAAAACGTATCTTCCATAGTATGGAGATAGCCATCTTTTTTATTGGCGTTGCGGGTAAACGATCCGTAAAGGAGAGTAGGAAAAAAAGGCGATTTTCGTGTGCCGGAACTCACCCTTATAGGGGGGTTAAAGTTGAAAAAGAAACGGACCTTCCGTAGTAAGGAGATAGCGATCTTTTTTATTGGCGTTACGGGTAAACCAACCGTACAGGAGCCTAGGAAAAAAAATAAGCGATTTTCGTTTGCCGGAACTCACCCTTATAGGGGGGTGAAATTTGAAAAAAAAAACGTATCTTCCGTAGTATGGAGATAGCCATCTTTTTTATTGGCGTTGCGGGTAAACCAACCGTAAAGGAGACTAGGAAAAAAATAAGCGATTTCGTTAGCCGGAACTCACCCTTAAAAGGGGGTGAAAGTTTATAAAAAAAAATCGAATCTGCCATAGTATGGAGATAGCCATCTTTTTTATTGGCGTTGCGGGTGAACCAACCGTAAAGGAACCTAGGAAAAAATAATGAGCGATTGTCGTTTGCCGGAACTCACCCTTATAGGGGGGTGAAAGTTACAAAAAATCGTATCTTCCATAGTATGGAGATAGCCATCTTTTTTATTGGCGTTGCGGGTAGACCATCCGTAAAGGAGACTAGGAAAAAAAAGGCGATTTTCGTGTGCCGGAACTCACCCTTATAGGGGGGGTGCAAGTTGAAAAAGAAACGGATCTTCCATAGTATGGAGATAGCGATCTTTTTTATTGGCGTTACGGGAAAACCATCCGTACAGGAGCCTAGGAAAAAAAATGAGCGATTTTCGTTTGCCGGAACTCACCCTTATGGGGGGTGAAAGTTGAAAAAAAACGTATCTTCCATAGTATGGAGATAGCCATCTTTTTTATTGGCGTTGCGAGTAAACCAACCGTAAAGGAGACTAGGAAAAAAAATAGGCGATTTCGTTAGCCGGAACTCACCCTTATAGGGGGGTGAAAGTTTATTTAAAAAAATCGAATCTGCCATAGTATGGAGATAGCCATCTTTTTTATTGGCGTTGCGGGTAAACCAACCGTAAAGGAACCTAGGAAAAAAAATGAGCGATTTTCGTTTGCCGGAACTCACCCTTATAGGAGGGTGAAAGTTTTACAAACTCGTATCTTCCATAGTATGGAGATAGCCATCGTTTTTATTGGCGTTGCGGGTAAACCAACTGTAAAGGAGGCTTGGACAAAAATAAGCGATTTTCGGTTGCCCGAACGCACCCTTATAGGGGGGTGAAAGTTGAAAAAAAAAACTTATCTTCCATAGTATGGAGATAGCCTTTTTTTATTGGCGTTAGGGGTAAACCAACGGTACAGGAGCCTAGGAAAAAAAGTGAGCGGTTTTGGTTTTCCGGAACTCACCCTTATAGGGGGGTGAAAGTTAAAAAAAATCGTATCTTCCATAGTATGGAGATAGCCATCTTTTTTATTGGCGTTGCGGGTAAACCATCCGTAAAGGAGACTAGGAAAAAAAGGCGATTATCGTGTGCCGGAACTCACCCTTATAGGGGGGTGAAAGTTGAAAAAGGAACGGATCTTCCATAGTATGGAGATAGCGATCTTTTTTATTGGCGTTACAGGAAAACCAACCGTACAGGAGCCTAGGAAAAAAATTAGCGATTTTTGTTTGCCGGAACTCACCCTTATAGGGGGGTGAAAGTTGAAAAAAAACGTATCTTCCATAGTATGGAGATAGCCATCTTTTTTATTGGCGTTGCGGGTAAACCAACCGTAAAGGAGACTAGGAAAAAAATAGGCGATTTTCGTTGCCGGAACTCACCCTTATAAGGGGGTGAAAGTTTGTAAGAAAAATCGAATCATCCATGGTATGGAGATAGCCATCTTTTTCATTGGCGTTACGGGTAAACCAACCGTAAAGGAACCTAGGAAAAAATAATGAGCGATTTTCGGTTGCCGGAACACACCCTTATAGGGGGGTGAAAGTTACAAAAAATCGTATCTTCCATAGTATGGCGATAGCCATCTTTTTTATTGGCGTTACGGGTAAACCAACCGTGAAGGAACCTACGAAAAAATAATGAGCGATTTTCGTTTGCCGGAACTCACCGTTATAGGGGGGTGAAAGTTGAAAAAAAAAAGTATCTTCCATAGTATGGAGATAGCCTTTTTTTATTGGCGTTACGGGTAAACCAACGGTACAGGAGCCTAGGAAAAAAAGTGAGCGATTTTGGTTTTCCGGAACTCACCTTATAGGGGGGTGAAAGTTACAAAAAATCGGATCTTCCATAGTATGGAGATAGCGATCTTTTTTATTGGCGTTACGGGAAAACCAACCGTACAGGAGCCTAGGAAAAAAAATGAGTGATTTTCGTTTGCCGGAACTCACCCGTATAGGGGGGTGAAAGTTGAAAAAAAACGTATTTTCCATAGTATGGAGATAGCCATCTTTTTTATTGGCGTTGCGGGTAAACCAACCGTAAAGGAGACTAGGAAAAAAAATACGCGATTTCGTTAGCCGGAACTCAACCTTATAAGGGGGTGAAAGTTTATTAAAAAAAATCGAATCTGCCATAGTATGGAGATAGCCATCTTTTTTATTGGCGTTGCGGGTAAACCAACCGTAAAGGAGACTAGGAATAAAATAGGCGATTTTCGTTGCCGGAACTCACCCATTTAAGGGGGTGAAAGTTTATTAAAAAAAATCGAATCATCCATGGTATGGAGATAGCCATCTTTTTTATTGGCGTTGCGGGTAAACAAACCGTAAAGGAACCTAGGAAAAAAAAATGAGCGATTTTCGTTTGGCGGAACTCACCCTTATAGGAGGGTGAAAGTTTTACAAAATCGTATCTTCCATAGTATGGAGATAGCCATCTTTTTTATTGGCGTTGCGGGTAAACCAACTGTAAAGGAGGCTAGGAAAAAAATAAGCGATTTTCGGTTGCCCGAACTCACCCTTAAAGGGGGGTGAAAGTTGAAAAAAAAACTTATCTTCCATAGTATGGAGATAGCCTTTTTTATTGGCGTTAGGGTTAAACCAACGGTACAGGAGCCTAGGAAAAAAAGTGAGCGGTTTTGGTTTTCCGGAACTCACCCTTATAGGGGGGTGAAAGTTAAAAAAAATCGTATCTTCCATAGTATGGAGATAGCCATCTTTTTTATTGGCGTTGCGGGTAAACCATCCGTAAAGGAGACTAGGAAAAAAGGCGATTATCGTGTGCCGGAACTCACCCTTATAGGGGGGTGAAAGTTGAAAAAGGAACGGATCTTCCATAGTATGGAGATAGCGATCTTTTTTATTGGCGTTACAGGAAAACCAACCGTACAGGAGCCTAGGAAAAAAATGAGCGATTTTTGTTTGCCGTAACTCACCCTTATAGGGGGGTGAAAGTTGAAAAAAAAAACGTATCTTCCATAGTATGGAGATAGCTTTTTTTATTGGCGTTACGGGTAAACCAACGGTACAGGAGCCTAGGAAAAAAAGTGAGCGATTTTGGTTTTCCGGAACTCACCTTATAGGGGGGTGAAAGTTAAAAAAAATCGTATCATCCATAGTATGGAGATAGCCATCTTTTTTATTGGCGTTACGCGTAAACCAACCGTAAAGGAACCTAGGAAAAAATAATGAGCGATTTTCGTTTGCCGTAACTCACCCTTATAGGGGGGTGAACGTTACAAAAAATCGTATCTTCCATAGTATGGAGATAGCTATCTTTTTGATTGGCGCTGCGGGTAAACCATCCGTAAAGAAGAGTAGGAACAAAAGGCGATTTTCGTGTGCCGGAATTCACCCTTATAGGGGGGGTGAAAGTTGAAAAAGAACCGGATCGTCCATAGTATGGAGATAGCGATCTTTTTTATTGGCGTTACGGGAAAACCAACCGTACAGGAGCCTAGGAAAAAAAATGAGCGATTTTCGTTTGCCGGAACTCACCCTTATAAGGGGGTGAAAGTTGAAAAAAAAAACGTATCTTCCATAGTATGGAGATAGGCATCTTTTTTATTGGCGTTACGGGTAAACCAACCGTAAAGGAACCAAGGAAAAAAAAATGATCGATTGTCGTTTGCCGGAACTCACCCTTACAGGGGGGTGAAAGTTACAAAAAATCGTATCTTCCATAGTATGGAGATAGCCATCTTTTTTTATTGGCGTTGCGGGTAAACCATCCGTAAAGGAGACTAGGAAAAAAAGGCGATTTTCGTGTGCCGGCACTCACCCTTATAGGGGGGTGCAAGTTAAAGAAGAAACGGATCTTCCATAGTATGGAGATAGCGATCTTTTTTATTGGCGTTCCGGGAAAACCAACCGTACGGGAGCTTAGGAAAAAAAATGAGTGATTTTCGTTTGCCGGAACTCACCCGTATAGGGGGGTGAAAGTTGAAAAAAAACGTAATTTCCATAGTATGGAGATAGCCATCTTTTTTATTGGGGTTGCGGGTAAACCAACCGTAAAGGAGACTAGGAAAAAAAATACGCGATTTCGTTAGCCGGAACTCACCCTTATAAGGGGGTGAAAGTTTATAAAAAAAAATCGAATCTGCCATAGTATGGAGATGGCCATCTTTTTTATTGGCGTTGCGGGTAAACCAACCGTAAAGGAACCTAGGAAAAAATAATGAGCGATTGTCGTTTGCTGGAACTCACCCTTATAGGGGGGTGAAAGTTACAAAAAATCGTATCTTCCATAGTAAGGAGATAGCCATCTTTTTTATTGGCGTTGCGGGTAAACCATCCGTAAAGGAGACTAGGAAAAAAAGGCGATTTTCGTGTGCCGGCACTCACCCTTATAGGGGGGTGCAAGTTAAAGAAGAAACGGATCTTCCATAGTATGGAGATAGCGATCTTTTTTATTGGCGTTCCGGGAAAACCAACCGTACGGGAGCTTAGGAAAAAAAATGAGTGATTTTCGTTTGCCGGAACTCACCCGTATAGGGGGGTGAAAGTTGAAAAAAAACGTATTTTCCATAGTATGGAGATAGCCATCTTTTTTATTGGGGTTGCGGGTAAACCAACCGTAAAGGAGACTAGGAAAAAAAATACGCGATTTCGTTAGCCGGAACTCACCCTTATAAGGGGGTGAAAGTTTATTAAAAAAAATCGAATCTGCCATAGTATGGAGATAGCCATCTTTTTTATTGGCGGTGCGGGTAAACCAACCGTAAAGGAGACTAGGAAAAAAATAGGCGATTTTCGTTGCCGGAACTCACCCTTATAAGGGGGTGAAAGTTTATTTAAAAAAATCGAATCATCCATGGTATGGAGATAGCGATCTTTTTTATTGGCGTTACAGGAAAACCAACCGTACAGGAGCCTAGGAAAAAAATGAGCGATTTTTGTTTGCCGGAACTCACCCTTATAGGGGGGTGAAAGTTGATAAAAAACGTATCTTCCATAGTATGGAGATAGCCATCTTTTGTATTGGCGTTGCGGGTAAACCAACCGTAAAGGAGACTAGGAAAAAAAATTGGCGATTTTCGTTTGCCGGAACTCACCCTTATAAGGGGGTGAACGTTTTTCAAAAAAATCGAATCATCCATAGTATGGAGATAGCCATCTTTTGCATTGGCGTTACGGGTAAACCAACCGTAAAGGAACCTAGGAAATAATAATGAGCGATTTCCGTTTGCCGGAACACACCCTTATAGGGGGGTGAAAGTTACAAAAAATCGTATCTTCCATGGTATGGAGATAGCCTTTTTTTATTGGCGTTGCGGGTAAACCAACCGTAAAGGAGACTAGGAAAAAAAGGCGATCTTCGTTTGCCGGAACTCACCCATATAGGGGGGTGGAAGTTAAAAAAAAACGTATCTTCCATAGTATGGAGATAGCCTTTTTTTTATTGGCGTTACGGGTAAACCAACGGTACAGGAGCCTAGGAAAAAAAGTGAGCGATTTTGGTTTTCCGGAACTCACCTTATAGGGGGGGTGAAAGTTAAAAAAATCGTACCATCCATAGTATGGAGATAGCGATCTTTTTTATTGGCGTTACGCGTAAACCAACCGTAAAGGAACCTAGGAAAAAATAATGAGCGATTTTCGTTTGCCGGAACTTACCTTTATAGGGGGGGTGAAAGTTACAAAACATCGTATCTTCCAGAGTATAGAGATAGCCATTTTTTTATTGGCGTTGCGGGTAAACGAACCGTAAAGGAGACTAGGAGAAAAAGGTGATCTTCGTTTGCCGGAACTCACCCTTATAGGGGGGGTGAAAGTTGAAAAAAAAACGTATCTTCTATAGTATGGAGATAGCCATCTTTTTTATTGGCGTTGCGGGTAAACCATCCGTAAAGGAGACTAGGAAAAAAAATAGGCGATTTCGTTAGCCGGAACTCACCCTTATAAGGGGGTGAAAGTTTATTAAAAAAATCGAATCTGCCATAGTATGGAGATAGCCATCTTTTTTATTGGCGTTGCGGGTAAACCATCCGTAAAGGAGACTAGGAAAAAAAGGCGATTATCGTGTGCCGGAACTCACCCTTATAGGGGGGTGAAAGTTGAAAAAGGAACGGATCTTCCATAGTATGGAGATAGCGATCTTTTTTATTGGCGTTACAGGAAAACCAACCGTACAGGAGCCTAGAAAAAAAATTAGCGATTTTTGTTTGCCGGAACTCACCCTTATAGGGGGGTGAAAGTTGAAAAAAAACGTATCTTCCATAGTATGGAGATAGCCATCTTTTTTATTGGCGTTGCGGGTAAACCAACCGTAAAGGAGACTAGGAAAAAAATAGGCGATTTTCGTTGCCGGAACTCACCCTTATAAGGGGGTGAAAGTTTGTAAGAAAAATCGAATCATCCATGGTATGGAGATAGCCATCTTTTTCATTGGCGTTACGGGTAAACCAACCGTAAAGGAACCTAGGAAAAAATAATGAGCGATTTTCGGTTGCCCGAACACACCCTTATAGGGGGGTGAAAGTTACAAAAAATCGTATCTTCCATAGTATGGCGATAGCCATCTTTTTTATTGGCGTTACGCGTAAACCAACCGTGAAGGAACCTACGAAAAAATAATGAGCGATTTTCGTTTGCCGGAACTCACCGTTATAGGGGGGTGAAAGTTGAAAAAAAAAAGTATCTTCCATAGTATGGAGATAGCCTTTTTTTATTGGCGTTACGGGTAAACCAACGGTACAGGAGCCTAGGAAAAAAAGTGAGCGATTTTGGTTTTCCGGAACTCACCTTATAGGGTGGTGAAAGTTACAAAAAATCGGATCTTCCATAGTATGGAGATAGCGATCTTTTTTATTGGCGTTACGGGAAAACCAACCGTACAGGAGCCTAGGAAAAAAAATGAGTGATTTTCGTTTGCCGGAACTCACCCGTATAGGGGGGTGAAAGTTGAAAAAAAACGTATTTTCCATAGTATGGAGATAGCCATCTTTTTTATTGGCGTTGCGGGTAAACCAACCGTAAAGGAGACTAGGAAAAAAAATACGCGATTTCGTTAGCCGGAACTCAACCTTATAAGGGGGTGAAAGTTTATTAAAAAAAATCGAATCTGCCATAGTATGGAGATAGCCATCTTTTTTATTGGCGTTGCGGGTAAACCAACCGTAAAGGAGACTAGGAATAAAATAGGCGATTTTCGTTGCCGGGACTCACCCATTTAAGGGGGTGAAAGTTTATTAAAAAAAATCGAATCATCCATGGTATGGAGATAGCCATCTTTTTTATTGGCGTTGCGGGTAAACAAACCGTAAAGGAACCTAGGAAAAAAAAATGAGCGATTTTCGTTTGGCGGAACTCACCCTTATAGGAGGGTGAAAGTTTTACAAAATCGTATCTTCCATAGTATGGAGATAGCCATCTTTTTTATTGGCGTTGCGGGTAAACCAACTGTAAAGGAGGCTAGGAAAAAAATAAGCGATTTTCGGTTGCCCGAACTCACCCTTAAAGGGGGGTGAAAGTTGAAAAAAAAACTTATCTTCCATAGTATGGAGATAGCCTTTTTTATTGGCGTTAGGGTTAAACCAACGGTACAGGAGCCTAGGAAAAAAAGTGAGCGGTTTTGGTTTTCCGGAACTCACCCTTATAGGGGGGTGAAAGTTAAAAAAAATCGTATCTTCCATAGTATGGAGATAGCCATCTTTTTTATTGGCGTTGCGGGTAAACCATCCGTAAAGGAGACTAGGAAAAAAGGCGATTATCGTGTGCCGGAACTCACCCTTATAGGGGGGTGAAAGTTGAAAAAGGAACGGATCTTCCATAGTATGGAGATAGCGATCTTTTTTATTGGCGTTACAGGAAAACCAACCGTACAGGAGCCTAGGAAAAAAATGAGCGATTTTTGTTTGCCGTAACTCACCCTTATAGGGGGGTGAAAGTTGAAAAAAAAAACGTATCTTCCATAGTATGGAGATAGCTTTTTTTATTGGCGTTACGGGTAAACCAACGGTACAGGAGCCGAGGAAAAAAAGTGAGCGATTTTGGTTTTCCGGAACTCACCTTATAGGGGGGTGAAAGTTAAAAAAAATCGTATCATCCATAGTATGGAGATAGCCATCTTTTTTATTGGCGTTACGCGTAAACCAACCGTAAAGGAACCTAGGAAAAAATAATGAGCGATTTTCGTTTGCCGTAACTCACCCTTATAGGGGGGTGAACGTTACAAAAAATCGTATCTTCCATAGTATGGAGATAGCCATCTTTTTGATTGGCGCTGCGGGTAAACCATCCGTAAAGAAGAGTAGGAACAAAAGGCGATTATCGTGTGCCGGAATTCACCCTTATAGGGGGGGTGAAAGTTGAAAAAGAACCGGATCGTCCATAGTATGGAGATAGCGATCTTTTTTATTGGCGTTACGGGAAAACCAACCGTACAGGAGCCTAGGAAAAAAAATGAGCGATTTTCGTTTGCCGGAACTCACCCTTATAAGGGGGTGAAAGTTGAAAAAAAAAACGTATCTTCCATAGTATGGAGATAGGCATCTTTTTTATTGGCGTTACGGGTAAACCAACCGTAAAGGAACCAAGGAAAAAAAAATGATCGATTGTCGTTTGCCGGAACTCACCCTTACAGGGGGGTGAAAGTTACAAAAAATCGTATCTTCCATAGTATGGAGATAGCCATCTTTTTTTATTGGCGTTGCGGGTAAACCATCCGTAAAGGAGACTAGGAAAAAAAGGCGATTTTCGTGTGCCAGAACTCACCCTTATAGGGGGGTGAAAGTTTAAAAAAAACGTATCTTCCATAGTATGGAGATAGCCATCTTTTTTATTGGCGTTACGGGTAAACCAACCGTAAAGGAACCTAGGAAAAAATACTAGCGATTGTCGTTTGCCGGAACTCACCCTTACAGGGGGGTGAAAGTTACAAAAAATCGTATCGTCCATAGTATGGAGATAGCCATCTTTTTTATTGGCGTTGCGGGTATACCAACCGTAAAGGAGACTAGGAAAAAAAATAGGCTATTTCGTTAGCCGGAACTCACCCTTATAAGGGGGTGAAAGTTTATAAAAAAAAATCGAATCTGCCATAGTATGGAGATGGCCATCTTTTTTATTGGCGTTGCGGGTAAACCAACCGTAAAGGAACCTAGGAAAAAATAATGAGCGATTGTCGTTTGCCGGAACTCACCCTTATAGGGGGGTGAAAGTTACAAAAAATCGTATCTTCCATAGTAAGGAGATAGCCATCTTTTTTATTGGCGTTGCGGGTAAACCATCCGTAAAGGAGACTAGGAAAAAAAGGCGATTTTCGTGTGCCGGCACTCACCCTTATAGGGGGGTGCAAGTTAAAGAAGAAACGGATCTTCCATAGTATGGAGATAGCGATCTTTTTTATTGGCGTTCCGGGAAAACCAACCGTACGGGAGCTTAGGAAAAAAAATGAGTGATTTTCGTTTGCCGGAACTCACCCGTATAGGGGGGTGAAAGTTGAAAAAAAACGTATTTTCCATAGTATGGAGATAGCCATCTTTTTTATTGGGGTTGCGGGTAAACCAACCGTAAAGGAGACTAGGAAAAAAAATACGCGATTTCGTAAGCCGGAACTCACCCTTATAAGGGGGTGAAAGTTTATTAAAAAAAATCGAATCTGCCATAGTATGGAGATAGCCATCTTTTTTATTGGCGGTGCGGGTAAACCAACCGTAAAGGAGACTAGGAAAAAAATAGGCGATTTTCGTTGCCGGAACTCACCCTTATAAGGGGGTGAAAGTTTATTTAAAAAAATCGAATCATCCATGGTATGGAGATAGCGATCTTTTTTATTGGCGTTACAGGAAAACCAACCGTACAGGAGCCTAGGAAAAAAATGAGCGATTTTTGTTTGCCGGAACTCACCCTTATAGGGGGGTGAAAGTTGATAAAAAACGTATCTTCCATAGTATGGAGATAGCCATCTTTTGTATTGGCGTTGCGGGTAAACCAACCGTAAAGGAGACTAGGAAAAAAAATTGGCGATTTTCGTTTGCCGGAACTCACCCTTATAAGGGGGTGAACGTTTTTCAAAAAAATCGAATCATCCATAGTATGGAGATAGCCATCTTTTGCATTGGCGTTACGGGTAAACCAACCGTAAAGGAACCTAGGAAATAATAATGAGCGATTTCCGTTTGCCGGAACACACCCTTATAGGGGGGTGAAAGTTACGAAAAATCGTATCTTCCATGGTATGGTGATAGCCTTTTTTTATTGGCGTTGCGGGTAAACCAACCGTAAAGGAGACTAGGAAAAAAAGGCGATCTTCGTTTGCCGGAACTCACCCATATAGGGGGGTGGAAGTTAAAAAAAAACGTATCTTCCATAGTATGGAGATAGCCGTTTTTTTATTGGCGTTACGGGTAAACCAACGGTACAGGAGCCTAGGAAAAAAAGTGAGCGATTTTGGTATTCCGGAACTCACCCTTATAGGGGGCTGAAAGTTAAAAAAAATCGTATCTTCCATAGTATGGAGATAGCCATCTTTTTTATTGGCGTTGCGGGTAGACCAACCGTAAAGGAACCTAGGAAAAAAAATGAGCGATTTTCGTTTGCCAGAACTCAGCTTATAGGAGGGTGAAAGTTTTACAAAATAGTATCTTCCATAGGATGGAGATAGCCATCTTTTTTATTGGCGTTGCGGGTAAACCAACCGTAAAGGAGGCTAGGAAAGAAATGAGGGATTTTCGTTTGCCCGAACTGACCCATATAAGGGTGATAAAGTTGGAAAAAAAACGTATCTTCCATAGTATGGAGATAGGCTTTTTTTATTGGCGTTACGGGTAATCCAACGGTACAGGAGCCTAGGAAAAAAGTGAGCGATTTTGGTTTTCCGGAACTCACCCTTATAGGGGGGTGAAAGTTACAACAAATCGTATCTTCCATAGTATGGAGATAGCCATCTTTTTTATTGGCGTTGCGGGTAAACCATCCGTAAAGGAGACTAGGAAAAAAAAGGCGATTTTCGTGTGCCGGAACTCACGCTTATAGGGGGGTGAAAGTTAAAAAAAAAACGAATCTTCCATAGTATGGAGATTGCCACCTTTTTTATTGGCGTTGCGGGTAGACCAACCGGAAAGGAGACTAGGAAAAAAAATAAGCGATTTTCGTTTGCCAGAACTCACCCTTATAGGGGGGTGAAAGTTGAAAAAAATCGCATCTGCCATAGAATGGAGCTAGCCATCTTTTTTATTGGCGTTGCGGGTAAACCATCCGTAAAGGAGACTAGGAAAAAAAGCCGATTTTCGTGTGCCGGAACTCTTTTTTATTGACGTAACGGGTAAACCGACCGTACAGGAAGCTAGGAAGAAAAAATGTGCGATTTTCGTTTGACGGAACTCACCCTTAAGGGGGCGGAACGTTAAAAAAAATCGTATCTTCCATAGTATGGATATAGCCATCTTTTTTATTGGCGTTGCGGGTAAACCATCCGTAAAGGAGACTAGGAAAAAAAGGCGATTTTCGTGTGCCGGAACTCACCCTTATAGGGGGGGTGAAAGTTGAAAAAGAAACGGATCTTCCATAGTATGGAGATAGCCATCTTTTTTATTGGCGTTGCGGGTATACCAACCGTAAAGGAGGCTAGGAAAAGAATAAGCGATTTTCGTTTGCCCGAACTCACCCTTATAAGGGGGTTAAAGTTGAAAAAAAACGTATCTTCCATAATATGGAGATAGCCTTTTTTTTATTGGCGTTACGGGTAAACCAACGGTACAGGAGCCTAGGAAAAAAAGTGATCGATTTTGGTTTTCCGGAACTCACCCTTATAGGGGGCTGAAAGTTAAAAAAAATCGTATCTTCCATAGTATGGAGATAGCCATCTTTTTTATTGGCGTTGCGGGTAAACCATCCGTAAAGGAGACTAGGAAAAAAAGCCGATTTTCGTGTGCCGGAACTCACCCTTATAGGGGGGTGAAAGTCGAAAAAGAAGCGGATCTTCCATAGTATGGAGATAGCGATCTTTTTTATTGGCGTTACGGGAAAACCAACCGTACAGGAGCCTAGGAAAAAAATGAGCGATTTTCTTTTTCCGGAACTCACCCTTATAGGGGGGTGAAAGTTGAAAAAAACGTATCTTCCAGAGTATGAAGGAAGCCATCTTTTTTATTGGCGTTGCGGGTAAACCAACCGTAAAGGAGACTAGGAAAAAAAATAGGCGATTTGGTTAGCCGGAACTCACCCTCATAAGGGGGTGAAAGTTTATAACAAAAATCGAATCTGCCATAGTATGGAGATAGCCATCTTTTTTATAGGCGTTGCGGGTAAACCAACCGTAACGGAACCTAGGAAAAAAATGAGTGATTTTCGTTTGCCGGAACTCACCCTTATAGGAGGGTGAAAGTTTTACAAAATCGTATCTTCCATAGTATGGAGATAGCCATCTTTTTTATTGGCGTTACGGGTAAACCAACGGTACAGGAGCCTAGGAAAAAAGTGAGCGATTTTGGTTTTCCGGAACTCACCCTTATAGGGGGGTGAAAGTTAAAACAAATCGTATCTTCCATAGTATGGAGATAGCCATCTTTTTTATTGGCGTTGCGGGTAAACCATCCGTAAAGAAGACTAGGAAAAAAAAGGCGATTTTCGTGTGCCGGAACTCACCATTAAAGGGGGGTGAAAGTTAAAAAAAAACGTATCTTCCATAGTTTGACGATAGCCATCTTTTTTATTGGCGTTACGGGTAAACCAACCGTAAAGGAACCAAGGAAAAAATAATGAGCGATTGTCGTTTGCCGGAACTCACCCTTACAGGGGGGTGAAAGTTACAAAAAATCGTATTTTCCATAGTATGGAGATAGCCATCTTTTTTATTGGCGTTGCGGGTAAACGAACCGTAAAGGAGACTAGGAAAAAAGCCGATTTTCGTTTGCCGGAACTCACCCTCATAGGGGGGTGAAAGTTGAAAAAAAACGTATTTTCTAAGTATGGAGATAGCCGTTTTTTTTATTGGCGTTACGGGTAAACCAACGGTACAGGAGCCTAGGAAAAAAAGTGAGCGATTTTGGTATTCCGGAACTCACCCTTATAGGGGGCTGAAAGTTAAAAAAAATCGTATCTTCCATAGTATGGAGATAGCCATCTTTTTTATTGGCGTTGCGGGTAGACCAACCGTAAAGGAACCTAGGAAAAAAAATGAGCGATTTTCGTTTGCCAGAACTCAGCTTATAGGAGGGTGAAAGTTTTACAAAATAGTATCTTCCATAGGATGGAGATAGCCATCTTTTTTATTGGCGTTGCGGGTAAACCAACCGTAAAGGAGGCTAGGAAAGAAATGAGCGATTTTCGTTTGCCCGAACTGACCCATATAAGGGTGATAAAGTTGGAAAAAAAACGTATCTTCCATAGTATGGAGATAGGCTTTTTTTATTGGCGTTACGGGTAATCCAACGGTACAGGAGCCTAGGAAAAAAGTGAGCGATTTTGGTTTTCCGGAACTCACCCTTATAGGGGGGTGAAAGTTACAACAAATCGTATCTTCCATAGTATGGAGATAGCCATCTTTTTTATTGGCGTTGCGGGTAAACCATCCGTAAAGGAGACTAGGAAAAAAAAGGCGATTTTCGTGTGCCGGAACTCACGCTTATAGGGGGGTGAAAGTTAAAAAAAAAACGAATCTTCCATAGTATGGAGATTGCCACCTTTTTTATTGGCGTTGCGGGTAGACCAACCGGAAAGGAGACTAGGAAAAAAAATAAGCGATTTTCGTTTGCCAGAACTCACCCTTATAGGGGGGTGAAAGTTGAAAAAAATCGCATCTGCCATAGAATGGAGCTAGCCATCTTTTTTATTGGCGTTGCGGGTAAACCATCCGTAAAGGAGACTAGGAAAAAAAGCCGATTTTCGTGTGCCGGAACTCTTTTTTATTGACGTAACGGGTAAACCGACCGTACAGGAAGCTAGGAAGAAAAAATGTGCGATTTTCGTTTGACGGAACTCACCCTTAAGGGGGCGGAACGTTAAAAAAAAATCGTATCTTCCATAGTATGGATATAGCCATCTTTTTTATTGGCGTTGCGGGTAAACCATCCGTAAAGGAGACTAAGAAAAAAAGGCGATTTTCGTGTGCCGGAACTCACCCTTATAGGGGGGTGAAAGTTGAAAAAGAAACGGATCTTCCATAGTATGGAGATAGCCATCTTTTTTATTGGCGTTGCGGGTATACCAACCGTAAAGGAGGCTAGGAAAAGAATAAGCGATTTTCGTTTGCCCGAACTCACCCTTATAAGGGGGTTAAAGTTGAAAAAAAAACGTATCTTCCATAATATGGAGATAGCCTTTTTTTTATTGGCGTTACGGGTAAACCAACGGTACAGGAGCCTAGGAAAAAAAGTGATCGATTTTGGTTTTCCGGAACTCACCCTTATAGGGGGCTGAAAGTTAAAAAAAATCGTATCTTCCATAGTATGGAGATAGCCATCTTTTTTATTGGCGTTGCGGGTAAACCATCCGTAAAGGAGACTAGGAAAAAAAGCCGATTTTCGTGTGCCGGAACTCACCCTTATAGGGGGGTGAAAGTCGAAAAAGAAGCGGATCTTCCATAGTATGGAGATAGCGATCTTTTTTATTGGCGTTACGGGAAAACCAACCGTACAGGAGCCTAGGAAAAAAATGAGCGATTTTCTTTTTCCGGAACTCACCCTTATAGGGGGGTGAAAGTTGAAAAAAAACGTATCTTCCAGAGTATGGAGATAGCCATCTTTTTTATTGGCGTTGCGGGTAAACCAACCGTAAAGGAGACTAGGAAAAAAAATAGGCGATTTGGTTAGCCGGAACTCACCCTCATAAGGGGGTGAAAGTTTATAACAAAAATCGAATCTGCCATAGTATGGAGATAGCCATCTTTTTTATAGGCGTTGCGGGTAAACCAACCGTAACGGAACCTAGGAAAAAAATGAGTGATTTTCGTTTGCCGGAACTCACCCTTATAGGAGGGTGAAAGTTTTACAAAATCGTATCTTCCATAGTATGGAGATAGACATCTTTTTTATTGGCGTTACGGGTAAACCAACGGTACAGGAGCCTAGGAAAAAAGTGAGCGATTTTGGTTTTCCGGAACTCACCCTTATAGGGGGGTGAAAGTTAAAACAAATCGTATCTTCCATAGTATGGAGATAGCCATCTTTTTTATTGGCGTTGCGGGTAAACCATCCGTAAAGAAGACTAGGAAAAAAAAGGCGATTTTCGTGTGCCGGAACTCACCATTAAAGGGGGGTGAAAGTTAAAAAAAACGTATCTTCCATAGTATGACGATAGCCATCTTTTTTATTGGCGTTACGGGTAAACCAACCGTAAAGGAACCAAGGAAAAAATAATGAGCGATTGTCGTTTGCCGGAACTCACCCTTACAGGGGGGTGAAAGTTACAAAAAATCGTATCTTCCATAGTATGGAGATAGCGATCATTTTTATTAGCCTTACGGGAAAACCAACCGTACAGGAGCCTAGGAAAAAAATGAGCGATTTTCGTTTGCCGGAACTCACCTTTATAGAGGGGTGAAAGTTAAAAAAAACGTATCTTCCATAGTATGGGGATAGCCATCTTTTTTATTGGCGTGGCGGGTAAACCAACCGTGAAGGAGACTGGGAAAAAAATAGGCGATTTTCGTTTGCCGCAACTCACCCTTATAAGGGCGTGAAAGTTTGTAAAAAAAATCGAATCTGCCATAGTATGGAGATAGCCATATTTTTATTGGCGTTACGGGTAAACCAACCGTAAAGGAACCGAGGAACAAAAATGAGCGATTTTTGTTTGCCGGAACTCACCCTTATAGGGGGGTGAAAGTTTAAAAAAAATCGAATCTTCCATAGTATGGAGATTGCCACCTTTTTTATTGGCGTTGCGGGTAGACCAACCGGAAAGGAGACTAGGAAAAAAAATAAGCGATTTTCGTTTGCCAGAACTCACCCTTATAGGGGGGTGAAAGTTGAAAAAAATCGCATCTGCCATAGAATGGAGCTAGCCATCTTTTTTATTGACGTAACGGGTAAACCGACCGTACAGGAAGCTAGGAAGAAAAAATGTGCGATTTTCGTTTGACGGAACTCACCCTTAAGGGGGCGGAAAGTTAAAAAAAAATCGTATCTTCCATAGTATGGATAAAGCAATCTTTTGTATTGGCGTTGCGGGTCAACCAACCGTAAAGGAGACTAGAAAAAAAATAGGCGATTTTCGTTTGCCGGAACTCACCCTTATAAGGGGGTGAAAGTTTATAAAAAAAATCGTATCTGCCATAGTATGGAGATAGCCATCTTTTTTATTGGCGTTACGGGTAAACCAACCGTAAAGGAACCTAGGAAAAAAATGAGCGATTTTAGTTTGCCGGAACTCACCCTTATAGGGGGGTGAACGTTACAAAAAATCGTATCTTCCATAGTGTGGAGAAAGCCATCTTTTTTATTGGCGTTGCGGTTAAACCATCCGTAAAGGAGACTAGGAAAAAAAGGCGATTTTCGTGTGCCGGAACTCACCCTTATAGGGGGGTGAAAGTTGAAAAAGAAACGGATCTTCCATAGTATGGAGATAGCGATCTTTTTTATTGGCGTTACGGGTAAACCAACCGTACAGGAGCCTAGGAAAAAAAGCGATTTTCGTTTGCCGGAACTCACCCTTATAGGGGGGTGAAATTTGAAAAAAAACGTATCTTCCATAGTATGGAGATAGCCATCTTTTTTATTGGCGTTGCGGGTAAACCAACCGTAAAGGAGACTAGGAAAAAAAATAGGCGATTTCGTTAGCCGGAACTCACCCTTATAAGGGGGTGAAAGTTTATAAAAAAAAATCGAATCTGCCATAGTATGGAGATAGTCATCTTTTCTATTGGCGTTGCGGGTAATCCAACCGTAAAGGAACCTAGAAAAAAATAATGAGCGATTGTCGTTTGCCGGAACTCACCCTTATAGCGGGGTGAAAGTTACAAAAAATCGTATCTTCCATAGTATGGAGATAGCCATCTTTTTTATTGGCGTTGCGGGTAAACCATCCGTAAAGGAGACTAGGAAAAAAAGGCGATTTTCGTGTGCCGGAACGCACCCTTATAGGGGGGTGCAAGTTGAAAAAGAAACGGATCTTCCATAGTATGGAGATAGCGATCTTTTTTATTGGCGTTACGGCAAAACCAACCGTACAGGAGCCTAGGAAAAAAAATGAGCGATTTTCGTTTGCCGGAACTCACCCTTATAGGGGGGTGAAAGTTGAAAAAAAACGGATCTTCCATAGTATGGAGATAGCCATCTTTTTTATTGGCGTTGCGGGTAAACCAACCGTAAAGGAGACCAGGAAAAAAAATAGGCGATTTCGTTAGCCGGAACTCACCCTTATAAGGGGGTGAAAGTTTATTTAAAAAAATCGAATCTGCCATAGTATGGAGATAGCCATCTTTTTTATTGGCGTTGCGGGTAAACCAACCGTAAAGGAACCTAGGAAAAAAAATGAGCGATTTTCGTTTGCCGGAACTCACCCTTATAGGAGGGTGAAAGTTTTACAGAATCGTATCTTCCATAGTATGGATATAGCCATCTTTTTTATTGGCGTTGCGGGTAAACCATCTGTAAAGGAGGCTAGGAAAAAAATAAGCGATTTTCGGTTGCCCGAACTCACCCTTATAGGGGGGTGAAAGTTGAAAAAAAAAACGTATCTTCCATAGTATGGAGATAGCCTTTTTTTATTGGCGTTACGGGTAAACCAACGGTACAGGAGCCTAGGAAAAAAAGTGAGCGGTTTTGGTTTTCCGGAACTCACCCTTATAGTGGGGTGAAAGTTAAAAAAAATCGTATCTTCCATAGTATGGAGATAGCCATCTTTTTTATTGGCGTTGCGGGTATACCAACCGTAAAGGAGACTAGGAAAAAAAAGGCGATTTTCGTTTGCCGGAACTCACCCTTATAAGGGGGTGAAAGTTTGTAAAAAAAATCGAATCATCCATAGTACGGAGATAGCCATCTTTTTCATTGGCGTTACGGGTAAACCAACCGTAAAGGAACCTAGGAAAAAATCATGAGCGATTTTCGTTTGCCGGAACACACCCTTATAGGGGGGTGAAAGTTACAAAAAATCGTATCTTCCATAGTATCGAGACAGCCATCTTTTTTATTGGCGTTGCGGGTAAACCAACCGTAAAGGAGACTAGGAAAAAAAGGCGATTTTCGTTTGCCGGAATTCACCCTTATAGGGTGGTGGAAGTTAAAAAAAACGTATCTTCCATAGTATGGCGATAGCCATCTTTATTATTGGCGTTACGGCTAAACCAACCGTGAAGGAACCTACGAAAAAATAATGAGCGATTTTCGTTTGCCGGAACTCACCCTTATAGGGGGGTGAAAGTTGAAAAAAACGTATCTTCCATAGTATGGAGATAGCCTTCTTTTTATTGGCGTTACGGGTAAACCAACGGTACAGGAGCCTAGGAAAAAAGTGAGTGATTTTGGTTTTCCGGAACTCACCTTATAGGGGGTTGAAAGTTAAAAAAAATCGTATCATCCATAGTATGGAGATAGCCATCGTTTTTATTGGCGTTACGCGGAAAACAAACCGTAAAGGAACCTAGGAAAAAATAATGAGCGATTTTCGTTTGCCGGAACTCACCCTTATAGGGGGGTGAACGTTACAAAAAATCGTATCTTCCATAGTATGGAGATAGCCATCTTTTTTATTGGCGTTACGGGTAAACCAACTGTAAAGGAACCTAGGAAAAAATAATGAGCGATTTTCGTTTGCCGGAACTCACCCTAATAGGGGGGTAAAAGTTAGCAAAAATCGTATCTTCCATAGTATAGAGATAGCCAATTTTTTATTGGCGTTGCGGGTAAACGAACCGTAAAGGAGACTGGGAAAAAAGGTGATTTTCGTTTGCCGGAACTCACCCTTATAGGGGGGTGAAAGTTGAAAAAAAAACGTATCTTCCATAGTATGGAGATAGCCATCTTTTTTATTGGCGCTGCGGGTAAACCATCCGTAAAGGAGAGTAGCAACAAAAGGCGATTTTCGTGTGCCGGAACTCACCCTTATAGGGGGGTGAAAGTTGAAAAAGAACCGGATCTTCCATAGTATGGAGATAGCGATCTTTTTTATTGGCGTTACGGGAAAACCAACCGTAAAGGAGGCTAGGAAAAGAATAAGCGATTTTCGTTTGCCCGAACTCACCCTTATAAGGGGGTTAAAGTTGAAAAAAAAACGTATCTTCCAGAATATGGAGATAGCCTTTTTTTTATTGGCGTTACGGGTAAACCAACGGTACGGGAGCCTAGGAAAAAAAGTGAGCGATTTTGGTTTTCCGGAACTCACCCTTATAGGGGGCTGAAAGTTAAAAAAAATCGTATCTTCCATAGTATGGAGATAGCCATCTTTTTTATTGGCGTTGCGGGTAAACCATCCGTAAAGGAGACTAGGAAAAAAAGCCGATTTTCGCGTGCCGGAACTCACCCTTATAGGGGGGTGAAAGTCGAAAAAGAAGCGGATCTTCCATAGTATGGAGATAGCGATCTTTTTTATTGGCGTTACGGGAAAACCTACCGTAAAGGAACCAAGGAAAAAATAATGAGCGATTGTCGTTTGCCGGAACTCACCCTTACAGGGGGGTGAAAGTTACAAAAAATCGTATCTTCCATAGTATGGAGATAGCGATCATTTTTATTAGCCTTACGGGAAAACCAACCGTACAGGAGACTAGGAAAAAAAATAAGCGATTTTCGTTTGCCAGAACTCACCCTTATAGGGGGGTGAAAGTTGAAAAAAATCGCATCTGCCATAGAATGGAGCTAGCCATCTTTTTTATTGGCGTTGCGGGTAAACCATCCGTAAAGGAGACTAGGAAAAAAAGCCGATTTTCGTGTGCCGGAACTCTTTTTTATTGACGTAACGGGTAAACCGACCGTACAGGAAGCTAGGAAGAAAAAATGTGCGATTTTCGTTTGACGGAACTCACCCTTAAGGGGGCGGAACGTTAAAAAAAAATCGTATCTTCCATAGTATGGATATAGCCATCTTTTTTATTGGCGTTGCGGGTAAACCATCCGTAAAGGAGACTAAGAAAAAAAGGCGATTTTCGTGTGCCGGAACTCACCCTTATAGGGGGGTGAAAGTTGAAAAAGAAACGGATCTTCCATAGTATGGAGATAGCCATCTTTTTTATTGGCGTTGCGGGTATACCAACCGTAAAGGAGGCTAGGAAAAGAATAAGCGATTTTCGTTTGCCCGAACTCACCCTTATAAGGGGGTTAAAGTTGAAAAAAAAACGTATCTTCCATAATATGGAGATAGCCTTTTTTTTATTGGCGTTACGGGTAAACCAACGGTACAGGAGCCTAGGAAAAAAAGTGATCGATTTTGGTTTTCCGGAACTCACCCTTATAGGGGGCTGAAAGTTAAAAAAAATCGTATCTTCCATAGTATGGAGATAGCCATCTTTTTTATTGGCGTTGCGGGTAAACCATCCGTAAAGGAGACTAGGAAAAAAAGCCGATTTTCGTGTGCCGGAACTCACCCTTATAGGGGGGTGAAAGTCGAAAAAGAAGCGGATCTTCCATAGTATGGAGATAGCGATCTTTTTTATTGGCGTTACGGGAAAACCAACCGTACAGGAGCCTAGGAAAAAAATGAGCGATTTTCTTTTTCCGGAACTCACCCTTATAGGGGGGTGAAAGTTGAAAAAAAACGTATCTTCCAGAGTATGGAGATAGCCATCTTTTTTATTGGCGTTGCGGGTAAACCAACCGTAAAGGAGACTAGGAAAAAAAATAGGCGATTTGGTTAGCCGGAACTCACCCTCATAAGGGGGTGAAAGTTTATAACAAAAATCGAATCTGCCATAGTATGGAGATAGCCATCTTTTTTATAGGCGTTGCGGGTAAACCAACCGTAACGGAACCTAGGAAAAAAATGAGTGATTTTCGTTTGCCGGAACTCACCCTTATAGGAGGGTGAAAGTTTTACAAAATCGTATCTTCCATAGTATGGAGATAGACATCTTTTTTATTGGCGTTACGGGTAAACCAACGGTACAGGAGCCTAGGAAAAAAGTGAGCGATTTTGGTTTTCCGGAACTCACCCTTATAGGGGGGTGAAAGTTAAAACAAATCGTATCTTCCATAGTATGGAGATAGCCATCTTTTTTATTGGCGTTGCGGGTAAACCATCCGTAAAGAAGACTAGGAAAAAAAAGGCGATTTTCGTGTGCCGGAACTCACCATTAAAGGGGGGTGAAAGTTAAAAAAAACGTATCTTCCATAGTATGACGATAGCCATCTTTTTTATTGGCGTTACGGGTAAACCAACCGTAAAGGAACCAAGGAAAAAATAATGAGCGATTGTCGTTTGCCGGAACTCACCCTTACAGGGGGGTGAAAGTTACAAAAAATCGTATCTTCCATAGTATGGAGATAGCGATCATTTTTATTAGCCTTACGGGAAAACCAACCGTACAGGAGCCTAGGAAAAAAATGAGCGATTTTCGTTTGCCGGAACTCACCTTTATAGAGGGGTGAAAGTTAAAAAAAACGTATCTTCCATAGTATGGGGATAGCCATCTTTTTTATTGGCGTGGCGGGTAAACCAACCGTGAAGGAGACTGGGAAAAAAATAGGCGATTTTCGTTTGCCGCAACTCACCCTTATAAGGGCGTGAAAGTTTGTAAAAAAAATCGAATCTGCCATAGTATGGAGATAGCCATATTTTTATTGGCGTTACGGGTAAACCAACCGTAAAGGAACCGAGGAACAAAAATGAGCGATTTTTGTTTGCCGGAACTCACCCTTATAGGGGGGTGAAAGTTTAAAAAAAATCGAATCTTCCATAGTATGGAGATTGCCACCTTTTTTATTGGCGTTGCGGGTAGACCAACCGGAAAGGAGACTAGGAAAAAAAATAAGCGATTTTCGTTTGCCAGAACTCACCCTTATAGGGGGGTGAAAGTTGAAAAAAATCGCATCTGCCATAGAATGGAGCTAGCCATCTTTTTTATTGACGTAACGGGTAAACCGACCGTACAGGAAGCTAGGAAGAAAAAATGTGCGATTTTCGTTTGACGGAACTCACCCTTAAGGGGGCGGAAAGTTAAAAAAAAATCGTATCTTCCATAGTATGGATAAAGCAATCTTTTGTATTGGCGTTGCGGGTCAACCAACCGTAAAGGAGACTAGAAAAAAAATAGGCGATTTTCGTTTGCCGGAACTCACCCTTATAAGGGGGTGAAAGTTTATAAAAAAAATCGTATCTGCCATAGTATGGAGATAGCCATCTTTTTTATTGGCGTTACGGGTAAACCAACCGTAAAGGAACCTAGGAAAAAAATGAGCGATTTTAGTTTGCCGGAACTCACCCTTATAGGGGGGTGAACGTTACAAAAAATCGTATCTTCCATAGTGTGGAGAAAGCCATCTTTTTTATTGGCGTTGCGGTTAAACCATCCGTAAAGGAGACTAGGAAAAAAAGGCGATTTTCGTGTGCCGGAACTCACCCTTATAGGGGGGTGAAAGTTGAAAAAGAAACGGATCTTCCATAGTATGGAGATAGCGATCTTTTTTATTGGCGTTACGGGTAAACCAACCGTACAGGAGCCTAGGAAAAAAAGCGATTTTCGTTTGCCGGAACTCACCCTTATAGGGGGGTGAAATTTGAAAAAAAACGTATCTTCCATAGTATGGAGATAGCCATCTTTTTTATTGGCGTTGCGGGTAAACCAACCGTAAAGGAGACTAGGAAAAAAAATAGGCGATTTCGTTAGCCGGAACTCACCCTTATAAGGGGGTGAAAGTTTATAAAAAAAAATCGAATCTGCCATAGTATGGAGATAGTCATCTTTTCTATTGGCGTTGCGGGTAATCCAACCGTAAAGGAACCTAGAAAAAAATAATGAGCGATTGTCGTTTGCCGGAACTCACCCTTATAGCGGGGTGAAAGTTACAAAAAATCGTATCTTCCATAGTATGGAGATAGCCATCTTTTTTATTGGCGTTGCGGGTAAACCATCCGTAAAGGAGACTAGGAAAAAAAGGCGATTTTCGTGTGCCGGAACGCACCCTTATAGGGGGGTGCAAGTTGAAAAAGAAACGGATCTTCCATAGTATGGAGATAGCGATCTTTTTTATTGGCGTTACGGCAAAACCAACCGTACAGGAGCCTAGGAAAAAAAATGAGCGATTTTCGTTTGCCGGAACTCACCCTTATAGGGGGGTGAAAGTTGAAAAAAAACGGATCTTCCATAGTATGGAGATAGCCATCTTTTTTATTGGCGTTGCGGGTAAACCAACCGTAAAGGAGACCAGGAAAAAAAATAGGCGATTTCGTTAGCCGGAACTCACCCTTATAAGGGGGTGAAAGTTTATTTAAAAAAATCGAATCTGCCATAGTATGGAGATAGCCATCTTTTTTATTGGCGTTGCGGGTAAACCAACCGTAAAGGAACCTAGGAAAAAAAATGAGCGATTTTCGTTTGCCGGAACTCACCCTTATAGGAGGGTGAAAGTTTTACAGAATCGTATCTTCCATAGTATGGATATAGCCATCTTTTTTATTGGCGTTGCGGGTAAACCATCTGTAAAGGAGGCTAGGAAAAAAATAAGCGATTTTCGGTTGCCCGAACTCACCCTTATAGGGGGGTGAAAGTTGAAAAAAAAAACGTATCTTCCATAGTATGGAGATAGCCTTTTTTTATTGGCGTTACGGGTAAACCAACGGTACAGGAGCCTAGGAAAAAAAGTGAGCGGTTTTGGTTTTCCGGAACTCACCCTTATAGTGGGGTGAAAGTTAAAAAAAATCGTATCTTCCATAGTATGGAGATAGCCATCTTTTTTATTGGCGTTGCGGGTATACCAACCGTAAAGGAGACTAGGAAAAAAAAGGCGATTTTCGTTTGCCGGAACTCACCCTTATAAGGGGGTGAAAGTTTGTAAAAAAAATCGAATCATCCATAGTACGGAGATAGCCATCTTTTTCATTGGCGTTACGGGTAAACCAACCGTAAAGGAACCTAGGAAAAAATCATGAGCGATTTTCGTTTGCCGGAACACACCCTTATAGGGGGGTGAAAGTTACAAAAAATCGTATCTTCCATAGTATCGAGACAGCCATCTTTTTTATTGGCGTTGCGGGTAAACCAACCGTAAAGGAGACTAGGAAAAAAAGGCGATTTTCGTTTGCCGGAATTCACCCTTATAGGGTGGTGGAAGTTAAAAAAAACGTATCTTCCATAGTATGGCGATAGCCATCTTTATTATTGGCGTTACGGCTAAACCAACCGTGAAGGAACCTACGAAAAAATAATGAGCGATTTTCGTTTGCCGGAACTCACCCTTATAGGGGGGTGAAAGTTGAAAAAAACGTATCTTCCATAGTATGGAGATAGCCTTCTTTTTATTGGCGTTACGGGTAAACCAACGGTACAGGAGCCTAGGAAAAAAGTGAGTGATTTTGGTTTTCCGGAACTCACCTTATAGGGGGTTGAAAGTTAAAAAAAATCGTATCATCCATAGTATGGAGATAGCCATCGTTTTTATTGGCGTTACGCGGAAAACAAACCGTAAAGGAACCTAGGAAAAAATAATGAGCGATTTTCGTTTGCCGGAACTCACCCTTATAGGGGGGTGAACGTTACAAAAAATCGTATCTTCCATAGTATGGAGATAGCCATCTTTTTTATTGGCGTTACGGGTAAACCAACTGTAAAGGAACCTAGGAAAAAATAATGAGCGATTTTCGTTTGCCGGAACTCACCCTAATAGGGGGGTAAAAGTTAGCAAAAATCGTATCTTCCATAGTATAGAGATAGCCAATTTTTTATTGGCGTTGCGGGTAAACGAACCGTAAAGGAGACTGGGAAAAAAGGTGATTTTCGTTTGCCGGAACTCACCCTTATAGGGGGGTGAAAGTTGAAAAAAAAACGTATCTTCCATAGTATGGAGATAGCCATCTTTTTTATTGGCGCTGCGGGTAAACCATCCGTAAAGGAGAGTAGCAACAAAAGGCGATTTTCGTGTGCCGGAACTCACCCTTATAGGGGGGTGAAAGTTGAAAAAGAACCGGATCTTCCATAGTATGGAGATAGCGATCTTTTTTATTGGCGTTACGGGAAAACCAACCGTAAAGGAGGCTAGGAAAAGAATAAGCGATTTTCGTTTGCCCGAACTCACCCTTATAAGGGGGTTAAAGTTGAAAAAAAAACGTATCTTCCAGAATATGGAGATAGCCTTTTTTTTATTGGCGTTACGGGTAAACCAACGGTACGGGAGCCTAGGAAAAAAAGTGAGCGATTTTGGTTTTCCGGAACTCACCCTTATAGGGGGCTGAAAGTTAAAAAAAATCGTATCTTCCATAGTATGGAGATAGCCATCTTTTTTATTGGCGTTGCGGGTAAACCATCCGTAAAGGAGACTAGGAAAAAAAGCCGATTTTCGCGTGCCGGAACTCACCCTTATAGGGGGGTGAAAGTCGAAAAAGAAGCGGATCTTCCATAGTATGGAGATAGCGATCTTTTTTATTGGCGTTACGGGAAAACCTACCGTAAAGGAACCAAGGAAAAAATAATGAGCGATTGTCGTTTGCCGGAACTCACCCTTACAGGGGGGTGAAAGTTACAAAAAATCGTATCTTCCATAGTATGGAGATAGCGATCATTTTTATTAGCCTTACGGGAAAACCAACCGTACAGGAGACTAGGAAAAAAAATAAGCGATTTTCGTTTGCCAGAACTCACCCTTATAGGGGGGTGAAAGTTGAAAAAAATCGCATCTGCCATAGAATGGAGCTAGCCATCTTTTTTATTGGCGTTGCGGGTAAACCATCCGTAAAGGAGACTAGGAAAAAAAGCCGATTTTCGTGTGCCGGAACTCTTTTTTATTGACGTAACGGGTAAACCGACCGTACAGGAAGCTAGGAAGAAAAAATGTGCGATTTTCGTTTGACGGAACTCACCCTTAAGGGGGCGGAACGTTAAAAAAAAATCGTATCTTCCATAGTATGGATATAGCCATCTTTTTTATTGGCGTTGCGGGTAAACCATCCGTAAAGGAGACTAAGAAAAAAAGGCGATTTTCGTGTGCCGGAACTCACCCTTATAGGGGGGTGAAAGTTGAAAAAGAAACGGATCTTCCATAGTATGGAGATAGCCATCTTTTTTATTGGCGTTGCGGGTATACCAACCGTAAAGGAGGCTAGGAAAAGAATAAGCGATTTTCGTTTGCCCGAACTCACCCTTATAAGGGGGTTAAAGTTGAAAAAAAAACGTATCTTCCATAATATGGAGATAGCCTTTTTTTTATTGGCGTTACGGGTAAACCAACGGTACAGGAGCCTAGGAAAAAAAGTGATCGATTTTGGTTTTCCGGAACTCACCCTTATAGGGGGCTGAAAGTTAAAAAAAATCGTATCTTCCATAGTATGGAGATAGCCATCTTTTTTATTGGCGTTGCGGGTAAACCATCCGTAAAGGAGACTAGGAAAAAAAGCCGATTTTCGTGTGCCGGAACTCACCCTTATAGGGGGGTGAAAGTCGAAAAAGAAGCGGATCTTCCATAGTATGGAGATAGCGATCTTTTTTATTGGCGTTACGGGAAAACCAACCGTACAGGAGCCTAGGAAAAAAATGAGCGATTTTCTTTTTCCGGAACTCACCCTTATAGGGGGGTGAAAGTTGAAAAAAAACGTATCTTCCAGAGTATGGAGATAGCCATCTTTTTTATTGGCGTTGCGGGTAAACCAACCGTAAAGGAGACTAGGAAAAAAAATAGGCGATTTGGTTAGCCGGAACTCACCCTCATAAGGGGGTGAAAGTTTATAACAAAAATCGAATCTGCCATAGTATGGAGATAGCCATCTTTTTTATAGGCGTTGCGGGTAAACCAACCGTAACGGAACCTAGGAAAAAAATGAGTGATTTTCGTTTGCCGGAACTCACCCTTATAGGAGGGTGAAAGTTTTACAAAATCGTATCTTCCATAGTATGGAGATAGACATCTTTTTTATTGGCGTTACGGGTAAACCAACGGTACAGGAGCCTAGGAAAAAAGTGAGCGATTTTGGTTTTCCGGAACTCACCCTTATAGGGGGGTGAAAGTTAAAACAAATCGTATCTTCCATAGTATGGAGATAGCCATCTTTTTTATTGGCGTTGCGGGTAAACCATCCGTAAAGAAGACTAGGAAAAAAAAGGCGATTTTCGTGTGCCGGAACTCACCATTAAAGGGGGGTGAAAGTTAAAAAAAACGTATCTTCCATAGTATGACGATAGCCATCTTTTTTATTGGCGTTACGGGTAAACCAACCGTAAAGGAACCAAGGAAAAAATAATGAGCGATTGTCGTTTGCCGGAACTCACCCTTACAGGGGGGTGAAAGTTACAAAAAATCGTATCTTCCATAGTATGGAGATAGCGATCATTTTTATTAGCCTTACGGGAAAACCAACCGTACAGGAGCCTAGGAAAAAAATGAGCGATTTTCGTTTGCCGGAACTCACCTTTATAGAGGGGTGAAAGTTAAAAAAAACGTATCTTCCATAGTATGGGGATAGCCATCTTTTTTATTGGCGTGGCGGGTAAACCAACCGTGAAGGAGACTGGGAAAAAAATAGGCGATTTTCGTTTGCCGCAACTCACCCTTATAAGGGCGTGAAAGTTTGTAAAAAAAATCGAATCTGCCATAGTATGGAGATAGCCATATTTTTATTGGCGTTACGGGTAAACCAACCGTAAAGGAACCGAGGAACAAAAATGAGCGATTTTTGTTTGCCGGAACTCACCCTTATAGGGGGGTGAAAGTTTAAAAAAAATCGAATCTTCCATAGTATGGAGATTGCCACCTTTTTTATTGGCGTTGCGGGTAGACCAACCGGAAAGGAGACTAGGAAAAAAAATAAGCGATTTTCGTTTGCCAGAACTCACCCTTATAGGGGGGTGAAAGTTGAAAAAAATCGCATCTGCCATAGAATGGAGCTAGCCATCTTTTTTATTGACGTAACGGGTAAACCGACCGTACAGGAAGCTAGGAAGAAAAAATGTGCGATTTTCGTTTGACGGAACTCACCCTTAAGGGGGCGGAAAGTTAAAAAAAAATCGTATCTTCCATAGTATGGATAAAGCAATCTTTTGTATTGGCGTTGCGGGTCAACCAACCGTAAAGGAGACTAGAAAAAAAATAGGCGATTTTCGTTTGCCGGAACTCACCCTTATAAGGGGGTGAAAGTTTATAAAAAAAATCGTATCTGCCATAGTATGGAGATAGCCATCTTTTTTATTGGCGTTACGGGTAAACCAACCGTAAAGGAACCTAGGAAAAAAATGAGCGATTTTAGTTTGCCGGAACTCACCCTTATAGGGGGGTGAACGTTACAAAAAATCGTATCTTCCATAGTGTGGAGAAAGCCATCTTTTTTATTGGCGTTGCGGTTAAACCATCCGTAAAGGAGACTAGGAAAAAAAGGCGATTTTCGTGTGCCGGAACTCACCCTTATAGGGGGGTGAAAGTTGAAAAAGAAACGGATCTTCCATAGTATGGAGATAGCGATCTTTTTTATTGGCGTTACGGGTAAACCAACCGTACAGGAGCCTAGGAAAAAAAGCGATTTTCGTTTGCCGGAACTCACCCTTATAGGGGGGTGAAATTTGAAAAAAAACGTATCTTCCATAGTATGGAGATAGCCATCTTTTTTATTGGCGTTGCGGGTAAACCAACCGTAAAGGAGACTAGGAAAAAAAATAGGCGATTTCGTTAGCCGGAACTCACCCTTATAAGGGGGTGAAAGTTTATAAAAAAAAATCGAATCTGCCATAGTATGGAGATAGTCATCTTTTCTATTGGCGTTGCGGGTAATCCAACCGTAAAGGAACCTAGAAAAAAATAATGAGCGATTGTCGTTTGCCGGAACTCACCCTTATAGCGGGGTGAAAGTTACAAAAAATCGTATCTTCCATAGTATGGAGATAGCCATCTTTTTTATTGGCGTTGCGGGTAAACCATCCGTAAAGGAGACTAGGAAAAAAAGGCGATTTTCGTGTGCCGGAACGCACCCTTATAGGGGGGTGCAAGTTGAAAAAGAAACGGATCTTCCATAGTATGGAGATAGCGATCTTTTTTATTGGCGTTACGGCAAAACCAACCGTACAGGAGCCTAGGAAAAAAAATGAGCGATTTTCGTTTGCCGGAACTCACCCTTATAGGGGGGTGAAAGTTGAAAAAAAACGGATCTTCCATAGTATGGAGATAGCCATCTTTTTTATTGGCGTTGCGGGTAAACCAACCGTAAAGGAGACCAGGAAAAAAAATAGGCGATTTCGTTAGCCGGAACTCACCCTTATAAGGGGGTGAAAGTTTATTTAAAAAAATCGAATCTGCCATAGTATGGAGATAGCCATCTTTTTTATTGGCGTTGCGGGTAAACCAACCGTAAAGGAACCTAGGAAAAAAAATGAGCGATTTTCGTTTGCCGGAACTCACCCTTATAGGAGGGTGAAAGTTTTACAGAATCGTATCTTCCATAGTATGGATATAGCCATCTTTTTTATTGGCGTTGCGGGTAAACCATCTGTAAAGGAGGCTAGGAAAAAAATAAGCGATTTTCGGTTGCCCGAACTCACCCTTATAGGGGGGTGAAAGTTGAAAAAAAAAACGTATCTTCCATAGTATGGAGATAGCCTTTTTTTATTGGCGTTACGGGTAAACCAACGGTACAGGAGCCTAGGAAAAAAAGTGAGCGGTTTTGGTTTTCCGGAACTCACCCTTATAGTGGGGTGAAAGTTAAAAAAAATCGTATCTTCCATAGTATGGAGATAGCCATCTTTTTTATTGGCGTTGCGGGTATACCAACCGTAAAGGAGACTAGGAAAAAAAAGGCGATTTTCGTTTGCCGGAACTCACCCTTATAAGGGGGTGAAAGTTTGTAAAAAAAATCGAATCATCCATAGTACGGAGATAGCCATCTTTTTCATTGGCGTTACGGGTAAACCAACCGTAAAGGAACCTAGGAAAAAATCATGAGCGATTTTCGTTTGCCGGAACACACCCTTATAGGGGGGTGAAAGTTACAAAAAATCGTATCTTCCATAGTATCGAGACAGCCATCTTTTTTATTGGCGTTGCGGGTAAACCAACCGTAAAGGAGACTAGGAAAAAAAGGCGATTTTCGTTTGCCGGAATTCACCCTTATAGGGTGGTGGAAGTTAAAAAAAACGTATCTTCCATAGTATGGCGATAGCCATCTTTATTATTGGCGTTACGGCTAAACCAACCGTGAAGGAACCTACGAAAAAATAATGAGCGATTTTCGTTTGCCGGAACTCACCCTTATAGGGGGGTGAAAGTTGAAAAAAACGTATCTTCCATAGTATGGAGATAGCCTTCTTTTTATTGGCGTTACGGGTAAACCAACGGTACAGGAGCCTAGGAAAAAAGTGAGTGATTTTGGTTTTCCGGAACTCACCTTATAGGGGGTTGAAAGTTAAAAAAAATCGTATCATCCATAGTATGGAGATAGCCATCGTTTTTATTGGCGTTACGCGGAAAACAAACCGTAAAGGAACCTAGGAAAAAATAATGAGCGATTTTCGTTTGCCGGAACTCACCCTTATAGGGGGGTGAACGTTACAAAAAATCGTATCTTCCATAGTATGGAGATAGCCATCTTTTTTATTGGCGTTACGGGTAAACCAACTGTAAAGGAACCTAGGAAAAAATAATGAGCGATTTTCGTTTGCCGGAACTCACCCTAATAGGGGGGTAAAAGTTAGCAAAAATCGTATCTTCCATAGTATAGAGATAGCCAATTTTTTATTGGCGTTGCGGGTAAACGAACCGTAAAGGAGACTGGGAAAAAAGGTGATTTTCGTTTGCCGGAACTCACCCTTATAGGGGGGTGAAAGTTGAAAAAAAAACGTATCTTCCATAGTATGGAGATAGCCATCTTTTTTATTGGCGCTGCGGGTAAACCATCCGTAAAGGAGAGTAGCAACAAAAGGCGATTTTCGTGTGCCGGAACTCACCCTTATAGGGGGGTGAAAGTTGAAAAAGAACCGGATCTTCCATAGTATGGAGATAGCGATCTTTTTTATTGGCGTTACGGGAAAACCAACCGTAAAGGAGGCTAGGAAAAGAATAAGCGATTTTCGTTTGCCCGAACTCACCCTTATAAGGGGGTTAAAGTTGAAAAAAAAACGTATCTTCCAGAATATGGAGATAGCCTTTTTTTTATTGGCGTTACGGGTAAACCAACGGTACGGGAGCCTAGGAAAAAAAGTGAGCGATTTTGGTTTTCCGGAACTCACCCTTATAGGGGGCTGAAAGTTAAAAAAAATCGTATCTTCCATAGTATGGAGATAGCCATCTTTTTTATTGGCGTTGCGGGTAAACCATCCGTAAAGGAGACTAGGAAAAAAAGCCGATTTTCGCGTGCCGGAACTCACCCTTATAGGGGGGTGAAAGTCGAAAAAGAAGCGGATCTTCCATAGTATGGAGATAGCGATCTTTTTTATTGGCGTTACGGGAAAACCTACCGTACAGGAGCCTAGGAAAAAAATGAGCGATTTTCTTTTTCCGGAACTCACCCTTATAGGGGGGTGAAAGTTGAAAAAAAAACGTATCTTCCATAGTATAGAGATAGCCATCTTTTTTATTGGCGTTGCGGGTAAACCATCCGTAAAGGAGACTAGGAAAAAAAAGGCGATTTTCGTGTGCCGGAACTCACCATTATAGGGGGGTGAAAGTTAAAAAAAAACGTATCTTCCATAGTATGACGATAGCCATCTTTTTTATTGGCGTTACGGGTAAACCAACCGTAAAGGAACCAAGGAAAAAATAATGAGCGATTGTCGTTTGCCGGAACTCACCCTTACAGGGGGGTGAAAGTTACAAAAAATCGTATCTTCCATAGTATGGAGATAGCGATCATTTTTATTAGCCTTACGGGAAAACCAACCGTACAGGAGCCTAGGAAAAAAATGAGCGATTTTCGTTTGCCGGAACTCACCTTTATAGAGGGGTGAAAGTTAAAAAAAACGTATCTTCCATAGTATGGAGATAGCCATCTTTTTTATTGGCGTGGCGGGTAAACCAACCGTGAAGGAGACTGGGAAAAAAATAGGCGAATTTCGTTTGCCGCAACTCACCCTTATAAGGGCGTGAAAGTTTGTAAAAAAAATCGAATCTGCCATAGTATGGAGATAGCCATATTTTTATTGGCGTTACGGGTAAACCAACCGTAAAGGAACCGAGGAACAAAAATGAGCGATTTTTGTTTGCCGGAACTCACCCTTATAGGGGGGTGAAAGTTAAAAAAAAATCGAATCTTCCATAGTATGGAGATTGCCACCTTTTTTATTGGCGTTGCGGGTAGACCAACCGGAAAGGAGACTAGGAAAAACAATAAGCGATTTTCGTTTGCCAGAACTCACCCTTATAGGGGGGTGAAAGTTGAAAAAAATCGCATCTGCCATAGAATGGAGCTAGCCATCTTTTTTATTGACGTAACGGGTAAACCGACCGTACAGGAAGCTAGGAAGAAAAAATGTGCGATTTTCGTTTGACGGAACTCACCCTTAAGGGGGCTGAAAGGTACAAAAAAATCGTATCTTCCATAGTATGGATATAGCAATCTTTTGTATTGGCGTTGCGGGTCAACCAACCGTAAAGGAGACTAGAAAAAAAAATAGGCGATTTTCGTTTGCCGGAACTCACCCTTATAAGGGGGTGAAAGTTTATAAAAAAAATCGTATCTGCCATAGTATGGAGATAGCCATCTGTTTTATTGGCGATACGGGAAAACCAACCGTACAGGAGCCTAGGAAAAAAATGAGCGATTTTCGTTTGCCGGAACTCACCCTTATAGGGGGGTGAAAGTTAAAAAAAACGTATCTTCCATAGTATGGAGATAGCCATCTTTTTTATTGGCGTGGCGGGTAACCCAACCGTGAAGGAGACTGGGAAAAAAATAGGCGAATTTCGTTTGCCGCAACTCACCCTTATAAGGGCGTGAAAGTTTGTAAAAAAAATCGAATCTGCCATAGTATGGAGATAGCCATATTTTTATTGGCGTTACGGGTAAACCAACCGTAAAGGAACCGAGGAACAAAAATGAGCGATTTTTGTTTGCCGGAACTCACCCTTATAGGGGGGTGAAAGTTAAAAAAAAATCGAATCTTCCATAGTATGGAGATTGCCACCTTTTTTATTGGCGTTGCGGGTAGACCAACCGGAAAGGAGACTAGGAAAAAAAATAAGCGATTTTCGTTTGCCAGAACTCACCCTTATAGGGGGGTGAAAGTTGAAAAAAATCGCATCTGCCATAGAATGGAGCTAGCCATCTTTTTTATTGACGTAACGGGTAAACCGACCGTACAGGAAGCTAGGAAGAAAAAATGTGCGATTTTCGTTTGACGGAACTCACCCTTAAGGGGGCTGAAAGTTACAAAAAAATCGTATCTTCCATAGTATGGATATAGCAATCTTTTGTATTGGCGTTGCGGGTCAACCAACCGTAAAGGAGACTAGAAAAAAAAATAGGCGATTTTCGTTTGCCGGAACTCACCCTTATAAGGGGGTGAAAGTTTATTAAAAAAATCGTATCTGCCATAGTATGGAGATAGCCATCTGTTTTATTGGCGATACGGGTAAACCAACCGTAAAGGAACCTAGGAAAAAAATGAGCGATTTTCGTTTGCCGGAACTCACCCTTATAGGGGGGTGAACGTTACAAAAAATCGTATCTTCCATAGTGTGGAGATAGCCATCTTTTTTATTGGCGTTGCGGGTAAACCATCCGTAAAGGAGACTAGGAAAAAAAGGCGATTTTCGTGTGCCGGAACTCACCCTTATAGGGGGGTGAAAGTTGAAAAAGAAACGGATTTTCCATAGTATGGAGATAGCGATCTTTTTTATTGGCGTTACGGGTAAACCAACCGTACAGGAGCCTAGGAAAAAAAATAAGCGATTTTCGTTTGCCGGAACTCACCCTTATAGGGGGGTGAAATTTGAAAAAAAAACGTATCTTCCATAGTATGGAGATAGCCATCTGTTTTATTGGCGTTGCGGGTAAACGAACCGTAAAGGAGATTAGGAAAAAAAATAGGCGATTTCGTTAGCCGGAACTCACCCTTATAAGGGGGTGAAAGTTTATTTAAAAAAATCGAATCTGCCATAGTATGGAGATAGTCATCTTTTTTATTGGCGTTGCGGGTAAACCAACCGTAAAGGAACCTAGGTAAAAATAATGAGCGATTGTCGTTTGCCGGAACTCACCCTTATAGCGGGGTGAAAGTTACAAAAAATCGTATCTTCCATAGTATGGAGATAGCCATCTTTTTTATTGGCGTTGCGGGCAAACCATCCGTAAAGGAGACTAGGAAAAAAAAGGCGATTTTCGTGTGCCGGAACTCACCCTTATAGGGGGGTGCAAGTTGAAAAAGAAACGGATCTTCCATAGTATGGAGATAGCGATCTGTTTTATTGGCGTTACGGGAAAACCAACCGTACAGGAGCCTAGGAAAAAAAATGAGCGAATTTCGTTTGCCGGAACTCACCCTTATAGGGGGGTGAAAGTTGAAAAAAAAAACGGATCTTCCATAGTATGGAGATAGCCATCTTTTTTATTCCCGTTGCGGGTAAACAGACCGTAAAGGAGACCAGGAAAAAAAAAGGCGATTTCGTTAGCCGGAACTCACCCTTATAAGGGGGTGAAAGTTTATTTAAAAAAATCGAATCTGCCATAGTATGGAGATAGCCATCTTTTTTATTGGCGTTGCGGGTAAACCAACCGTAAAGGAACCTAGGAAAAAAAAATGAGCGATTTTCGTTTGCCGGAACTCACCCTTATAGGAGGGTGAAAGTTTTACAAAATCGTATCTTCCATAGTATGGATATAGCCATCTTTTTTATTGGCGTTGCGGGTAAACCAACTGTAAAGGAGGCTAGGAAAAAAATAAGCGATTTTCGGTTGCCCGAACTCACTTTTATAGGGGGGTGAAAGTTGAAAAAAAAAACGTATCTTCCATAGTATGGAGATAGCCTTTTTTTATTGGCGTTACGGGTAAACCAACGGTACAGGAGCCTAGGAAAAAAAGTGAGCGGTTTTGGTTTTCCGGAACTCACCCTTATAGGGGGGTGAAAGTTAAAAAAAATTGTATCTTCCATAGTATGGAGATAGCCATCTTTTTTATTGGCGTTGCGGGTATACCAACCGTAAAGGAGACTAGGAAAAAAAATAGGCGATTTTCGTTTGCCGGAACTCACCCTTATAAGGGGGTGAAAGTTTGTAAAAAAAATCGAATCATCCATAGTACGGAGATAGCCATCTTTTTCATTGGCGTTACGGGTAAACCAACCGTAAAGGAACCTAGGAAAAAATAATGAGCGATTTTCGTTTGCCGGAACACACCCTTATAGGGGGGTGAAAGTTACAAAAAATCGTATCTTCCATAGTATCGAGATAGCCATCTTTTTTATTGGCGTTGCGGGTAAACCAACCGTAAAGGAGACTAGGAAAAAAAGGCGATCTTCGTTTGCCGGAATTCACCCTTATAGGGTGGTGGAAGTTAAAAAAAAACGTATCTTCCATAGTATGGCGATAGCCATCTTTATTATTGGCGTTACGGGTAAACCAACCGTGAAGGAACCTACGAAAAAATAATGAGCGATTTTCGTTTGCCGGAACTCACCCTTATAGGGGGGTGAAAGTTGAAAAAAACGTATCTTCCATAGTATGGAGATAGCCTTTTTTTTATTGGTGTTACGAGTAAACCAACGGTACAGGAGTCTAGGAAAAAAGTGAGCGATTTTGGTTTTCCGGAACTCACCTTATAGGGGGTTGAAAGTTAAAAAAAATCGTATCATCCATAGTATGGAGATAGCCATCTTTTTTATTGGCGTTACGCGGAAAACAAACCGTAAAGGAACCTAGGAAAAACTAATGAGCGATTTTCGTTTGCCGGAACTCACCCTTATAGGGGGGTGAACGTTACAAAAAATCGTATCTTCCATAGTATGGAGATAGCCATCTTTTTTATTGGCGTTGCGGGTAAACGAACCGTAAAGGAGACTGGGAAAAAAGGTGATTTTCGTTTGCCGGAACTCACCCTTATAGGGGGGTGAAAGTTGAAAAAAAAACGTATCTTCCATAGTATGGAGATAGCCATCTTTTTTATTGGCGCTGCGGGTAAACCATCCGCAAAGGAGAGTAGCAACAAAAGGCGATTTTCGTGTGCCGGAACTCACCCTTATAGGGGGGTGAAAGTTGAAAAAGAACCGGATCTTCCATAGTATGGAGATAGCGATCTTTTTTATTGGCGTTACGGGAAAACCAACCGTACAGGAGCCTAGGAAAAAAAATGAGCGATTTTCGTTTGCCGGAACTCACCCTTATAGCGGGGTGAAAGTTGAAAAAACAAACGTATCTTCCATAGTATGGAGATAGGCATCTTTTTTATTGGCGTTACGGGTAAACCAACCGTAAAGGAACCAAGGAAAAAAAAATGAGCGATTGTCGTTTGCCGGAACTCACCCTTACAGGGGGGTGAAAGTTACAAAAAATCGTATCGTCCATAGTATGGAGATAGCCATCTTTTTTTATTGGCGTTGCGGGTAAATCATCCGTAAAGGAGACTAGGAAAAAAAGGCGATTTTCGTGTGCCGGAACTCACCATTATAGGGGGGTGAAAGTTAAAAAAAAACGTATCTTCCCTAGTATGGAGATAGCCATCTTTTTTATTGGCGTTACTGGTAAACCAACCGTAAAGAAACCTAGGAAAAAAAATGAGCGATTTTCGTTTGCCGGAAATCACCCTTATAGGGGGGTGAAAGTTGAAAAAAAACGTATCTTCCATAGTATGGAGATAGCCATCTTTTTTATTGGCGTTGCGGGTAAACCAACCGTAAAGGAGCCTAGGAAAAAAAATAGGCGATTTCATTATCCGGAACTCACCCTTATAAGGGGGTGAAAGTTTATAAAAAAAATCGAATCTGCCATAGTATGGAGATAGCCATCTTTGTTATTGGCGTTGCGGGTAAACCAACCGTAAAGGAACCTAGGTAAAAAAATGAGCGATTTTCGTTTGCCGGAACTCACCCTTATAAGAGGGTGAAAGTTTTACAAAATCGTATCTTCCATAGTATGGAGATAGCCATCTTTTTTATTGGCGTTGCGGGTAAACCAACCGTAAAGGAGGCTAGGAAAAGAATAAGCGATTTTCGTTTGCCCGAACTCACCCTTATAAGGGGGTTAAAGTTGAAAAAAAAACGTATCTTCCAGAATATGGAGATAGCCTTTTTTTTATTGGCGTTACGGGTAAACCAACGGTACGGGAGCCTAGGAAAAAAAGTGAGCGATTTTGGTTTTCCGGAACTCACCCTTATAGGGGGCTGAAAGTTAAAAAAAATCGTATCTTCCATAGTATGGAGATTGCCATCTTTTTTATTGGCGTTGCGGGTAAACCATCCGTAAAGGAGACTAGGAAAAAAAGCCGATTTTCGCGTGCCGGAACTCACCCTTATAGGGGGGTGAAAGTCGAAAAAGAAGCGGATCTTCCATAGTATGGAGATAGCGATCTTTTTTATTGGCGTTACGGGAAAACCTACCGTACAGGAGCCTAGGAAAAAAATGAGCGATTTTCTTTTTCCGGAACTCACCCTTATAGGGGGGTGAAAGTTGAAAAAAAAACGTATCTTCCATAGTATAGAGATAGCCATCTTTTTTATTGGCGTTGCGGGTAAACCATCCGTAAAGGAGACTAGGAAAAAAAAGGCGATTTTCGTGTGCCGGAACTCACCATTATAGGGGGGTGAAAGTTAAAAAAAAACGTATCTTCCATAGTATGACGATAGCCATCTTTTTTATTGGCGTTACGGGTAAACCAACCGTAAAGGAACCAAGGAAAAAATAATGAGCGATTGTCGTTTGCCGGAACTCACCCTTACAGGGGGGTGAAAGTTACAAAAAATCGTATCTTCCATAGTATGGAGATAGCGATCATTTTTATTAGCCTTACGGGAAAACCAACCGTACAGGAGCCTAGGAAAAAAATGAGCGATTTTCGTTTGCCGGAACTCACCTTTATAGAGGGGTGAAAGTTAAAAAAAACGTATCTTCCATAGTATGGAGATAGCCATCTTTTTTATTGGCGTGGCGGGTAAACCAACCGTGAAGGAGACTGGGAAAAAAATAGGCGAATTTCGTTTGCCGCAACTCACCCTTATAAGGGCGTGAAAGTTTGTAAAAAAAATCGAATCTGCCATAGTATGGAGATAGCCATATTTTTATTGGCGTTACGGGTAAACCAACCGTAAAGGAACCGAGGAACAAAAATGAGCGATTTTTGTTTGCCGGAACTCACCCTTATAGGGGGGTGAAAGTTAAAAAAAAATCGAATCTTCCATAGTATGGAGATTGCCACCTTTTTTATTGGCGTTGCGGGTAGACCAACCGGAAAGGAGACTAGGAAAAACAATAAGCGATTTTCGTTTGCCAGAACTCACCCTTATAGGGGGGTGAAAGTTGAAAAAAATCGCATCTGCCATAGAATGGAGCTAGCCATCTTTTTTATTGACGTAACGGGTAAACCGACCGTACAGGAAGCTAGGAAGAAAAAATGTGCGATTTTCGTTTGACGGAACTCACCCTTAAGGGGGCTGAAAGGTACAAAAAAATCGTATCTTCCATAGTATGGATATAGCAATCTTTTGTATTGGCGTTGCGGGTCAACCAACCGTAAAGGAGACTAGAAAAAAAATAGGCGATTTTCGTTTGCCGGAACTCACCCTTATAAGGGGGTGAAAGTTTATAAAAAAAATCGTATCTGCCATAGTATGGAGATAGCCATCTGTTTTATTGGCGATACGGGAAAACCAACCGTACAGGAGCCTAGGAAAAAAATGAGCGATTTTCGTTTGCCGGAACTCACCCTTATAGGGGGGTGAAAGTTAAAAAAAACGTATCTTCCATAGTATGGAGATAGCCATCTTTTTTATTGGCGTGGCGGGTAACCCAACCGTGAAGGAGACTGGGAAAAAAATAGGCGAATTTCGTTTGCCGCAACTCACCCTTATAAGGGCGTGAAAGTTTGTAAAAAAAATCGAATCTGCCATAGTATGGAGATAGCCATATTTTTATTGGCGTTACGGGTAAACCAACCGTAAAGGAACCGAGGAACAAAAATGAGCGATTTTTGTTTGCCGGAACTCACCCTTATAGGGGGGTGAAAGTTAAAAAAAAATCGAATCTTCCATAGTATGGAGATTGCCACCTTTTTTATTGGCGTTGCGGGTAGACCAACCGGAAAGGAGACTAGGAAAAAAAATAAGCGATTTTCGTTTGCCAGAACTCACCCTTATAGGGGGGTGAAAGTTGAAAAAAATCGCATCTGCCATAGAATGGAGCTAGCCATCTTTTTTATTGACGTAACGGGTAAACCGACCGTACAGGAAGCTAGGAAGAAAAAATGTGCGATTTTCGTTTGACGGAACTCACCCTTAAGGGGGCTGAAAGTTACAAAAAAATCGTATCTTCCATAGTATGGATATAGCAATCTTTTGTATTGGCGTTGCGGGTCAACCAACCGTAAAGGAGACTAGAAAAAAAAATAGGCGATTTTCGTTTGCCGGAACTCACCCTTATAAGGGGGTGAAAGTTTATAAAAAAAATCGTATCTGCCATAGTATGGAGATAGCCATCTGTTTTATTGGCGATACGGGTAAACCAACCGTAAAGGAACCTAGGAAAAAAATGAGCGATTTTCGTTTGCCGGAACTCACCCTTATAGGGGGGTGAACGTTACAAAAAATCGTATCTTCCATAGTGTGGAGATAGCCATCTTTTTTATTGGCGTTGCGGGTAAACCATCCGTAAAGGAGACTAGGAAAAAAGGCGATTTTCGTGTGCCGGAACTCACCCTTATAGGGGGGTGAAAGTTGAAAAAGAAACGGATTTTCCATAGTATGGAGATAGCGATCTTTTTTATTGGCGTTACGGGTAAACCAACCGTACAGGAGCCTAGGAAAAAAAATAAGCGATTTTCGTTTGCCGGAACTCACCCTTATAGGGGGGTGAAATTTGAAAAAAAAACGTATCTTCCATAGTATGGAGATAGCCATCTGTTTTATTGGCGTTGCGGGTAAACGAACCGTAAAGGAGATTAGGAAAAAAAATAGGCGATTTCGTTAGCCGGAACTCACCCTTATAAGGGGGTGAAAGTTTATTTAAAAAAATCGAATCTGCCATAGTATGGAGATAGTCATCTTTTTTATTGGCGTTGCGGGTAAACCAACCGTAAAGGAACCTAGGTAAAAATAATGAGCGATTGTCGTTTGCCGGAACTCACCCTTATAGCGGGGTGAAAGTTACAAAAAATCGTATCTTCCATAGTATGGAGATAGCCATCTTTTTTATTGGCGTTGCGGGCAAACCATCCGTAAAGGAGACTAGGAAAAAAAAGGCGATTTTCGTGTGCCGGAACTCACCCTTATAGGGGGGTGCAAGTTGAAAAAGAAACGGATCTTCCATAGTATGGAGATAGCGATCTGTTTTATTGGCGTTACGGGAAAACCAACCGTACAGGAGCCTAGGAAAAAAAATGAGCGAATTTCGTTTGCCGGAACTCACCCTTATAGGGGGGTGAAAGTTGAAAAAAAAAACGGATCTTCCATAGTATGGAGATAGCCATCTTTTTTATTCCCGTTGCGGGTAAACAGACCGTAAAGGAGACCAGGAAAAAAAAAGGCGATTTCGTTAGCCGGAACTCACCCTTATAAGGGGGTGAAAGTTTATTTAAAAAAATCGAATCTGCCATAGTATGGAGATAGCCATCTTTTTTATTGGCGTTGCGGGTAAACCAACCGTAAAGGAACCTAGGAAAAAAAAATGAGCGATTTTCGTTTGCCGGCACTCACCCTTATAGGAGGGTGAAAGTTTTACAAAATCGTATCTTCCATAGTATGGATATAGCCATCTTTTTTATTGGCGTTGCGGGTAAACCAACTGTAAAGGAGGCTAGGAAAAAAATAAGCGATTTTCGGTTGCCCGAACTCACCCTTATAGGGGGGTGAAAGTTGAAAAAAAAAACGTATCTTCCATAGTATGGAGATAGCCTTTTTTTATTGGCGTTACGGGTAAACCAACGGTACAGGAGCCTAGGAAAAAAAGTGAGCGGTTTTGGTTTTCCGGAACTCACCCTTATAGGGGGGTGAAAGTTAAAAAAAATTGTATCTTCCATAGTATGGAGATAGCCATCTTTTTTATTGGCGTTGCGGGTATACCAACCGTAAAGGAGACTAGGAAAAAAAATAGGCGATTTTCGTTTGCCGGAACTCACCCTTATAAGGGGGTGAAAGTTTGTAAAAAAAATCGAATCATCCATAGTACGGAGATAGCCATCTTTTTCATTGGCGTTACGGGTAAACCAACCGTAAAGGAACCTAGGAAAAAATAATGAGCGATTTTCGTTTGCCGGAACACACCCTTATAGGGGAGTGAAAGTTACAAAAAATCGTATCTTCCATAGTATCGAGATAGCCATCTTTTTTATTGGCGTTGCGGGTAAACCAACCGTAAAGGAGACTAGGAAAAAAAGGCGATCTTCGTTTGCCGGAATTCACCCTTATAGGGTGGTGGAAGTTAAAAAAAAACGTATCTTCCATAGTATGGCGATAGCCATCTTTATTATTGGCGTTACGGGTAAACCAACCGTGAAGGAACCTACGAAAAAATAATGAGCGATTTTCGTTTGCCGGAACTCACCCTTATAGGGGGGTGAAAGTTGAAAAAAACGTATCTTCCATAGTATGGAGATAGCCTTTTTTTTATTGGCGTTACGAGTAAACCAACGGTACAGGAGCCTAGGAAAAAAGTGAGCGATTTTGGTTTTCCGGAACTCACCTTATAGGGGGTTGAAAGTTAAAAAAAATCGTATCATCCATAGTATGGAGATAGCCATCTTTTTTATTGGCGTTACGCGGAAAACAAACCGTAAAGGAACCTAGGAAAAACTAATGAGCGATTTTCGTTTGCCGGAACTCACCCTTATAGGGGGGTGAACGTTACAAAAAATCGTATCTTCCATAGTATGGAGATAGCCATCTTTTTTATTGGCGTTACGGGTAAACCAACCGTAAAGGAACCTAGGAAAAAATAATGAGCGATTTTCGTTTGCCGGAACTCACCCTAATAGGGGGGTAAAAGTTACAAAAAATCGTATCTTCCATAGTATAGAGATAGCCAATTTTTTATTGGCGTTGCGGGTAAACGAACCGTAAAGGAGACTGGGAAAAAAGGTGATTTTCGTTTGCCGGAACTCACTCTTATAGGGGGGTGAAAGTTGAAAAAAAAACGTATCTTCCATAGTATGGAGATAGCCATCTTTTTTATTGGCGCTGCGGGTAAACCATCCGTAAAGGAGAGTAGCAACAAAAGGCGATTTTCGTGTGCCGGAACTCACCCTTATAGGGGGGTGAAAGTTGAAAAAGAACCGGATCTTCCATAGTATGGAGATAGCGATCTTTTTTATTGGCGTTACGGGAAAACCAACCGTACAGGAGCCTAGGAAAAAAAATGAGCGATTTTCGTTTGCCGGAACTCACCCTTATAGCGGGGTGAAAGTTGAAAAAACAAACGTATCTTCCATAGTATGGAGATAGGCATCATTTTTATTGGCGTTACGGGTAAACCAACCGTAAAGGAACCAAGGAAAAAAAAATGAGCGATTGTCGTTTGCCGGAACTCACCCTTACAGGGGGGTGAAAGTTACAAAAAATCGAATCGTCCATAGTATGGAGATAGCCATCTTTTTTTATTGGCGTTGCGGGTAAATCATCCGTAAAGGAGACTAGGAAAAAAAGGCGATTTTCGTGTGCCGGAACTCACCCTTATAGGGGGGTGAAAGTTAAAAAAAAACGTATCTTCCCTAGTATGGAGATAGCCATCTTTTTTATTGGCGTTACTGGTAAACCAACCGTAAAGAAACCTAGGAAAAAAAATGAGCGATTTTCGTTTGCCGGAAATCACCCTTATAGGGGGGTGAAAGTTGAAAAAAAACGTATCTTCCATAGTATGGAGATAGCCATCTTTTTTATTGGCGTTGCGGGTAAACCAACCGTAAAGGAGCCTAGGAAAAAAAATAGGCGATCTCATTATCCGGAACTCACCCTTATAAGGGGGTGAAAGTTTATAAAAAAAATCGAATCTGCCATAGTATGGAGATAGCCATCTTTTTTATTGGCGTTGCGGGTAAACCAACCGTAAAGGAACCTAGGTAAAAAAATGAGCGATTTTCGTTTGCCGGAACTCACCCTTATAAGAGGGTGAAAGTTTTACAAAATCGTATCTTCCATAGTATGGAGATAGCCATCTTTTTTATTGGCGTTGCGGGTAAACCAACCGTAAAGGAGGCTAGGAAAAGAATAAGCGATTTTCGTTTGCCCGAACTCACCCTTATAAGGGGGTTAAAGTTGAAAAAAAAACGTATCTTCCATAATATGGAGATAGCCTTTTTTTTATTGGCGTTACGGGTAAACCAACGGTACGGGAGCCTAGGAAAAAAAGTGAGCGATTTTGGTTTTCCGGAACTCACCCTTATAGGGGGCTGAAAGTTAAAAAAAATCGTATCTTCCATAGTATGGAGATAGCCATCTTTTTTATTGGCGTTGCGGGTAAACCATCCGTAAAGGAGACTAGTAAAAAAAGCCGATTTTCGTGTGCCGGAACTCACCCTTATAGGGGGGTGAAAGTCGAAAAAGAAGCGGATCTTCCATAGTATGGAGATAGCGATCTTTTTTATTGGCGTTACGGGAAAACCAACCGTACAGGAGCCTAGGAAAAAAATGAGCGATTTTCTTTTTCCGGAACTCACCCTTATAGGGGGGTGAAAGTTGAAAAAAAAACGTATCTTCCACAGTATAGAGATAGCCATCTTTTTTATTGGCGTTGCGGGTAAACCATCCGTAAAAAAGACTAGGAAAAAAAGGCGATTTTCGTGTGCCGGAACTCACCATTATAGGGGGGTGAAAGTTAAAAAAAAACGTATCTTCCATAGTATGACGATAGCCATCTTTTTTATTGGCGTTACGGGTAAACCAACCGTAAAGGAACCAAGGAAAAAATAATGAGCGATTGTCGTTTGCCGGAACTCACCCTTACAGGGGGGTGAAAGTTACAAAAAATCGTATCTTCCATAGTATGGAGATAGCGATCATTTTTATTAGCCTTACGGGAAAACCAACCGTACAGGAGCCTAGGAAAAAAATGAGCGATTTTCGTTTGCCGGAACTCACCTTTATAGAGGGGTGAAAGTTAAAAAAAACGTATCTTCCATAGTATGGAGATAGCCATCTTTTTTATTGGCGTGGCGGGTAAACCAACCGTGAAGGAGACTGGGAAAAAAATAGGCGAATTTCGTTTGCCGCAACTCACCCTTATAAGGGCGTGAAAGTTTGTAAAAAAAATCGAATCTGCCATAGTATGGAGATAGCCATATTTTTATTGGCGTTACGGGTAAACCAACCGTAAAGGAACCGAGGAACAAAAATGAGCGATTTTTGTTTGCCGGAACTCACCCTTATAGGGGGGTGAAAGTTAAAAAAAAATCGAATCTTCCATAGTATGGAGATTGCCACCTTTTTTATTGGCGTTGCGGGTAGACCAACCGGAAAGGAGACTAGGAAAAAAAATAAGCGATTTTCGTTTGCCAGAACTCACCCTTATAGGGGGGTGAAAGTTGAAAAAAATCGCATCTGCCATAGAATGGAGCTAGCCATCTTTTTTATTGACGTAACGGGTAAACCGACCGTACAGGAAGCTAGGAAGAAAAAATGTGCGATTTTCGTTTGACGGAACTCACCCTTAAGGGGGCTGAAAGGTACAAAAAAATCGTATCTTCCATAGTATGGATATAGCAATCTTTTGTATTGGCGTTGCGGGTCAACCAACCGTAAAGGAGACTAGAAAAAAAAATAGGCGATTTTCGTTTGCCGGAACTCACCCTTATAAGGGGGTGAAAGTTTATAAAAAAAATCGTATCTGCCATAGTATGGAGATAGCCATCTGTTTTATTGGCGATACGGGAAAACCAACCGTACAGGAGCCTAGGAAAAAAATGAGCGATTTTCGTTTGCCGGAACTCACCCTTATAGGGGGGTGAAAGTTAAAAAAAACGTATCTTCCATAGTATGGAGATAGCCATCTTTTTTATTGGCGTGGCGGGTAACCCAACCGTGAAGGAGACTGGGAAAAAAATAGGCGAATTTCGTTTGCCGCAACTCGCCCTTATAAGGGCGTGAAAGTTTGTAAAAAAAATCGAATCTGCCATAGTATGGAGATAGCCATATTTTTATTGGCGTTACGGGTAAACCAACCGTAAAGGAACCGAGGAACAAAAATGAGCGATTTTTGTTTGCCGGAACTCACCCTTATAGGGGGGTGAAAGTTAAAAAAAAATCGAATCTTCCATAGTATGGAGATTGCCACCTTTTTTATTGGCGTTGCGGGTAGACCAACCGGAAAGGAGACTAGGAAAAAAAATAAGCGATTTTCGTTTGCCAGAACTCACCCTTATAGGGGGGTGAAAGTTGAAAAAAATCGCATCTGCCATAGAATGGAGCTAGCCATCTTTTTTATTGACGTAACGGGTAAACCGACCGTACAGGAAGCTAGGAAGAAAAAATGTGCGATTTTCGTTTGACGGAACTCACCCTTAAGGGGGCTGAAAGTTACAAAAAAATCGTATCTTCCATAGTATGGATATAGCAATCTTTTGTATTGGCGTTGCGGGTCAACCAACCGTAAAGGAGACTAGAAAAAAAAATAGGCGATTTTCGTTTGCCGGAACTCACCCTTATAAGGGGGTGAAAGTATATAAAAAAAATCGTATCTGCCATAGTATGGAGATAGCCATCTGTTTTATTGGCGATACGGGTAAACCAACCGTAAAGGAACCTAGGAAAAAAATGAGCGATTTTCGTTTGCCGGAACTCACCCTTATAGGGCGGTGAACGTTACAAAAAATCGTATCTTCCATAGTGTGGAGATAGCCATCTTTTTTATTGGCGTTGCGGGTAAACCATCCGTAAAGGAGACTAGGAAAAAAAGGCGATTTTCGTGTGCCGGAACTCACCCTTATAGGGGGGTGAAAGTTGAAAAAGAAACGGATTTTCCATAGTATGGAGATAGCGATCTTTTTTTTTGGCGTTACGGGTAAACCAACCGTACAGGAGCCTAGGAAAAAAAATAAGCGATTTTCGTTTGCCGGAACTCACCCTTATAGGGGGGTGAAATTTGAAAAAAAACGTATCTTCCATAGTATGGAGATAGCCATCTTTTTTATTGGCGTTGCGGGTAAACGAACCGTAACGGAGATTAGGAAAAAAAGTAGGCGATTTCGTTAGCCGGAACTCACCCTTATAAGGGGGTGAAAGTTTATTTAAAAAAATCGAATCTGCCATAGTATGGAGATAGTCATCTTTTTTATTGGCGTTGCGGGTAAACCAACCGTAAAGGAACCTAGGTAGAAATAATGAGCGATTGTCGTTTGCCGGAACTCACCCTTATAGCGGGGTGAAAGTTACAAAAAATCGTATCTTCCATAGTATGGAGATAGCCATCTTTTTTATTGGCGTTGCGGGTAAACCATCCGTAAAGGAGACTAGGAAAAAAAAGGCGATTTTCGTGTGCCGGAACTCACCCTTATAGGGGGGTGCAAGTTGAAAAAGAAACGGATCTTCCATAGTATGGAGATAGCGATCTGTTTTATTGGCGTTACGGGAAAACCAACCGTACAGGAGCCTAGGAAAAAAAATGAGCGAATTTCGTTTGCCGGAACTCACCCTTATAGGGGGGTGAAAGTTGAAAAAAATAACGGATCTTCCATAGTATGGAGATAGCCATCTTTTTTATTCCCGTTGCGGGTAAACAGACCGTAAAGGAGACCAGGAAAAAAAAGGCGATTTCGTTAGCCGGAACTCACCCTTATAAGGGGGTGAAAGTTTATTTAAAAAAATCGAATCTGCCATAGTATGGAGATAGCCATCTTTTTTATTGGCGTTGCGGGTAAACCAACCGTAAAGGAACCTAGGAAAAAAAAATGAGCGATTTTCGTTTGCCGGAACTCACCCTTATAGGAGGGTGAAAGTTTTACAAAATCGTATCTTCCATAGTATGGATATAGCCATCTTTTTTATTGGCGTTGCGGGTAAACCAACTGTAAAGGAGGCTAGGAAAAAAATAAGCGATTTTCGGTTGCCCGAACTCACCCTTATAGGGGGGTGAAAGTTGAAAAAAAAACGTATCTTCCATAGTATGGAGATAGCCTTTTTTTATTGGCGTTACGGGTAAACCAACGGTACAGGAGCCTAGGAAAAAAAGTGAGCGGTTTTGGTTTTCCGGAACTCACCCTTATAGGGGGGTGAAAGTTAAAAAAAATTGTATCTTCCATAGTATGGAGATAGCCATCTTTTTTATTGGCGTTGCGGGTATACCAACCGTAAAGGAGACTAGGAAAAAAAATAGGCGATTTTCGTTTGCCGGAACTCACCCTTATAAGGGGGTGAAAGTTTGTAAAAAAAATCGAATCATCCATAGTACGGAGATAGCCATCTTTTTCATTGGCGTTACGGGTAAACCAACCGTAAAGGAACCTAGGAAAAAATAATGAGCGATTTTCGTTTGCCGGAACACACCCTTATAGGGGAGTGAAAGTTACAAAAAATCGTATCTTCCATAGTATCGAGATAGCCATCTTTTTTATTGGCGTTGCGGGTAAACCAACCGTAAAGGAGACTAGGAAAAAAAGGCGATCTTCGTTTGCCGGAATTCACCCTTATAGGGTGGTGGAAGTTAAAAAAAAACGTATCTTCCATAGTATGGCGATAGCCATCTTTATTATTGGCGTTACGGGTAAACCAACCGTGAAGGAACCTACGAAAAAATAATGAGCGATTTTCGTTTGCCGGAACTCACCCTTATAGGGGGGTGAAAGTTGAAAAAAACGTATCTTCCATAGTATGGAGATAGCCTTTTTTTTATTGGCGTTACGAGTAAACCAACGGTACAGGAGCCTAGGAAAAAAGTGAGCGATTTTGGTTTTCCGGAACTCACCTTATAGGGGGTTGAAAGTTAAAAAAAATCGTATCATCCATAGTATGGAGATAGCCATCTTTTTTATTGGCGTTACGCGGAAAACAAACCGTAAAGGAACCTAGGAAAAACTAATGAGCGATTTTCGTTTGCCGGAACTCACCCTTATAGGGGGGTGAACGTTACAAAAAATCGTATCTTCCATAGTATGGAGATAGCCATCTTTTTTATTGGCGTTACGGGTAAACCAACCGTAAAGGAACCTAGGAAAAAATAATGAGCGATTTTCGTTTGCCGGAACTCACCCTAATAGGGGGGTAAAAGTTACAAAAAATCGTATCTTCCATAGTATAGAGATAGCCAATTTTTTATTGGCGTTGCGGGTAAACGAACCGTAAAGGAGACTGGGAAAAAAGGTGATTTTCGTTTGCCGGAACTCACCCTTATAGGGGGGTGAAAGTTGAAAAAAAAACGTATCTTCCATAGTATGGAGATAGCCATCTTTTTTATTGGCGCTGCGGGTAAACCATCCGTAAAGGAGAGTAGCAACAAAAGGCGATTTTCGTGTGCCGGAACTCACCCTTATAGGGGGGTGAAAGTTGAAAAAGAACCGGATCTTCCATAGTATGGAGATAGCGATCTTTTTTATTGGCGTTACGGGAAAACCAACCGTACAGGAGCCTAGGAAAAAAAATGAGCGATTTTCGTTTGCCGGAACTCACCCTTATAGCGGGGTGAAAGTTGAAAAAACAAACGTATCTTCCATAGTATGGAGATAGGCATCATTTTTATTGGCGTTACGGGTAAACCAACCGTAAAGGAACCAAGGAAAAAAAAATGAGCGATTGTCGTTTGCCGGAACTCACCCTTACAGGGGGGTGAAAGTTACAAAAAATCGAATCGTCCATAGTATGGAGATAGCCATCTTTTTTTATTGGCGTTGCGGGTAAATCATCCGTAAAGGAGACTAGGAAAAAAAGGCGATTTTCGTGTGCCGGAACTCACCCTTATAGGGGGGTGAAAGTTAAAAAAAAACGTATCTTCCCTAGTATGGAGATAGCCATCTTTTTTATTGGCGTTACTGGTAAACCAACCGTAAAGAAACCTAGGAAAAAAAATGAGCGATTTTCGTTTGCCGGAAATCACCCTTATAGGGGGGTGAAAGTTGAAAAAAAACGTATCTTCCATAGTATGGAGATAGCCATCTTTTTTATTGGCGTTGCGGGTAAACCAACCGTAAAGGAGCCTAGGAAAAAAAATAGGCGATCTCATTATCCGGAACTCACCCTTATAAGGGGGTGAAAGTTTATAAAAAAAATCGAATCTGCCATAGTATGGAGATAGCCATCTTTTTTATTGGCGTTGCGGGTAAACCAACCGTAAAGGAACCTAGGTAAAAAAATGAGCGATTTTCGTTTGCCGGAACTCACCCTTATAAGAGGGTGAAAGTTTTACAAAATCGTATCTTCCATAGTATGGAGATAGCCATCTTTTTTATTGGCGTTGCGGGTAAACCAACCGTAAAGGAGGCTAGGAAAAGAATAAGCGATTTTCGTTTGCCCGAACTCACCCTTATAAGGGGGTTAAAGTTGAAAAAAAAACGTATCTTCCATAATATGGAGATAGCCTTTTTTTTATTGGCGTTACGGGTAAACCAACGGTACGGGAGCCTAGGAAAAAAAGTGAGCGATTTTGGTTTTCCGGAACTCACCCTTATAGGGGGCTGAAAGTTAAAAAAAATCGTATCTTCCATAGTATGGAGATAGCCATCTTTTTTATTGGCGTTGCGGGTAAACCATCCGTAAAGGAGACTAGTAAAAAAAGCCGATTTTCGTGTGCCGGAACTCACCCTTATAGGGGGGTGAAAGTCGAAAAAGAAGCGGATCTTCCATAGTATGGAGATAGCGATCTTTTTTATTGGCGTTACGGGAAAACCAACCGTACAGGAGCCTAGGAAAAAAATGAGCGATTTTCTTTTTCCGGAACTCACCCTTATAGGGGGGTGAAAGTTGAAAAAAAAACGTATCTTCCACAGTATAGAGATAGCCATCTTTTTTATTGGCGTTGCGGGTAAACCATCCGTAAAAAAGACTAGGAAAAAAAGGCGATTTTCGTGTGCCGGAACTCACCATTATAGGGGGGTGAAAGTTAAAAAAAAACGTATCTTCCATAGTATGACGATAGCCATCTTTTTTATTGGCGTTACGGGTAAACCAACCGTAAAGGAACCAAGGAAAAAATAATGAGCGATTGTCGTTTGCCGGAACTCACCCTTACAGGGGGGTGAAAGTTACAAAAAATCGTATCTTCCATAGTATGGAGATAGCGATCATTTTTATTAGCCTTACGGGAAAACCAACCGTACAGGAGCCTAGGAAAAAAATGAGCGATTTTCGTTTGCCGGAACTCACCTTTATAGAGGGGTGAAAGTTAAAAAAAACGTATCTTCCATAGTATGGAGATAGCCATCTTTTTTATTGGCGTGGCGGGTAAACCAACCGTGAAGGAGACTGGGAAAAAAATAGGCGAATTTCGTTTGCCGCAACTCACCCTTATAAGGGCGTGAAAGTTTGTAAAAAAAATCGAATCTGCCATAGTATGGAGATAGCCATATTTTTATTGGCGTTACGGGTAAACCAACCGTAAAGGAACCGAGGAACAAAAATGAGCGATTTTTGTTTGCCGGAACTCACCCTTATAGGGGGGTGAAAGTTAAAAAAAAATCGAATCTTCCATAGTATGGAGATTGCCACCTTTTTTATTGGCGTTGCGGGTAGACCAACCGGAAAGGAGACTAGGAAAAAAAATAAGCGATTTTCGTTTGCCAGAACTCACCCTTATAGGGGGGTGAAAGTTGAAAAAAATCGCATCTGCCATAGAATGGAGCTAGCCATCTTTTTTATTGACGTAACGGGTAAACCGACCGTACAGGAAGCTAGGAAGAAAAAATGTGCGATTTTCGTTTGACGGAACTCACCCTTAAGGGGGCTGAAAGGTACAAAAAAATCGTATCTTCCATAGTATGGATATAGCAATCTTTTGTATTGGCGTTGCGGGTCAACCAACCGTAAAGGAGACTAGAAAAAAAAATAGGCGATTTTCGTTTGCCGGAACTCACCCTTATAAGGGGGTGAAAGTTTATAAAAAAAATCGTATCTGCCATAGTATGGAGATAGCCATCTGTTTTATTGGCGATACGGGAAAACCAACCGTACAGGAGCCTAGGAAAAAAATGAGCGATTTTCGTTTGCCGGAACTCACCCTTATAGGGGGGTGAAAGTTAAAAAAAACGTATCTTCCATAGTATGGAGATAGCCATCTTTTTTATTGGCGTGGCGGGTAACCCAACCGTGAAGGAGACTGGGAAAAAAATAGGCGAATTTCGTTTGCCGCAACTCGCCCTTATAAGGGCGTGAAAGTTTGTAAAAAAAATCGAATCTGCCATAGTATGGAGATAGCCATATTTTTATTGGCGTTACGGGTAAACCAACCGTAAAGGAACCGAGGAACAAAAATGAGCGATTTTTGTTTGCCGGAACTCACCCTTATAGGGGGGTGAAAGTTAAAAAAAAATCGAATCTTCCATAGTATGGAGATTGCCACCTTTTTTATTGGCGTTGCGGGTAGACCAACCGGAAAGGAGACTAGGAAAAAAAATAAGCGATTTTCGTTTGCCAGAACTCACCCTTATAGGGGGGTGAAAGTTGAAAAAAATCGCATCTGCCATAGAATGGAGCTAGCCATCTTTTTTATTGACGTAACGGGTAAACCGACCGTACAGGAAGCTAGGAAGAAAAAATGTGCGATTTTCGTTTGACGGAACTCACCCTTAAGGGGGCTGAAAGTTACAAAAAAATCGTATCTTCCATAGTATGGATATAGCAATCTTTTGTATTGGCGTTGCGGGTCAACCAACCGTAAAGGAGACTAGAAAAAAAAATAGGCGATTTTCGTTTGCCGGAACTCACCCTTATAAGGGGGTGAAAGTATATAAAAAAAATCGTATCTGCCATAGTATGGAGATAGCCATCTGTTTTATTGGCGATACGGGTAAACCAACCGTAAAGGAACCTAGGAAAAAAATGAGCGATTTTCGTTTGCCGGAACTCACCCTTATAGGGCGGTGAACGTTACAAAAAATCGTATCTTCCATAGTGTGGAGATAGCCATCTTTTTTATTGGCGTTGCGGGTAAACCATCCGTAAAGGAGACTAGGAAAAAAAGGCGATTTTCGTGTGCCGGAACTCACCCTTATAGGGGGGTGAAAGTTGAAAAAGAAACGGATTTTCCATAGTATGGAGATAGCGATCTTTTTTTTTGGCGTTACGGGTAAACCAACCGTACAGGAGCCTAGGAAAAAAAATAAGCGATTTTCGTTTGCCGGAACTCACCCTTATAGGGGGGTGAAATTTGAAAAAAAACGTATCTTCCATAGTATGGAGATAGCCATCTTTTTTATTGGCGTTGCGGGTAAACGAACCGTAACGGAGATTAGGAAAAAAAGTAGGCGATTTCGTTAGCCGGAACTCACCCTTATAAGGGGGTGAAAGTTTATTTAAAAAAATCGAATCTGCCATAGTATGGAGATAGTCATCTTTTTTATTGGCGTTGCGGGTAAACCAACCGTAAAGGAACCTAGGTAGAAATAATGAGCGATTGTCGTTTGCCGGAACTCACCCTTATAGCGGGGTGAAAGTTACAAAAAATCGTATCTTCCATAGTATGGAGATAGCCATCTTTTTTATTGGCGTTGCGGGTAAACCATCCGTAAAGGAGACTAGGAAAAAAAAGGCGATTTTCGTGTGCCGGAACTCACCCTTATAGGGGGGTGCAAGTTGAAAAAGAAACGGATCTTCCATAGTATGGAGATAGCGATCTGTTTTATTGGCGTTACGGGAAAACCAACCGTACAGGAGCCTAGGAAAAAAAATGAGCGAATTTCGTTTGCCGGAACTCACCCTTATAGGGGGGTGAAAGTTGAAAAAAAAAACGGATCTTCCATAGTATGGAGATAGCCATCTTTTTTATTCCCGTTGCGGGTAAACAGACCGTAAAGGAGACCAGGAAAAAAAAGGCGATTTCGTTAGCCGGAACTCACCCTTATAAGGGGGTGAAAGTTTATTTAAAAAAATCGAATCTGCCATAGTATGGAGATAGCCATCTTTTTTATTGGCGTTGCGGGTAAACCAACCGTAAAGGAACCTAGGAAAAAAAAATGAGCGATTTTCGTTTGCCGGAACTCACCCTTATAGGAGGGTGAAAGTTTTACAAAATCGTATCTTCCATAGTATGGATATAGCCATCTTTTTTATTGGCGTTGCGGGTAAACCAACTGTAAAGGAGGCTAGGAAAAAAATAAGCGATTTTCGGTTGCCCGAACTCACCCTTATAGGGGGGTGAAAGTTGAAAAAAAAACGTATCTTCCATAGTATGGAGATAGCCTTTTTTTATTGGCGTTACGGGTAAACCAACGGTACAGGAGCCTAGGAAAAAAAGTGAGCGGTTTTGGTTTTCCGGAACTCACCCTTATAGGGGGGTGAAAGTTAAAAAAAATTGTATCTTCCATAGTATGGAGATAGCCATCTTTTTTATTGGCGTTGCGGGTATACCAACCGTAAAGGAGACTAGGAAAAAAAATAGGCGATTTTCGTTTGCCGGAACTCACCCTTATAAGGGGGTGAAAGTTTGTAAAAAAAATCGAATCATCCATAGTACGGAGATAGCCATCTTTTTCATTGGCGTTACGGGTAAACCAACCGTAAAGGAACCTAGGAAAAAATAATGAGCGATTTTCGTTTGCCGGAACACACCCTTATAGGGGGGTGAAAGTTACAAAAAATCGTATCTTCCATAGTATCGAGATAGCCATCTTTTTTATTGGCGTTGCGGGTAAACCAACCGTAAAGGAGACTAGGAAAAAAAGGCGATCTTCGTTTGCCGGAATTCACCCTTATAGGGTGGTGGAAGTTAAAAAAAAACGTATCTTCCATAGTATGGCGATAGCCATCTTTATTATTGGCGTTACGGGTAAACCAACCGTGAAGGAACCTACGAAAAAATAATGAGCGATTTTCGTTTGCCGGAACTCACCCTTATAGGGGGGTGAAAGTTGAAAAAAACGTATCTTCCATAGTATGGAGATAGCCTTTTTTTTATTGGCGTAACGAGTAAACCAACGGTACAGGAGCCTAGGAAAAAAGTGAGTGATTTTGGTTTTCCGGAACTCACCTTATAGGGGGTTGAAAGTTAAAAAAAATCGTATCATCCATAGTATGGAGATAGCCATCTTTTTTATTGGCGTTACGCGGAAAACAAACCGTAAAGGAACCTAGGAAAAACTAATGAGCGATTTTCGTTTGCCGGAACTCACCCTTATAGGGGGGTGAACGTTACAAAAAATCGTATCTTCCATAGTATGGAGATAGCCATCTTTTTTATTGGCGTTACGGGTAAACCAACAGTAAAGGAACCTAGGAAAAAATAATGAGCGATTTTCGTTTGCCGGAACTCACCCTAATAGGGGGGTAAAAGTTACAAAAAATCGTATCTTCCATAGTATAGAGATAGCCAATTTTTTATTGGCGTTGCGGGTAAACGAACCGTAAAGGAGACTGGGAAAAAAGGTGATTTTCGTTTGCCGGAACTCACCCTTATAGGGGGGTGAAAGTTGAAAAAATACGTATCTTCCATAGTATGGAGATAGCCATCTTTTTTATTGGAGCTGCGGGTAAACCATCCGTAAAGGAGAGTAGGAACAAAAGGCGATTTTCGTGTGCCGGAACTCACCCTTATAGGGGGGTGAAAGTTGAAAAAAAAACCGGATCTTCCATAGTATGGAGATAGCGATCTTTTTTATTGGCGTTACGGGAAAACCAACCGTACAGGAGCCTAGGAAAAAATATGAGCGATTTTCGTTTGCCGGAACTCACCCTTATAGGGGGCCGAAAGTTGAAAAAACAAACGTATCTTCCATAGTATGGAGATAGGCATCTTTTTTATTGGCGTTACGGGTAAACCAACCGTAAAGGAACCAAGGAAAAAAAAATGAGCGATTGTCGTTTGCCGGAACTCACCCTTACAGGGGGGTGAAAGTTACAAAAAATCGTATCGTCCATAGTATGGAGATAGCCATCTTTTTTTATTGCCGTTGCGGGTAAATCATCCGTAAAGGAGAATAGGAAAAAAAAGGCGATTTTCGTGTGCCGGAACTCACCCTTATAGGGGGGTGAAAGTTAAAAAAAAACGTATCTTCCCTAGTATGGAGATAGCCATCTTTTTTATTGGCGTTACTGGTAAACCAACCGTAAAGAAACCTAGGAAAAAAAATGAGCGATTTTCGTTTGCCGGAAATCACCCTTAAAGGGGGGTGAAAGTTGAAAAAAAACGTATCTTCCATAGTATGGAGATAGCCATCTTTTTTATTGGCGTTGCGGGTAAACCAACCGTAAAGGAGACTAGGAAAAAAAATAGGCGATTTCATTATCCGGAACTCACCCTTATAAGGGGGTGAAAGTTTATAAAAAAAAATCGAATCTGCCATAGTATGGAGATAGCCATCTTTTTTATTGGCGTTGCGGGTAAACCAACCGTAAAGGAACCTAGGTAAAAAAATGAGCGATTTTCGTTTGCCGGAACTCACCCTTATAAGAGGGTGAAAGTTTTACAAAATCGTATCTTCCATAGTATGGAGATAGCCATCTTTATTATTGGCGTTGCGGGTAAACCAACCGTAAAGGAGGCTAGGAAAAGAATAAGCGATTTTCGTTTGCCCGAACTCACCCTTATAAGGGGGTTAAAGTTGAAAAAAAACGTATCTTCCATAATATGGAGATAGCCTTTTTTTATTGGCGTTACGGGTAAACCAACGGTACAGGAGCCTAGGAAAAAAAGTGAGCGATTTTGGTTTTCCGCAACTCACCCTTATAGGGGGCTGAAAGTTAAAAAAAATCGTATCTTCCATAGTATGGAGATAGCCATCTTTTTTATTGGCGTTGCGGGTAAACCATCCGTAAAGGAGACTAGGAAAAAAAGCCGATTTTCGTGTGCCGGAACTCACCCTTATAGAGGGGTGAAAGTCGAAAAAGAAGCGGATCTTCCATAGTATGGAGATAGCGATCTTTTTTATTGGCGTTACGGGAAAACCAACCGCACAGGAGCCTACGAAAAAAATGAGCGATTTTATTTTTCCGGAACTCACCCTTATAGGGGGGAATAAGGGGGTTAAAGTTGAAAAAAAACGTATCTTCCATAGTATGGAGATAGCCTTTTTTTTATTGGCGTTACGGGTAAACCAACGGTACAGGAGCCTAGGAAAAAAGTGAGCGATTTTGGTTTTCCGGAACTCACCCTTATAGGGGGGTGAAAGTTAAAACAAATCGTATCTTCCATAGTATGGAGATAGCCATCTTTTTTATTGGCGTTGCGGGTAAACCATCCGTAAAGGAGACTAGGAAAAAATGAGCGAATTTCGTTTGCCGGAACTCACCCTTATAGGGGGCCGAAAGTTGAAAAAACAAACGTATCTTCCATAGTATGGAGATAGGCATCTTTTTTATTGGCGTTACGGGTAAACCAACCGTAAAGGAACCAAGGAAAAAAAAATGAGCGATTGTCGTTTGCCGGAACTCACCCTTACAGGGGGGTGAAAGTTACAAAAAATCGTATCGTCCATAGTATGGAGATAGCCATCTTTTTTTATTGCCGTTGCGGGTAAATCATCCGTAAAGGAGAATAGGAAAAAAAAGGCGATTTTCGTGTGCCGGAACTCACCCTTATAGGGGGGTGAAAGTTAAAAAAAAACGTATCTTCCCTAGTATGGAGATAGCCATCTTTTTTATTGGCGTTACTGGTAAACCAACCGTAAAGAAACCTAGGAAAAAAAATGAGCGATTTTCGTTTGCCGGAAATCACCCTTAAAGGGGGGTGAAAGTTGAAAAAAAACGTATCTTCCATAGTATGGAGATAGCCATCTTTTTTATTGGCGTTGCGGGTAAACCAACCGTAAAGGAGACTAGGAAAAAAATAGGCGATTTCATTATCCGGAACTCACCCTTATAAGGGGGTGAAAGTTTATAAAAAAAAATCGAATCTGCCATAGTATGGAGATAGCCATCTTTTTTATTGGCGTTGCGGGTAAACCAACCGTAAAGGAACCTAGGTAAAAAAATGAGCGATTTTCGTTTGCCGGAACTCACCCTTATAAGAGGGTGAAAGTTTTACAAAATCGTATCTTCCATAGTATGGAGATAGCCATCTTTATTATTGGCGTTGCGGGTAAACCAACCGTAAAGGAGGCTAGGAAAAGAATAAGCGATTTTCGTTTGCCCGAACTCACCCTTATAAGGGGGTTAAAGTTGAAAAAAAACGTATCTTCCATAATATGGAGATAGCCTTTTTTTATTGGCGTTACGGGTAAACCAACGGTACAGGAGCCTAGGAAAAAAAGTGAGCGATTTTGGTTTTCCGCAACTCACCCTTATAGGGGGCTGAAAGTTAAAAAAAATCGTATCTTCCATAGTATGGAGATAGCCATCTTTTTTATTGGCGTTGCGGGTAAACCATCCGTAAAGGAGACTAGGAAAAAAAGCCGATTTTCGTGTGCCGGAACTCACCCTTATAGAGGGGTGAAAGTCGAAAAAGAAGCGGATCTTCCATAGTATGGAGATATCGATCTTTTTTATTGGCGTTACGGGAAAACCAACCGCACAGGAGCCTACGAAAAAAATGAGCGATTTTATTTTTCCGGAACTCACCCTTATAGGGGGGAATAAGGGGGTTAAAGTTGAAAAAAAAACGTATCTTCCATAGTATGGAGATAGCCTTTTTTTTATTGGCGTTACGGGTAAACCAACGGTACAGGAGCCTAGGAAAAAAGTGAGCGATTTTGGGTTTCCGGAACTCACCCTTATAGGGGGGTGAAAGTTAAAACAAATCGTATCTTCCATAGTATGGAGATAGCCATCTTTTTTATTGGCGTTGCGGGTAAACCATCCGTAAAGGAGACTAGGAAAAAAAGGCGATTTTCGTGTGCCGGAACTCACCATTATAGGGGGGTGAAAGTTAAAAAAAAACGTATCTTCCATAGTATGACGATAGCCATCTTTTTTAATGGCATTACGGGTAAACCAACCGTAGAGGAACCAAGGAAAAAATAATGAGCGATTGTCGATTGCCGGAACTCACCCTTACAGGGGGGTGAAAGTTACAAAAAATCGTATCTTCCATAGTATGGAGATAGCGATCATTTTTATTAGCCTTACGGGAAAACCAACCGTACAGGAGCCTAGGAAAAAAATGAGCGATTTTCGTTTGCCGGAACTCACCTTTATAGAGGGGTGAAAGTTAAAAAAAACGTATCTTCCATAGTATGGAGATAGCCATCTTTTTTATTGGCGTGGCGGGTAAACCAACCGTGAAGGAGACTGGGAAAAAAATAGGCGATTTTCGTTTGCCGCAACTCACCCTTATAAGGGCGTGAAAGTTTGTAAAAAAAATCGAATCGGCCATAGTATGGAGATAGCCATATTTTTATTGGCGTTACGGGTAAACCAACCGTAAAGGAACCGAGGAACAAAAATGAGCGATTTTTGTTTGCCGGAACTCACCTTTATAGGGGGGTGAAAGTTAAAAAAAATCGAATCTTCCATAGTATGGAGATTGCCACCTTTTTCATTGGCGTTGCGGGTAGACCAACCGGAAAGGAGACTAGGAAAAAAAATAAGCGATTTTCGTTTGCCAGAACCCACCCTTATAGGGGGGTGAAAGATGAAAAAAATCGCATCGGCCATAGAATGGAGCTAGCCATCTTTTTTATTGACGTAACGGGTAAACCGACCGTACAGGATCCTAGAAAAAAAAATGAGCGATTTTCGTTTGCCGGAACTCACCCTTATAGGGGGGGTGAAAGTCGCAAAAAAACGTATCTTCCATAGTATGGAGATAGCCATCTTTTTTATTGGCGTTGCGGGTAAACCAAGCGTAAAGGAGACTAGGAAAAAAAGGCGATTATGTTAGCCGGAACTCACCCTTATAAGGGGGTGAAAGTTTATTTAAAAAAATCGAATCTGCCATAGTATGGAGATAGCCATCTTTTTTATTGGCGTTGCGGGTAAACCAACCGTGAAAGAACCTAGAAAAAGAAATGAGCGATTTTCGTTTGCCGGAACTCACCCTTATAGGAGGGTGAAAGTTAAAAAAAATCGTCTCTTCCATAGTATGGAGATAGCCATGTTTTGTATTGGGGTTGCGGGTACACCAACCGTAAAGGAGGCTAGGAAATAAATGAGCGATTTTCGTATGCCGGAACTCACCCTTATAGGGGTGTGAAAGTTGAAAAAAACGTATCTTCCATAGTATGGAGATAGCCATCTTTTTTATTGACGTAACGGGTAATCAAACCGTACAGGAAGCTGGGAAGGAAAAATGTGCGATCTTCGTTTGCCGGAACTCACCCTTAAGGGGGCTGAAAGTTTAAAAAAAGTCGTATCTTCCATAGTATGGAGATAGCCATCTTGTGTATTGGCGTTGCGGGTCAACCAACCGTAAAGGAGACTAGGAAAAAAAATAAGCCATTTTCATTTGCCGGAACTCACCCTTATAAGGGGGTGAAAGTTTAGAAAAAAAAATCGAATCTGCCATAGTTTGGAGATAGCCATCTTTTTTATTGGCGTTACGGGTAAACCAACCGTAAAGGAACCTAGGAAAAAATATTGAGCGATTTTCGTTTGCTGGAACTCACCCTTATAGGGGGGTGAAAGTTACAAAAAATCGTATCTTCCATAGTATGGAGATAGCCATTTTTTTTCTGGCGTCTCCGGTAAACCAACCGTAAAGGAGACTAGGAAAAAAAAGCGATTTTCGTTTGCCGGAACTCACCCTTATAAGGGGGTGAAAGTTTATAAAAAAAATCGTATCTGCCATAGTATGGAGATAGCCTTCTTTTTTATTGGCGTTACGGGTAAACCAACCGTAAAGGTACCTAGGAACAAAAATGAGCGATTTTCGTTTGCCAGAACTCACCCTTATAGGGGGGTGAAAGTTGAAAAAAATCGTGTCTGCCATAGAATGGAGATAGCCATCTTTTTTATTGACGTAACGGCTAAACCAACCGTACAGGAAGCTAGGAAGAAAAAATGTGCGATTTTTGATTGCCGGACCTCACCCTTAAGGGGGCTGAAAGTTTTTAAAAAATCGTATCTTCCATAGTATGGAGATAGCCATCTTCTGTACTGGCGTCGCGGGTCAAACAACCGTAAAGGAGACTAGGAAAAAAGGCGATTTTCGTTTGCCGGAACTCACCCTTATAAGGGGGTGAAAGTTTATAAAAAAAATCGTATCTGCCATAGTATGGAGATAGCCTTCTTTTTTATTGGCGTTACGGGTAAACCAACCGTAAAGGAACCTAGGAACAAAAATGAGCGATTTTCGTTTGCCAGAACTCACCCTTATAGGGGGGTGAAAGTTGAAAAAAATCGTGTCTGCCATAGAATGGAGATAGCCATCTTTTTTATTGACGTAACGGCTAAACCAACCGTACAGGAAGCTAGGAAGAAAAAATGTGCGATTTTTGATTGCCGGACCTCACCCTTAAGGGGGCTGAAAGTTTTTAAAAAATCGTATCTTCCATAGTATGGAGATAGCCATCTTCTGTACTGGCGTTGCGGGTCAAACAACCGTAAAGGAGACTCGGAAAAAAATGGGCGATTTTCGTTTGCCGGAACTCACCCTTATAAGGGGGTGAAAGTTGATAAAAAAAATCGTATCTGCCATAGTATGGAGATAGCCTTTTTTTTATTGGCGGTACGGGTAAACCAACCGTAAAGGAACCTAGGTAAAAAAATGAGCGATTTTCGTTTGCCGGAACTCACCCTTATAAGAGGGTGAAAGTTTTACAAAATCGTATCTTCCATAGTATGGAGATAGCCATCTTTTTTATTGGCGTTGCGGGTAAACCATCCGTAAAGGAGACTATGAAAAAAAGGCGATTTTCGTGTGCCGGAACTCACCCCTATAGGGGGGTGAAAGTTGAAAAAGGAGCGGATCTTCCATAGTATGGAGATAGCTTTCTTTTTTATTGGTGGTACGGGTAAACCAACCGTAAAGGAAACTAGGTAAAAAAAATAAGCGATTTTCGTTTGCCGGAACTCACCCTTATAAGAGGGTGCAAGTTTTACAAAATCGTATCTTCCATAGTATGGAGATAGCCATCTTTTTTATTGGCGTTGCGGGTAAACCAACCGTAAAGGAGGCTAGGAAAAGAGTAAGCGATTTTCGTTTGCCCGAACTCACCCTTATAAGGGGGTTAAAGTTGAAAAAAAAACGTATCTTCCATAATATGGAGATAGCCTTTTTTTTATTGGCGTTACGGGTAAACCAACGGTACAGGAGCCTAGGAAAAAAGTGAGCGATTTTGGTTATCCGGAACTTACCCTTATAGGGGGCTGAAAGTTAAAAAAAATCGTATTTTCCATAGTATGGAGATAGCCATCTTTTTTATTGGCGTTGCGGGTAAACCATCCGTAAAGGAGACTAGGAAAAAAAGGCGATTTTCGTGTGCCGGAACTCACCCCTATAGGGGGGTGAAAGTTGAAAAAGAAGCGGATCTTCCATAGTATGGAGATAGCGATCTTTTTTATTGGCGTTCTGGGTAAACCAACCGTAAAGGAACCTAGGAAAAAAAAATGAGCGATTTTCGTTTGCCGGAACTCACCCTAATAGGAGGGTGAAAGTTTAAAAAAATCGTATATTCCATAGTATGGAGATAGCCATCTTTTTTATAGGCGTTGCGGGTAAACCAACCGTAGAGGAACCTGGGAAAAAAAATGAGCGATTTTCGTTTGCCGGAACTCACCCTTATAGGAGGGTGAAAGTTTTACGAAATCGTATCTTCCATAGTATGGAGATAGCCATCTTTTTTATTGGCGTTGCGGGTAAACCAACCGTAAAGGAGACTAGGAAAAAAATAGGCGATTTTCGTTCGCCGGAACTCACCCTTATAAGGGGGTGAACGTTTATAAAAAAATCGTATCTGCCATAGTATGGAGATAGCCTTCTTTTTTATTGGCGTTACGGGTAAACCAATCGTAAAGGAACCTAGGTAAAAAAAATGAGCGATTTTCGTTTGCCGGAACTCACGCTTATAAGAGGGTGAAAGTTTTACAAAATCGTATCTTCCTTAGTATGGAGATAGCCATCGTTTTTATTGGCGTTGCGGGTAAACCAACCGTAAAGGAGGCTAGGAAAAGAATAAGCGATTTTCGTTTGCCCGAACTCACCCTTATAAGGGGGTTAAAGTTGAAAAAAAAACGTATCTTCCATAATATGGAGATAGCCCTTTTTTCATTGGCGTTACGGGTAAACCAACGGTACAGGAGCCTAGGAAAAAAAGTGAGCGATTTTGGTTTTCCGGAACTCACCCTTATAGGGGGCTGAAAGTTAAAAAAAATCGTATCGTCCATAGTATGGAGATAGCCATCTTTTTTATTGGCGTCCCGGGTAAACCATCCGTAAAGGAGACTAGCAAAAAAAGGCGATTTTCGTGTGCCGGAACTCACCCTTATAGGGGGGTGAAAGTTGAAAAAGAAGCGGATCTTCCCTAGTATGGAGAGAGCGATCTTTTTTATTGGCGTTACGGGAAAACCAACCGTACAGGAGTCTAGGAAAAAAATGAGCGATTTTCGTTTGCCGGAACTCACCCTTATAGGGGGGTGAAAGTTGAAAAAAAAAACGTATCTTTCATAGTATGGAGATAGCCATCTTTTTTATTGGCGTTGCGGGTAAACCAACCGTAAAGGAGACTAGGAAAAAAAATAGGCGATTTGGTTAGCCGGAACTCACCCTCATAAGGGGGTGAAAGTTTATAACAAAAATCGAATCTGCCATAGTATGGAGATAGCCATCTTTTTTATACGCGTTGCGAATAAACCAACCGTAACGGAACCTAGGAAAAAAAATGAGCGCTTTTCGTTTGCCAGAACTCACTCTTATAGGAGGGTGAAAGTTTTACAAAATCGTATCTTCCATAGTATGGAGATAGCCATCTTTTTTATTGGCGTTGCGGGTAAACCAACCGTAAAGGAGGCTAGGGAAGAAAAGAGCGATTTTCGTTTGCCCGAAGTGACCCATATAAGGGGGTTAAAGTTGAAAAAAAAACGTATCTTCCATAGTATGGAGATAGCCTTTTTTTATTGGCGTTACGCGTAAACCAACGGTACAGGAGCCTAGGAAAAATGTGAGCGATTTTGGTTTTCCGGAACACACCCTTATAGGGGGGTGAAAGTTAAAACAAATCGTATCTTCCATACTATGGAGATAGCCATCATTTTTTATCGGCGTTGCGGGTAAACCATCCGTAAAGGAGACTAGGAAAAAAATAGGCGATTTTCGTTTGCCGGAACTCACCCTTATAAGGGGGTGAAAGTTTATAAAAAAAATCGTATCTGCCATAGTATGGAGAAAGCCATCTTTTTTATTGGCGTTACGGGTAAACCAACCGTAAAGGAACCTAGGAAAAAATGAGCGATTTTCGTTTGCCGGAACTCACCCTTATAGGGGGGTGAACGTTACAAAAAATCGTATCTTCCATAGTATGGAGATAGCCATCTTTTTTATTGGCGTTGCGGGTAAACGAACCGTAAAGGAGACTAGGAAAAAAAGCCGATCTTCGTTTGCCGGAACTCACCCTTATAGGGGGGTGAAAGTTGAAAAAAAACGTATCTTCCATAGTATGGAGATAGCCTTTTTTTTATTGGCGTTACGGGTAAACCAACCGTGAAGGAACCTAGGAAAAAATAATGAGTGATTGTCGTTTGCCGGAACTCACCCTTATAGGGGGGTGAAAGTTAAAAAAAATCGTATCTTCCATAGTATGGAGATAGCCATCTTTTTTATTGGCGTTGCGGGTAAACCATCCGTAAAGGAGACTAGAAAAAAAAGGCGATTTTCGTGTGCCGGAACTCACCCTTATAGGAGGGTGAAAGTTGAAAAAGAAACGGATCTTCCATAGTATGGAGAAAGCGATCTTTTTTATTGGCGTTACGGGAAAACCAACCGTACAGGAGCCTAGGAAAAAAAATGAGCGATTTTCGTTTGCCGGAACTCACCCTTATAGGGGGGGTTAAAGTTCCAAAAAATCGTATCTTCCATAGTATGGAGATAGCCATCTTTTTTATTGGCGTTGCGGGTAAACCAAGCGTAAAGGAGACTAGGAAAAAAAGGCCATTACGTTAGCCGGAACTCACCCTTATAAGGGGGTGAAAGTTTATCTAAAAAAATCGAATCTGCCATAGTATGGAGATAGCCATCTTTTTTATTGTCGTTGCGGGTAAAACAACCGTGAAGGGACCTAGAAAAAAAAAATGAGCGATTTTCGTTTGCCGGAACTCACCCTTATAGGAGGGTGAAAGTTTCGAAAAATCGTCTCTTCCATAGTATAGAGATAGCCATCTTTTTTATTGGGGTTGCGGGTACACCTACCGTAAAGGAGGCTAGGAAAAAAATAAGCGATTTTCGTTTGCCGGAACTCACCCTTATAGGGGTGTGAAAGTTGAAAAAAACGTATCTTCCATAGTATGGAGATAGCCATATTTATATTGACGTAACGGGTAATCCAACCGTACAGGAAGCTAGGAAGGAAAAATGTGCGATCTTCGTTTGCCGGAACTCACCCTTAAGGGGGCTGGAAGTTTTAAAAAAGTCGTATCTTCCATAGTATGGAGATAGCCATCTTGTGTATTGGCGTTGCGGGTCAACCAACCGTAAAGGAGACTAGGAAAAAAAATAAGCCATTTTCATTTGCCGGAACTCACCCTTATAAGGGGGTGAAATTTTAGAAAAAAAAATCGAATCTGCCATAGTTTGGAGATAGCCATCTTTTTTATTGGCGTTACGGGTAAACCAACCGTAAAGGAACCTAGGAAAAAATAATGAGCGATTTTCGTTTGCTGGAACTCACCCTTATAGGGGGGTGAAAGTTACAAAAAATCGTATCTTCCATAGTATGGAGATAGCCATTTTTTTTCCTGGCGTTGCCGGTAAACCAACCGTAAAGGAGACTAGGAAAAAAAGGCGATTTTCGTTTGCCGGAACTCACCCTTATAAGGGGGTGAAAGTTTTACAAAATCCGATCTTCCATAGTATGGAGATAGCCATCTTTTTTATTGACGTAACGGCTAAACCAACCGTACAGGAAGCTAGGAAGAAAAAATGTGCGATTTTTGATTGCCGGACCTCACCCTTAAGGGGGCTGAAAGTTTTTAAAAAATCGTATCTTCCATAGTACGGAGATAGCCATCTTCTGTACTGGCGTTGCGGGTCAAACAACCGTAAAGGAGACTCGGAAAAAAAATGGGCGATTTTCGTTTGCCGGAACTCACCCTTATAAGGGGGTGAAAGTTGATAAAAAAAATCGTATCTGCCATAGTATGGAGATAGCCTTCTTTTTTATTGGCGGTACGGGTAAACCAACGGTAAAGGAACCTAGGTAAAAAAAATGAGCGATTTTCGTTTGCCGGATCTCACCCTTATAAGAGGGTGAAAGTTTTACAAAATCGTATCTTCCATAGTATGGAGATAGCCATCTTTTTTATTGGCGTTGCGGGTAAACCAACCGTAAAGGAGGCTAGGAAAAGAGTAAGCGATTTTCGTTTGCCCGACCTCACTCTTATAAGGGGGTTAAAGTTGAAAAAAAAAAACGTATCTTCCATAATATGGAGATAGCCTTTTTTTTATTGGCGTTACGGGTAAACCAACGGTACAGGAGCCTAGGAAAAAAAGTGAGCGATTTTGGTTTTCCGGAACTCACCCATATAGGGGGCTGAAAGTTAAAAAAAATCGTATCTTCCATAGTATGGAGATAGCCATCGTTTTTGTTGGCGTCCCGGGTAAACCATCCGTAAAGGAGACTAGGAAAAAAAAGGCGATTTTCGTGTGCCGGAACTCACCCTTATAGGGGGATGAAAGTTGAAAAAGAAGCGGATCTTCCATAGTATGGAGATAGCGATCTTTTTTATTGCCGTTACGGGAAAACCAACCGTACAAGAGCCTAGGAAAAAAATGAGCGATTTTCGTTTGCCGGAACTCACCCTTATAGGGGGGTGAAAGTTGAAAAAAAAACGTATCTTCCATAGTATGGAGATAGCCATCTTTTTTATTGGCGTTGCGGGTAAACCAACCGTAAAGGAGACTAGGAAAAAAAATAGGCGATTTGTTTAGCCGGAACTCACCCTCATAAGGGGGTGAAAGTTTATAACAAAAATCGAATCTGCCATAGTATGGAGATAGCCATCTTTTTTATAGGCGTTGCGAATAAACCAACCGTAAAGGAACCTAGGAAAAAAAATGAGCGATTTTCGTTTGCCGGAACTCACCCTTATAGGAGGGTGAAAGTTTTACAAAATCGTTTCTTCCATAGTATGGAGATAGCCATCTTTTTTATTGGCGTTGCGGGTAAACCAACCGTAAAGGAGGCTAGGAAAGAAAGGAGCGATTTTCGTTTGCCCGAAGTGACCCATATAAGGGGGTTAAAGTTGAAAAAAAACGTATCTTCCATAGTATGGAGATAGCCTTTTTTTATTGGCGTTACGCGTAAACCAACGGTACAGGAGCCTAGGAAAAATGTGAGCGATTTTGGTTTTCCGGAACACACCCTTATAGGGGGGTGAAAGTTAAAACAAATCGTATCTTCCATAGTATGGAGATAGCCATCTTTTGTATTGGCGTTGCGGGTAAACCATCCGTAAAGGAGACTAGGAAAAAAAATAGGCGATTTTCGTTTGCCGGAACTCACCCTTATAAGGGGGTGAAAGTTTATAAAAAAAATCGTATCTGCCATAGTATGGAGAAAGCCATCTTTTTTATTGGCGTTACGGGTAAACCAACCGTAAAGGAACCTAGGAAAAAAATGAGCGATTTTCGTTTGCCGGAACTCACCCTTATAGGGGGGTGAACGTTACAAAAAATCGTATCTTCCATAGTATGGAGATAGGCATCTTTTTTATTGGCGTTGCCGGTAAGCGAACCGTAAAGGAGACTAGGAAAAAAAGCCGATCTTCGTTTGCCGGAACTCACCCTTATAGGGGGGTGAAAGTTGAAAAAAAACGTATCTTTCATAGTATGGAGATAGCCTTTTTTTATTGGCGTTACGGGTAAACCAACCGTAAAGGAACCTAGGAAAAAATAATGAGTGATTTTCGTTTGCCGGAACTCACCCTTATAGAGGGGTGAAAGTTAAAAAAAATCGTATCTTCCATAGTATGGAGATAGCCATCTTTTTTATTGGCGTTGCGGGTAAACCATCCGTAAAGGAGACTAGGAAAAAAAAGGCGATTTTCGTGTGCCGGAACTCACCCTTATAGGAGGATGAAAGTTGAAAAAGAAACGGATCTTCCATAGAATGGAGATAGCGATCTTTTTTATTGGCGTTACGGGAAAACCAACCGTACAGGAGCCTAGGAAAAAAAATGAGCGATTTTCGTTTGCCGGAACTCACCCTTATAGGGGGGGTTAAAGTTACAAAAAATCGTATCTTCCATAGTATGGAGATAGCCATCTTTTTTATTGGCGTTGCGGGTAAACCAAGCGTAAAGGAGACTAGGAAAAAAAGGCGATTACGTTAGCCGGAACTCACCCTTATAAGGGGGTGAAAGTTTATCTAAAAAAATCGAATCTGCCATAGTATGGAGATAGCCATCTTTTTTATTGGCGTTGCGGGTAAACCAAACGTGAAAGAACCTAGAAAAAGAAATGAGCGATTTTCGTTTGCCGGAACTCACCCTTATAGGAGGGTGAAAGTTAAAAAAAATCGTCTCTTCCATAGTATGGAGATAGCCATCTTTTTTATTGGGGTTGCGGGTACACCAACCGTAAAGGAGGCTAGGAAATAAATAAGCGATTTTCGTATGCCGGAACTCACCCTTATAGGGGTGTGAAAGTTGAAAAAAACGTATCTTCCATAGTATGGAGATAGCCATATTTTTATTGACGTAACGGGTAATCCAACCGTACAGGAAGCTAGGAAGGAGAAATGTGCGATCTTCGTTTGCCGGAACTCACCCTTAAGGGGGCTGAAAGTTTAAAAAAAGTCGTATCTTCCATAGTATGGAGATAGCCATCTTGTGTATTGGCGTTGCGGGTCAACCAACCGTTAAGGAGACTAGGAAAAAAAATAAGCCATTTTCATTTGCCGGAACTCACCCTTATAAGGGGGTGAAAGTTTAGAAAAAAAAATCGAATCTGCCATAGTTTGGAGATAGCCATCTTTTTTATTGGCGATACGGGTAAACCAACCGTAAAGGAACCTAGGAAAAAATAATGAGCGATTTTCGTTTGCTGGAACTCACCCTTATAGGGGGGTGGAAGTTACAAAAAATCGTATCTTCCATAGTATGGAGATAGCCATTTTTTTTCTGGCGTTGCCGGTAAACCAACCGTAAAGGAGACTAGGAAAAAAAGGCGAATTTCGTTTGCCGGAACTCACCCTTATAAGGGGGTGAAAGTTTATAAAAAAAATCGTATCTGCCATAGTATGGAGATAGCCTTCTTTTTTATTGGCGTTACGGGTAAACCAACCGTAAAGGAACCTAGGAACAAAAATGAGCGATTTTCGTTTGCCAGAACTCACCCTTATAGGGGGGTGAAAGTTGAAAAAAATCGTGTCTGCCATAGAATGGAGATAGCCATCTTTTTTATTGACGTAACGGCTAAACCAACCGTACAGGAAGCTAGGAAGAAAAAATGAGCGATTTTTGATTGCCGGACCTCACCCTTAAGGGGGCTGAAAGTTTTTAAAAAATCGTATCTTCCATAGTATGGAGATAGCCATCTTCTGTACTGGCGTTGCGGGTCAAACAACCGTAAAGGAGACTCGGAAAAAAATGGGCCATTTTCGTTTGCCGGAACTCACCCTTATAAGGGGGTGAAAGTTGATAAAAAAAATCGTATCTGCCATAGTATGGAGATAGCCTTCTTTTTTATTGGCGGTACGGGTAAACCAACCGTAAAGGAACCTAGGTAAAAAAAATGGGCGATTTTCGTTTGCCGGAACTCACCCTTATAAGAGGGTGAATGTTTTACAAAATCGTATCTTCCATAGTATGGAGATAGCCATCTTTTTTATTGGCGTTGCGGGTAAACCAACCGTCAAGGAGGCTAGGGAAAGAGTAAGCGATTTTCGTTTGCCCGAACTCACCCTTATAAGGGGGTTAAAGTTGAAAAAAAAAAACGTATCTTCCATAATATGGAGATAGCCCTTTTTTCATTGGCGTTACGGGTAAACCAACGGTACAGGAGCCTAGGAAAAAAAGTGAGCGATTTTGGTTTTCCGGAACTCACCCTTATAGGGGGCTGAAAGTCAAAAAAAATCGTATCTTCCATAGTATGGAGATAGCCATCTTTTTTATTGGCGTCCCGGGTAAACTATCCGTAAAGGAGACTAGGAACAAAAAGGCGATTTTCGTGTGCCGGAACTCACCCTTATAGGGGGGTGAAAGTTGAAAAAGAAGCGGATCTTCCATAGTATGGAGATAGCGATCTTTTTTATTGGCGTTACGGGAAAACCAAGCGTACAGGAGCCTAGGAAAAAAATTAGCGATTTTCGTTCGCCGGAACTCACCCTTATAGGGGGGTGAAAGTTGAAAAAAAACGTATCTTCCATAGTATGGAGATAGCCATCTTTTTTATTGGCGTTGCGGGTAAACCAACCGTAAAGGAGACTAGGAAAAAAAATAGGCGATTTGGTTAGCCGGAACTCAGCCTCATAAGGGGGTGAAAGTTTATAACAAAAATCGAATCTGCCATAGTATGGAGATAGCCATCTTTTTTATAGGCGTTGCGAATAAACCAACCGTAAAGGAACCTAGGAAAAAAAATGAGCGATTTTCGTTTGCCGGAACTCACCCTTATAGGGGGGTGAACGTTACAAAAAATGGTATCTTCCATAGTATGGAGATAGCCATCTTTTTTATTGGCGTTGCGGGTAAACCATCCGTAAAGGAGACTAGGAAAAAAAAGGCGATTTTCGTGTGCCGGAACTCACCCTTATAGGAGGGTGAAAGTTGAAAAAGAAACGGATCTTCCATAGTATGGAGATAGCTATCTTTTTTATTGGCGTTACGGGAAAACCAACCGTACAGGAGCCTAGGAAAAAAAATGAGCGATTTTCGTTTGCCGGAACTCACCCTTATAGGGGGTGTTAAAGTTCCAAAAAAACGTATCTTCCATAGTATGGAGATAGCCATCTTTTTTATTGGCGTTGCGAGTAAACGAACCGTAAAGGAGGCTAGGAAAAGAGTAAGCGATTTTCGTTTGCCCGAACTCACTCTTATAAGGGGGTTAAAGTTGAAAAAAAAACGTATCTTCCATAGTATGGAGATAGCTATCTTTTTTATTGGCGTTACGGGTAAACCAACGGTACAGGAGCCTAGGAAAAAAGTGAGCGATTTTGGTTATCCGGAACTTACCCTTATAGGGGGCTGAAAGTTAAAAAAAATCGTATGTTCCATAGTATGGAGATAGCCATCTTTTTATTGGCGTTGCGGGTAAACCATCCGTAAAGGAGACTAGGAAAAAAAGGCGATTTTCGTGTGCCGGAACTCACCTCTATAGGGGGGTGAAAGTTGAAAACGAAGCGGATCTTCCATAGTATGGAGATAGCGATCTTTTTTATTGGCGTTCTGGGTAAACCAACCGTAAAGGAACCTAGGAAAAAAAATGAGCGATTTTCGTTTGCCGGAACTCACCCTTATAAGAGGGTGAAAGATTTACAAAATCGTATCTTCCATAGTATGGAGATAGCCATCTTTTTTATTGGCGTTGCGGGTAAACCAACCGTAAAGGAGGCTAGGAAAAGAGTAAGCGATTTTCGTTTGCCCGAACTCACCCTTATAATGGGGTTAAAGTTGAAAAAAAACGTATCTTCCATAATATGGAGATAGCCCTTTTTTCATTGGCGTTACGGGTAAACCAACGGTACAGGAGCCTAGGAAAAAGAGTGAGCGATTTTGGTTTTCCGGAACTCACCCATATAGGGGGCTGAAAGTTACAAAAAATCGTATCTTCCATAGTATGGAGATAGCCATTTTTTTTCTGGCGTTGCCGGTAAACCAACCGTAAAGGAGACTAGGAAAAAAAGGTTATTTTCGTTTGCCGGAACTCACCCTTATAAGGGGGTGAAAGTTTATAAAAAAAATCGTATCTGCCATAGTATGGAGATAGCCTTCTTTTTTATTGGCGTTACGGGTAAACCAACCGTAAAGGAACCTAGGAACAAAAATGAGCGATTTTCGTTTGCCAGAACTCACCCTTATAAGGGGGTGAAAGTTGAAAAAAATCGTGTCTGCCATAGAATGGAGATAGCCATCTTTTTTATTGACGTAACGGCTAAACCAACCGTACAGGAAGCTAGGAAGAAAAAATGTGCGATTTTTGATTGCCGGACCTCACCCTTAAGGGGGCTGAAAGTTTTTAAAAAATCGTATCTTCCATAGTATGGAGATAGCCATCATCTGTACTGGCGTTGCGGGTCAAACAACCGTAAAGGAGACTCGGAAAAAAATGGGCCATTTTCGTTTGCCGGAACTCACCCTTATAAGGGGGTGAAAGTTGATAAAAAAAATCGTATCTGCCATAGTATGGAGATAGCCTTCTTTTTTATTGGCGGTACGGGTAAACCAACCGTAAAGGAACCTAGGTAAAAAAAATGAGCGATTTTCGTTTGCCGGAACTCACCCTTATAAGAGGGTGAATGTTTTACAAAATCGTATCTTCCATAGTATGGAGATAGCCATCTTTTTTATTGGCGTTGCGGGTAAACCAACCGTAAAGGAGGCTAGGGAAAGAGTAAGCGATTTTCGTTTGCCCGAACTCACCCTTATAAGGGGGTTAAAGTTGAAAAAAATAACGTATCTTCCATATTATGGAGATAGCCTTTTTTTTATTGGCGTTACGGGTAAACCAACGGTACAGGAGCCTAGGAAAAAAGTGAGCGATTTTGGTTATCCGGAACTTACCCTTATAGGGGGCTGAAAGATAAAAAAAATCGTATCTTCCATAGTATGGAGAGAGCCATCTTTTTTATTGGCGTTGCGGGTAACCCATCCGTAAAGGAGACTAGGAAAAAAAGGCGATTTTCGTGTGCCGGAACTCACCCCTATAGGGGGGTTAAAGTTGAAAAAGAAGCGGATCTTCCATAGTATGGAGATAGCGATCTTTTTTATTGGCGTTCTGGGTAAACCAACCGTAAAGGAACCTAGGAAAAAAAAATGAGCGATTTTCGTTTGCCAGAACTCACCCTTATAAGAGGGTGAAAGTTTTACAAAATCGTATCTTCCATAGTATGGAGATAGCCATCTGTATTATTGGCGTTGCGGGTAAACCATCCGTAAAGGAGAGTAGGAAAAAAAGGCGATTTTCGTGTGCCGGAACTCACCCTTATAGGGGGGTGAAAGTTGAAAATGAAACGGATCTTCAATAGTATGGAGATAGCGATCTTTTTTGTTGGCGTTACGGAAAAACCAATCGTACAGGAGCCTAGGAAAAAAATTAGCGATTTTTGTTTGCCGGAACTCACCCTTATAGGGGGGTGAAATTTGAAAAAAAAAGTATCTTCCATAGTGTGGAGATAGCCATCTATTTTATTGGCGTTGCGGGTAAACCAACCGTAAAGGAGACTAGGAAAAAAAATAGGCGATTTTCGTTTGCCGGAACTCGCCCTTATACGGGGGTGAAAGTTTGTAAAAAAAATCGAATCTGCCATAGTATGGAGACCGCCATATTTTTATTGGCGTTACGGGTAAACCAACCGTAAAGAAACCTAGGAACACAAATAAGCGCTTTTCGTTTGCCAGAACTCACCCTTATAGGGGGGTGAAAGTTGAAAAAAATCGTATCTGCCATCGAATGGAGAAAGCCATCTTTTTTATTGGCGATGCGGGATAACCAAACGTGAAGGAGACTAGGAAAAAAAATAGGCGATTTTCGTTTGCCGGAACTCACCCATATAAGGGGGTGAAAGTTCAGAAAAAAAAATCGAATCTGCCATAGTATGGAGATAGCCATCTTTTTTATTGGCGTGACGAGTAAACCAACCGTAAAGGAACCTAGGAAAAAAAATGAGCGATTTTCGTTTGCCGGAAGACACCCTTATAGGGGGGTGAAAGTTACAAAAAATTGTATCTTCCATAGTATGGAGATAGCAATTTTTTTATTGGCGTTACAGGTAAAGCGACCGTAAAGGAACCTAGAATAAAATAATGAGCGATTTTCGTTTGCCGGAACTCACCCTGATAGGGGGGTGAAAGTTGAAAAAAAACGTATCTTCCATAGTATGGAGATAGCCTTTTTTATTGGCGTTACGGGTAAACCAACCGTAAAGGAACCTAGGAAAAAATAATGAGCGATTTTCGTTTGCCGTAACTCACCCTTATAGGGGGGTGAATGTTACAAAAAATCGTATCTTCCATAGTATGGAGATAGCCATCTTTTTTTCTGGCGTTGCGGGTAAACCAACCGTAAAGGAGACTAGGATAAAAAGGCGATTTTCGTTTGCCGGAACTCACCCTTATAGGAGGGTGAAAGTTGAAAAAAAACCGAATCTTCCGTAGTATGGAGATAGCCATCTTTTTTATTGGCGTTGCGGGTAAACCAACCGTAAAGGAGACTAAGAAAAAAAATAGGCGATTTTCGTTTGCCCGAACTCACCCTTATAAAGGGGTGAAAGTTTATTAAAAAAATCGAATCTGCCAAAGTATGGAGATAGCCATCTATTTTATTGGCGTTACGGGTAAACGAACCGTAAAGGAACCTAGGAAAAAAAATGAGCGATTTTCGGTTGCCGGAACTCACCCTTATAGGAGGGTGAAAGTTTTAAAAAATCGTATATTCCATAGTATGGAGATAGCCATCTTTTTTATTGGCGTTGAGGGTAAACCAACCGTATAGGAGGCTAGGAAAAAAATATGCGATTTTCGTTTGCCCGAACTCACCCTTAAAGGGGGGTGAAAGTTAAAAAAAAAAAGTATCTTCCAAACTATGGAGATAGCCTTTTTTATTGGCCTTACGGGTAAACCAACGGTACAGGAACCTAGGAAAAAAAGTGAGCGATTTTGGTTTGCCGGAACTCACCATTATAGGGGGGCGAAAGTTAAAAAAAATCGTATCATCCATAGTATGGAGATAGACATCTTTTTTATTGGCGTTACGGGTAAACCAACCGTAAAGAAACCTAGGAAAAAATAATGAGCGATTTTCGTTTGCCGGAACTCACCCTTATAGGGGGGTGAAAGTTACAAAAAATCGTATCTTCCATAGTTTGGAGATAGCCATCTTCTTTATTGGCGTTGCGGGTAAACCATCCGTAAAGGAGACTAGGAAAAAAAGGCGATTTTCATGTGCCGGAACTCACCGTTTTAGGGGGGTGAAAGTTAAACAAAAACGTATCTTCCATAGTATGGACATAGCCATCTTTTTAATTGGCGTTACGGGTAAACCAACCGTAAAGGAGACTAGGAAAAAAAGTCGATTTTCGTTTGCCGGAACTCACCCTTATAGGGGGGTGAAAGTTGAAAAAAAAACGTATCTTCCATAGTATGGAGATAGCCATCTTTTTTATGGGCGTTACGGGTAAACCAACCGTACAGGAGCCTAGGAAAAAAAATGAGCGATTTTCGTTTCCCGGAACTCACCCGTATAGGGGGGTGAAAGTTTTAAAAAATCGTATCTTCCATAGTATGGAGATAGGCATCTTTTTTATTGGCGTTGCGGGTAAACCAACCGTAAAGGAGACTAGGAAAACAAATAGGCGATTTTCGTTTTCCGGAACTCACCCTTATAGGGGGGGTGAAAGTTGACAAAATCGTATCTGCCATAGTATGGAGATAGCCATCTTTTTTAGTGGCGTTACGAGTAAATCAACCGTAAAGGAACCTAGGACAAAAAAATGAGCGATTTTCGTTTGCGGGAACTCACCCTTATAGGGGGGGTGAAAGTTCTAAAAAATCGGATCTTCCATAGTATGGAGATAGCCATCTTTTTTATTGGCGTTGCGGACAAACCAATCGTAAAGGAGACTAGGAAAAAAATAGGCGATTTTCGTTTGCCTGGACTCTCCCTTATAAGGGAATGAAAGTTTATTTTCAAAAAATCGAATCTGCCATAGTATGGAGATAGCCATCTTTTTTATTGGCGTTACGGGTAAACCAACCGTAAAGGAACCTAGGGAAAAAACTGAGCGATTTTCTTGGTTGGTTCGTATTGTAAACTTCCACCCCCTTATAACGGTGAGTTCCGGCTATCGAAATCGCCTATTTTTTTTCCTAGTCTCCTTTAGGGTTGGTTTACCCGCAACGCCAATCAAAAAGATGGCTATCTCCATACTATGGAAGATACGATTTTTTATAACTTTCACCCCCCTATAATGGTGAGTTCCGGCAAACGAAAATCGCTCATTATTTTTTCCTAGGTTCCTTTACGGTTGGTTTTCCCGTAACGCCAATAAAAAAGATCGCCATCTCCATACTATGACAGATACGATTTTTTTTATAAACTTTCACCCCCTTATAAGGGTGAGTTCCGGCAAACGCAAATCGGTTATTTTTTTTCCTAGTCTCCTTTACGAATGGTTGACCCGCAACGCCAATACAAAAGATGGCTATCTCCATACTATGGAAGATACGTTTTTTTTCAACTTTCACCCCCCTATAAGGGTGAGTTCCGGCAAACGAAAATCGCACATTTTTTTTCCTAGGCTCCTGTACGGTTGGTTTTCCCGTAACGCCAATAAAAAAGATCGCTATCTCCATACTATGGCAGATTCGATTCTTTTTTCTAAACTTTCACCCCCTTATAAGGGTGAGTTCCGGCAAATGAAAATCGCTTATTTTTTTTCCTAGTTTCCTATACGGTTGGTTTTCCCGCAACGCCAATAAAAAAGATGGCTATCTCCATACTATGGACGATACGATTTCTTTTAACTTTCACCCCCCAATAAGGGTGAGTCCCGGCAAACGAAAATCGCTCATTTTTTTTGCTAGGCTCCTGTACGGTTGGTTTACCCGTAAGGCCAATAAAAAAGATGGCCATCTCCATACATATGGAAGATACGTTTTTTTTGTAAACTTTCACCCCCCTATAAGGGTGAGTTCCGGCACACGAAAATCGCCTTTTTTTCCTAGTCTCCTTTACGGATGGTTGACCCGCAACGCCAATAACAAAGATGGCTATCTCCATTCTATGGCAGATACGATTTTTTTCAACTTTCACCCCCCTATAAGGGTGAGTTCTGGCAAACGAAAATCGCTCATTTTTTTCCTAGGTTCCTTTACGGTTGGTTTACCCGTAACGGCAATAAAAATATGGCTATCTCCATACTATGGCAGATTCGATTCTTTTTACAAACTTTCACCCCCTTATAAGGGTGAGTTCCGGCAAACGAAAATCGGCTATTTTTTTTCCTAGTCTCCTTTACGGTTGGTTTACCCGCAACGCCAATAAAAAAGATGGCTATCTCCATACTATGGAAGATACGTTTTTTTTCAACTTTCACCCCCCTATGTGGGTGAGTTCCGGCAAACGAAAATCGCTCATTTTTTTTCCTAGGCTCCTGTACGGTTGGTTTACCCGCAACGCCAGAAAAAAAAATGGATATCTCCATACTATGGAAGATACGATTTTTTTCAACTTTGACCCCCCTATAAGGGTGAGTTCCGGCAAACGAAAATCGCGTATTTTGATCCTAGCCTCCTTTACGGTTGGTTCACCCGTAACGCCAGAAAAAAAGATGGCTATCTCCATACCATGGAAGATACGATTTTATATAACTTTCACCTCCCTATAATGGTGAGTTCCGGCAAACGAAAATCGCTTAATATTTTTTCCTAGGTTCCTTTACGGTTGGTTTAGCCGCAACGCCAATAAAGAAGATGGCTATCTCCATACTATGGCAGATTCGATGTTTTTTCTAAACTTTCACCCCCTTATAGGGGTGAGTTCCGGCAAATGATGATTGGCTCAGTTTTTTCCTAGGCTCCTGTACGGTTGGTTTTCCCGTAACGCCAATAAAAAAGATCGCCATCTCCATACTATGGAAGATACGTTTTTTTCTTCAACTTTAACCCCCCTATAAGGGTGAGTTCCGGCAAACGAAAATCGCCTATTTTTTATTCCGTCTCCTTTGCGGTTTGTTTACCCGCAACGCCAATAAAAAAGATGGCTATCTCCATACTATGGCAGATACGATTTTTTTCAACTTTCACCCCCTTATAAGGGTGAGTTCCGAGAAACGAAAATCGCCTATTTTTTTTCCTAGTCTCCTTCACGGTTGGTTATCCCGCAACGCCAATAAAAACGATGGCGATCTCCATACTATGGAAGATACGATTTTTTTTAACTTTCACCCACCTATAAGGGTGAGTTCCGGCAAACGAAAATCGCCCAATTTTTCCTAGTCTCCTTCACGGTTGGTTTACCCGCAACGCCAATAAAAAAGATGGCTATCTCCATACTATGGAAGATTCGTTTTTTTTTTAACTTTCACCCCCCTATAAGGGTGAGTTCCGGCAAACGAAAATCGCTCATTTTTGTTCCTAGGTTCCTTTACGGTTGGTTTACCCGAAACGCCAATAAAAATATGGCTATCTCCATACTATGGCATATTCGATTTTTTTTACAAACTTTCACCGCCTTATAAGGGTGAGTTCCGGCAAACGAAAATCGCCTATTTTTTTTCCTAGTCTCCTTCACGGTTGGTTATGCCGCAACGCCAATAAAAAAGATGGCGATCTCCATACTTTGGAAGATACGATTTTTTTTTAACTTTCACCCCCCTATAAGGGGGGTTCCGGCAAACGAAAATCGCTCATTTTCTTTTCCTAGGTTCCGTTACGTTTGGTTTACCCGTAACGCCAATAAAAATGATGGCTATCTCCATACTATGGCAGATTAAATTTTTCTTTTAACTTTCACCCCCTCATAAGGGTGAGTTCCGGCAAACGAAAATCGCCTATTTTCTTCCCTAGTCTCCTTTACGGTTGGTTTACCCGCAACGCCAATAAAAAAGATGGCTATCTCCATTCTATGGCAGATACGATTTTTTTCAACTTTCACCCCCCTATAAGGGTGAGTTCCGGCAAACGAAAATCGCTCATTATTTTTTCCTAGGTTCCTTTACGGTTGGTTTACCCGCAACGCCAATAAAATGATGGCTATCTCCATACTATGGCAGATTCGATTTTTTTTCTAAACTTTCACCCCCTTATAAGGGTGAGTTCCGTGAAACGAAAATAGCCTATTTTTTTTCCTAGTCTCCTTCACGGTTGGTTATCCCGCAACGCCAATAAAAAAGATGGCGATCTCCATACTATGGAAGATACGATATTTTTTAACTTTCACCCACCTGTAAAAGTGAGTTCCGGCAAACGAAAATCGCTCATTTTTTCCTAGTCTCCTTTTCGGTTGGTTTACCCGCAACGCCAATAAAAAAACCGGCAATCTCCATACTATGGAAGATTCGATTTTTTTAAAACTTTCACCCCCCCTATAAGGGTGAGTTCCGGCAAACGAAAATCTCTCATTTTTGGTCCTAGGTTCCTTTACGGTTGGTTTACCCGAAACGCCAATAAAAATATGGCTATCTCCATGCTATGGCAGATTCGATTTTTTTTACAAACTTTCACCCCCTTATAAGGGTGAGTTCCGGCAAACGGAAATCGCCTATTTTTTTTCCTAGTCTTCTTCACGGTCGGTTATGCCGCAACGCCAATATAAAAGGGGGCGATCTCCATACTATGGAAGATACGATTTTTTTTTAACATTCACACCCCTATAAAGGTGAGTTCCGGCAAACGAAAATGGCCTATTTTTTTTCCTAGTCTCCTTCACGGTTGGTTATCCCGCAACGCCAATAAAAAAGATGGCGATCTCCATACTATGGAAGATACGATTTTTTTTAACTTTCACCCACCTATAAGGGTGAGATCCGGCAAACGAAAATCGCCCAATTTTTCCTAGTCTCCTTCACGGTTGGTTTACCCGCAACGCCAATAAAAAAGTCGGCTATCTCCATACTATGGCAGATTCGTTTTTTTAAAACTTTCACCCCCCTATAAGGGTGAGTTCCGGCAAACGAAAATCGCTCATTTTTGTTCCAAGGTTCCTTTACGGTTGGTTTACCCGAAACGCCAATAAAAATATGGCTATCTCCATACTATGGCATATTCGATTTTTTTTACAAACTTTCACCGCCTTATAAGGGTGAGTTCCGGCAAACGAAAATCGCCTATTTTTTTTCCTAGTCTCCTTCACGGTTGGTTATGCCGCAACGCCAATAAAAAAGATGGCGATCTCCATACTATGGAAGATACGATTTTTTTTGAACATTCACACCCCTATAAGGGTGAGTTCCGGCAAACGAAAATCGCTCATTTTCTTTTCCTAGGTTCCTTTACGTTTGGTTTACCCGTAACGCCAATAAAAATGATGGCTATCTCCATACTATGGCAGATTCAATTTTTTTTTAAACTTTCACCCCCTCATAAGGGTCAGTTCCGGGAAACGAAAATCGCCTATTCTCTTCCCTAGTCTCCTTTACGGTTGGTTTACCCGCATCGCCACTAAAAAAGATGGCTATCTCCATACTATGGAAAATACGATTTTTATAAACTTTCACCCCCCTATAGAGGTGAGTTCCGGCAAACGAGAATCGCTCATTTTTTTCCCAGTCTCCTTCACGGTTGGTTTACGCGCAACGCCAATGAAAAAGATGGCTATCTCCATACTATGGCAGATACGACCTTTTTCAACTTTCACCCCCCTATAAGAATGAGTTCCGGCAAACGAAAATCACTCATCATTTTTTCCTAGGTTCCTTTACGGATGGTTTACCCGTAACGCCAATAAAAAAGATGGCTATCTCCATACTATGGCACATTCGACTTTTTAAATAAACTTTCGCCCCCCTATAAGGGTGTGTTCCGGCAAACGAAAATCGCTCATTTCTTTTCCGAGGCTCCTGTACGGTTGGTTTACCCGTAACGCCAATACAAAAGATGGCTATCTGCATACTATGGATAATATGATTTTTTGTCAACTTTCACCCCCTTATAAGGGTGAGTTCCGGCAAACGAAAATCCTCTTTTTTTTGTCCTAGGTTACTTTACGGTTTTTTTACCCGTAACGCCAATAAAAAAGATGGCTATCTCCATACTATGGAAGATACGATTTTTTTAAACTTTCACCCCCCTATAAGGGTGAGTTCCGGCAAACGAAAATCGCTCATTTTTTTTCCTAGGCTCCTGTACGTTTGGTTTACCCGTAACGCCAATAAAAAAGATGGCTGTCTCCATACTATGGCAGATTCGATTTTTGTTATAAACATTCACCCCCTCATAAGGGTGAGCTCCGGCAAACGAAAATCGCCTTTTTTCCCCTTGTCTCCTTTACGGTTGGTTTACCCGCAACGCCAATAAAAAAGATGGCTATCTCCATACTATGGAAGATACGATTTTTTTTTAACTTTCACCCCCCTATAAGGGTGAGTTCCGGCAAATGAAAATCGCACATTTTTTTTCCTAGGCTCCTGTACGGTTGGTTCACTCGTAACGCCAATAAAAAAGATGGCTATCTCCATACTATGGAAGATACGTTTTTTTTCTTCAACTTTAACCCCCCTATAAGGGTGAGTTCCGGCAAACGAAAATCGCCTATTTTTTATTCCGTCTCCTTTACGGTTTGTTTACCCGCAACGCCAATAAAAAAGATGGCTATCTCCATACTATGGAAGATACGATTTTTTTTAACTTTCACCCCCCTATAAGAATGAGTTCCGGCAAACGAAAATCGCTCATTTTTTTTCCTAGGTTCCTTTACGGTTGGTTTATCCGTAACGCCAAAAAAAATATGGCTATCTCCATACTATGGCAGATACGATTTTTTTCAACTTTCACCCCCCTATAAGGGTGAGTTCCGGCAAACGAAAATCGCTCATTATTTTTTCCTAGGTTCCTTTACGGTTGGTTTACCCGTAACGCCAATAAAAAAGATGGCTATCTCTATACTATGGCAGATTCGATTTTTTAAATAAACTTTCACCCCCCTATAAGGGTGTGTTCCGGCAAACGAAAATCGCTCATTTTTTTTCCTAGGCTTCTGTACGGTTGGTTTACCCGTAACGACAATACAAAAGATGGCTATCTCCATACTATGGCAGATATGATTTTTTGTCAACTTTCACCCCCTTATAAGGGTGAGTTCCGGCAAACGAAAATCGCCCATTTTTTTTGTCCTAGGTTACCTTACGGTTGGTTTACCCGTAACGCCAATAAAAAAGATGGCTATCTCCATACTATGACAGATACGATTTTGTCAACTTTCACCCCCCTTTAAGGGTGAGTTCCGGCAAACGAAAATCGCCTATTTTTTTCCTAGTATCCTTTACGGTTGGTTTACCCGCAACGCCAATAAAAAAGATGGCTGTCTCCATACTATGGAATATACGATTTTTTTTAACTTTCACCCCCCTATAAGAGTGAGTTCCGGCAAACGAAAATCGCCTATTTTTTTCCTAGTCTCCTTTACGGTTGGTTTACCCGCAACGCCAATAAAAAAGATGGCTATCTCTTTACTATGGAAGATACGATTTTGTTTAACCTTCACCCCCCTGTAAGGCTGAGTTCCGGCAAACGAAAATCGCTCATTATTTTTTCCTAGGTTCCTTTACGTTTGGTTTACCCGTAACGCCAATAAAAAAGATGGCTATCTCCATACTATGGCAGATTCGATTTTTTTTATAAACTTTCACCCCCTCAAGGGTGAGTTCCGGCAAACGAAAATCGCTTATTTCTTTCCCCTAGTCTCCTTTACGGTTGGTTTACCCGCAACGCCAATAAAAAAGATGGCTATCTCCATACTATGGAAGATACGATTTTTTTTTTTAACTTTCACCCCGCTATAAGGGTGAGTTCCGGCAAACGAAAATCGCTCATTTTTTTTCCTAGGCTCCTGTACGGTTGGTTTACTCGTAACGCCAATAAAAAAGATGGGTATCTCCATACTATGGAAGGTACGTTTTTTTTCTTCAACTTTAACCCCCCTATAAGGGTGCGTTCCGGCAAACGAAAATCGCCTATTTTTTATTTCGTCTCCTTTACGATTGGTTTACCCGCAACGCCAATAAAAAAGATGGCTATCTCCATACTATGGAAGATACGATTTTTTTTAACTTTCACGCCCCTATACGAGTGAGTTTCGGCAAACGAAAATCGCTCATTTTTTTCCAAGGTTCCTTTACGGTTGGTTTATCCGTAACGCCAAAAAAAATATGGCTATCTCCGTACTATGGCAGATACGATTTTTTTCAACTTTCACCCCCCTATAAGGGTGAGTTGCCGCAAACGAAAATTGCCTATTTTTTTTCCTAGTCTCCTTTACGGTTGGTTTACCCGCAACGCCAATAAAAGAGATGGCTATCTCCATACTATGGAAGATACGATTCTTTTAAACTTTCACCCCCCTATAAGGGTGAGTTCCGGCAAACGAAAATCGCTCATTTTCTTATTCTAGGTTCCTTTACGGTTCGTATACCCGTAATGCCAATAAAAAAGATGGCTATCTCCATACTATGGCAGATTCGATGTTTTTAAATAAGCTTTCACCCCCTTATAAGGGTGAGTTCCGGCAAAAAAAAATCGCTCATTTTACCCGTCGGTTTTACCCAATCGGTTTACCCGTAACGCCAATAGAAAAGATGGCAATCTCCATACTATGGAAGATAGGATTTTTTTTTACCTTTCACCCCCTTATAAGGGTGAGTTTCGACAAACGAAAATGGCTAATTTTTTTGTCCTAGGTTCCTTTACGGTTGGTTTACCCGTACCGCCAATAAAAAAGATGGCTATCTCCATCCTATGGCAGATACTATTTTGTCAACTTTCACCCCCCTATAAGGGTGAGTTCCCGCAAACGAAAATCGCCTATTTTTTTTCCTAGTCTCCTTTACGGTTAGTGTACCCGCAACGCCAATAAAAAAGATGGCTATCTCCACACTATGGAAGATACGATTTTTTTTAACTTTCACCCCCCTATAAGGGTGAGTTCCGGCAATCGAAAATCGCTCATTTTTTTCCTAGGCTCCTGTATGGTTGGTTTACCCGTAACGCCAATAAAAAAGATGGCTATCTCCATACTATGGAAGATACGTTTTTTTTAACATTCACCCCCTTATGAGGGTGAGTTCCGGCAAACGAAAATCGCCTATTTTTTTTCCTAGTCTCCTTTACGGGTGGTTTACCCGCAACGTCAATAAAATAGATGGCTATCTCCATACTATGGAAGATACGATTTTGTTTAACTTTCACCCACCTATAAAGGTGAGTTTCGGCAAACGAAAATCGCCTATTTTTGTTCCTAGTCTCCTTTACGGTTGGTTTACCCGCAACGCCAATAAAAAAGATGGCTATCTCCATACTATGGAAGATACGATTTTTTTTAACTTTCACCCCCCTATAAGGGTGAGTTCCGGCAAACGAAAATCGCTCATTTTTTTCCTAGTCTCCTTTACGGTTGGTTTACCCGCAACGCCAATAAAAAAGATGGCTATCTCTTTACTATGGAAGATACGATTTTGTTTAACTTTCACTCCCCTGTAAGGGTGAGTTCCGGCAAACGAAAATCGCTCATTATTTTTTCCTAGGTTCCTTTACGGTTGGTTTCCCCGTAACGCCAATAAAAAAGATGGCTATCTCCATATTATGGCAGATTCGATTTTTTTTATAAACTTTCACCCCTTCATATAGGTCAGTTCCGGCAAACGAAAATCGCGTATTTTTTTCCCCTAGTCTCCTATACGGTTGGTTTACCTGCAACGCCAATAAAAAAGATTGCTACCTCCATACTATGGAAGATACGATTTTTTTTTTAACTTTCACCCCCCTATAAGGGTGAGTTCCGGCAAATGAAAATCGATCATTTTTTTTCCTAGGCTCCTGTACGGTTGGTTTACTCGTAACGCCAATAAAAACGATGGCTATCTCCATACTATGGAAGATACGTTTCTTTTCTTCAACTTTAACCCCCCTATAAGGGTGAGATCCGTCAAACGAAAATCGCCTATTTGTTATTCCGTCTCCTTTACGGTTGCTTTGCCCGCAACGCCAATAAAAAAGATGGCTATCTCCATACTATGGAAGATACGATTTTTTAACTTTCACCCCCCTATAAGAGTGAGTTCCGGCAAACGAAAATCGCTGATTTTTTTTCCTAGGTTCCTTTACGGTTGGTTTATCCGTAACGCCAAAAAAAAGATGGCTAACTCCATACTATGGCAGATACGATTTTTTTCAACTCTCACCCCCCTATAAGGGTGAGTTCCGACAAACAAAAATCGCTCATTTTTTTTTCCTCGGTTCCTTTACAGTTGGTTTACCCGTAACGCCATTAAAAAAGATGGCTATCTCCATACTATGGCAGATTCGATTTTTTAAATAAACTTTCACCCCCCTATAAGGTTGTGTTCCGGCAAACGAAAATCGCTTATTTTTTTTCCTGGGCTCCTGTACGGTTGGTTTACCCGTAACGCCAATAAAAAAGATGGCTATCTCCATACTATGGCAGATTCGATTTTTTGAATAAACTTTCACCCCCCTAGACGGGTGAGTTTCGGCAGACGAAAATCGCCTATATTTTTTCCTAGTCTCCTTTACGGTTGGGTTACCCGCAACGCCAATAAAAAAGATGGCTATCTCCATACTATGGAAGATACGATCTTTTTTAACTTTCACCCCCCTATGAGGGTGAGTTCCGGCAACCGAAAATCGCTCATTTTCTGTTTCTAGGTTCCTTTACAGTTCGTTTACCCGTAATGCCAATAAAAAAGATAGCTATCTCCATACTATGGCAGATTCGATGTTTTTAAATAAACTTTCACCCCCTTATAAGGGTGCGATCCGGCGAACGAAAATCGCTCATTTTTTTCCCTAGGCTCCTGTACGGTTGGTTTACCCGTAACGCCGATAAAAAAGATGGCAATCTCCATACTATGGAAGATAGGATTTTTTTTTACCTTTCACCCCCCTATGAGGGTGAGTTTCGGCAAACGAAAATGGCTCATTTTTTTGTCCTAGGTTCCTTTACGGTTGGTTTACCCGTAACGCCAATAAAAGAGATGGCTATCTCCATACTATGGCAGATACTATTTTGTCAACTTTCACCCCCCTGTAAGGGTGAGTTCCCGCAAACGAAAATCGCCTATTTTTTTCCTAGTCTCCTTTACGGTTGGTTTACCCGCAACGCCAATAAGAAAGATGGCTATCTCCAGACTATGGAACATACGATTTTTTTTAACTTTCACCCCCCTTTAAGGGTGAGTTCCGGCAAACGAAAATCGCTCATTTTTTTCCTAGGCTCCTGTACGGTTGGTTTACCCGTAACGCCAATAAAAAAGATGGCTATCTCCATACTATGAAAGATACGTTTTTTTTAAAACTTTCACCCCCCTATGAGGGTGAGTTCCGGCAAACGAAAATAGCCTATTTTTTTTCCTAGTCTCCTTCACGGTTGGTTTACCCGCAACGCCAATAAAATGATGGCTATCTCCATACTATGGAAGATACGATTTTGTTTAACTTTCGACCCCCTATAAGGGTGAGTTTCGGCAAACGAACATCGCCTATTTTTTTTCCTAGTCTCCTTTACGGTTGGTTTACCCGCAACGCCAATAAAAAAGATGGCTATCTTCATACTATGGAAGATACGATTTTTATTAACTTTCACCCCCCTATAAGGGTGAGTTCCGGCAAACGAAAATCGCCTATTTTTTTTCCTAGTCTCCTTTACGGTTGGTTTACCCGCAACGCCAATAAGAAAGATGGCTATCTCCAGACTATGGAACATACGATTTTTTTTAACTTTCACCCCCCTATAAGGGTGAGTTCCGGCAAACGAAAATCGCTCATTTTTTTCCTAGGCTCCTGTACGGTTGGTTTACCCGTAACGCCAATAAAAAAGATGGCTATCTCCATACTATGAAAGATACGTTTTTTTTTAAACTTTCACCCCCCTATGAGGGTGAGTTCCGGCAAACGAAAATAGCCTATTTTTTTTCCTAGTCTCCTTCACGGTTGGTTTACCCGCAACGCCAATAAAATGATGGCTATCTCCATACTATGGAAGATACGATTTTGTTTAACTTTCGACCCCCTATAAGGGTGAGTTTCGGCAAACGAACATCGCCTATTTTTTTTCCTAGTCTCCTTTACGGTTGGTTTACCCGCAACGCCAATAAAAAAGATGGCTATCTCCATACTATGGAAGATACGATTTTTATTAACTTTCACCCCCCTATAAGGGTGAGGTCCGGCAAACGAAAATCGCCTATTTTTTCCTAGTCTCCTATACGGTTGGTTTACCCGCAACGCCAATAAGAAAGATGGCTATCTCTTCACTATGGAAGATACGATTTTGTTTAACTTCCACCCCCCTGGAAGGGTGAGTTCCGGCAAACGAAAATTGCCTTTTTTTTACCTAGTCTCCTTTACGGTTGGTTTACCCGCAACGCAAAAAAAAAAGATGGCAATCTCCATACTATGGAACATACGATTTTTTTTAACTTTCACCCCCCTATAAGGGTGAGTTCCGTCAAACGAAAATCGCTCATTTTTTTCCTAGGCTTCTGTACGGTTGGTTTACCCGTAACGCCAATAAAAAAGATGGCTATCTCCATACTATGGAAGATACGTTTTTTTTTAAACTTTCACCCCCCTATAATGGTGAGTTCCGGCAAATGAAAATCGCTTATTTTTTTCCTAGGTTCTTTTACGGTTGGTTTATCCGTAACGCCAAAAAAAATAAGGCTATCTCCATACTATGGCAGATACGATTTTTTTCAACTGTCACCCCCCTGTAAGGGTGAGTTCCGTCAAAGGAAAATCGCTCATTATTTTTTCCTAGGTTCCTTTACGTTTGGTTTACCCGTAACGCCAATAAAAAAGATGGCTATCTCCATACTATGGCAGATTCGATTTTTTTTATAAACTTTCACCCCTTCATATAGGTGAGTTCCGGCAAACGAAAATCGCGTATTTTTTTCCCCTAGTCTCCTATACGGTTGGTTTACCTGCAACGCCAATAAAAAAGATTGCTACCTCCATACTATGGAAGATACGATTTTTTTTTTAACTTTCACCCCCCTATCAGGGTGAGTTCCGGCAAATGAAAATCGATCATTTTTTTTCCTAGGCTCCTGTACGGTTGGTTTACTCGTAACGCCAATAAAAACGATGGCTATCTCCATACTATGGAAGATACGTTTTTTTTCTTCAACTTTAACCCCCCTATAAGGGTGAGATCCGGCAAACGAAAATCGCCTATTTTTTATTCCGTCTCCTTTACGGTTGGTTTGCCCGCAACGCCAATAAAAAAGATGGCTATCTCCATACTATGGAAGATACGATTTTTTAACTTTCACCCCCCTATAAGAGTGAGTTCCGGCAAACGAAAATCGCTGATTTTTTTTCCTAGGCTCCTGTACGGTTGGTTTACCCGTAACGCCAATAAAAAAGATGGCTATCTCCATACTATGAAAGATACGTTTTTTTTTAAACTTTCACCCCCCTATGAGGGTGAGTTCCGGCAAACGAAAATAGCCTATTTTTTTTCCTAGTCTCCTTCACGGTTGGTTTACCCGCAACGCCAATAAAATGATGGCTATCTCCATACTATGGAAGATACGATTTTGTTTAACTTTCGACCCCCTATAAGGGTGAGTTTCGGCAAACGAACATCGCCTATTTTTTTTCCTAGTCTCCTTTACGGTTGGTTTACCCGCAACGCCAATAAAAAAGATGGCTATCTCCATACTATGGAAGATACGATTTTTATTAACTTTCACCCCCCTATAAGGGTGAGTTCCGGCAAACGAAAATCGCCTATTTTTTTCCTAGTCTCCTATACGGTTGGTTTACTCGCAACGCCAATAAGAAAGATGGCTATCTCTTTACTATGGAAGATACGATTTTGTTTAACTTCCACCCCCCTGGAAGGGTGAGTTCCGGCAAACGAAAATCGCCTTTTTTTTACCTAGTGTCCTTTACGGTTGGTTTACCCGCAACGCAAAAAAAAAAGATGGCTATCTCCATACTATGGAAGATACGATTTGTTTTAACTTTCACCCCCCTATAAGGGTGAGTTCCGGCAAACGAAAATCGCTCATTTTTTTCCTAGGCTTCTGTACGGTTGGTTTACCCGTAACGCCAATAAAAAGATGGCTATCTCCATACTATGGAAGATACGTTTTTTTTTTAACTTTCACCCCCCTATGAGGGTGAGTTCCGGCAAACGAAAGTCGCCTATTTTTTTTCCTAGTCTCCTATACGGTTGGTGTACCCGCAACGCCAATAAAAAAGATGGCTATCTCTATACTATGGAAGATACGATTTTGTTTAACTTTCACCCCCCTATAAGGGTGAGTTTCGTCAAACGAAAATCGCTCATTATTTTTTCCTAGGTTCCTTTACGGTTGGTTTACCCGCAACGCCAATAAAAATGATAGCTATCTCCATACTATGGCAGATTCGATTTTTTTTCTAAACTTTCACCCCCTTATAAGGGTGAGTTCCGGGAAACGAAAATCGCCTTTTTTTTTTCCTAGTCTCCTTCACGGTTGGTTATCCCGCAACGCCAATAAAAAAGATGGCGATCTCCATACTATGGAAGATACGATATTTTTTAACTTTCACCCACCTATAAGGGTGAGTCCCGGCAAACGAAAATCGCTCATTTTTTCCTAGTCTCCTATTCGGTTGGTTTACCCGCAACGCCAATAAAAAAGTGGCAATCTCCATACTATGGAAGATTCGATTTTTTTAAAACTTTCACCCCCCTATAAGGGTGAGTTCCGGCAAACTTAAATCGCTCATTTTTGTTCCTGGGTTCCTTGACGGTTGGTTTACCCGAAACGCAAATAAAAATATGGCTATCTCCATGCTATGGCAGATTCGATTTTTTTTACAAACTTTCACCCCCTTATAAGGGTGAGTTCCGGCAAACGGAAATCGCCTATTTTTTTTCCTAATCTCCTTCACGGTTGGTTATGCCGCAACGCCAATAAAAAAGATGGCGATCTCCATACTATGGAAGACACGATTTTTTTTAACATTCACCCCCCTATAAGGGTGAGTTCCGGCGAACGAAAATCGCTCATTTTCTTTTCCTAGCTTCCTTTACGTTTGGTTTACCCGTAACGCCAATAAAAATGATGGCTATCTCCATACTATGGCAGATTCAATTTTTTTATAAACTTTCACCCCCTCATAAGGGTGAGTTCCGGCAAACGAAAATCGCCTATTTTCTTCCCTAGTCTCCTTTACGGTTGGTTTACCCGCAACGCCAATAAAAAAGATGGCTATCTCCATACTATGGAAGATACGATTTTTATAAACTTTCATCCCCCTATAGAGGTGAGTTCCGGCAAACGAGAATCGCTCATTTTTTTTCCCAGTCTCCTTCACGGTTGGTTTACGCGCAACGCCCATGAACAAGATGGCTATCTCCATACTATGGCAGATACGACTTTTTTCAACTTTCACCCCCCTATAAGGGTGAGTTCCGGCAAACGAAAATCGCTCATTAGTTTTTCCTAGGTTCCTTTACGGATGGTTTACCCGTAACGCCAATAAAAAAGATGGCTATCTCCATACTATGGAAGATACGTTTTTTTTTTAACTTTCACCCCCCTATGAGGGTGAGTTCCGGCAAACGAAAATCGCCTATTTTTTTTCCTAGTCTCCTTTACGGTTGGTTTACCCGCAACGCCAATAAAATGATGGCTATCTCCATGCTATGGAAGATACGATTTTGTTTAACTTTCGACCCCCTATAAGGGCGAGTTTCGGCAAACGAGAATCGCCTATTTTTTTTTCCTAGTCTCCTTTACGGTTGGTTTACCCGCAACGCCAATAAAAAACATGGCTATCTCCATACTATGGAAGATACGATTGTTATTAACTTTCACCCCCCTATAAGGGTGAGTTTCGGCAAACGAAAATCGCCAATTTTTTTCCTAGTCTCCTTTACGGTTGGTTTACCCGCAACGCCAATAAAAAAGATGGCTATCTCCATACTATGGAAGATACGATTTTGTTTAACTTTCACCCACCTATAAGGGTGAGTTTCGGCAAACGAAAATCGCCTATTTTTTTTCCTATTCTCCTTTACGGTTGGTTTACCCGCAACGCCAATAAAAAAGATGGCTATCTCCATACTATGGAAGATACAATTTTGTTTAACTTTCACCCCCCTATAAGGGTGAGTTCCGGCAAACGAAAATCGCTCATTTTTTTTCCTAGGCTCCTGTACGGTTGGTTTACCCGTAACGCCAAAAAAAAAGATGGCTATCTCCATACTATGGAGAATACGTTTTTTTTTCAATTTTCAGCCCCCTATGAGGGTGAGTTCCGGCAAACAAAAATCACCTATTTTTTTTCTAGTCTCCTTTACGGTTGGTTTACCCGCAACGCCAATAAAAAAGATGGCTATCTCCATACTATGGAAGATACGATTTTGTTTAACTTTCACCCCCCTATAAGGGTGAGTTTCGGCAAACGAAAATCGTCTTTTTTTCCTAGTCTCCTTTACGGTTGGTTTACCCGCAACGCCAATGAAAAAAATGGCTATCTCCATACTATGGAAGATACGATTTTTTTTTAACATTCACCCCCCTATAAGGGTGAGTTCCGGCGAACGAAAATCGCCTATTTTTTTTCCTAGTCTCCTTTACGGTTGGTTTACCCGCAACGTCAATAAAAAAGATGGCTATCTCCATACTATGGAGGAGACGATTTTTTTGAACTTTCACCCCCTTATGAGGGTGAGTTGGGGCAAACGAAAATCGCCTATTTTTTTTTCCTAGGCTCCTGTACGCTTGGTTTACTCGTAACGCCAATAAAAAAGATGGCTATCTCCATACTATGGAGAATACGTTTTTTTTTCAACTTTCAGCCCCCTATGAGGGTGAGTTCCGGCAAACAAAAATCACCTATTTTTTTTCTAGTCTCCTTTACGGTTGGTTTACCCGCAACGCCAATAAAAAAGATGGCTATCTCCATACTATGGAAGATACGATTTTGTTTAACTTTCACCCCCCTATAAGGGTGAGTTTCGGCAAACGAAAATCGTCTTTTTTTTTCCTAGTCTCCTTTACGGTTGGTTTCCCCGCAACGCCAATGAAAAAAATCGCTATCTCCATACTATGGAAGATACGATTTTTTTTTAACAATCACCCCCCTATAAGGGTGAGTTCCGGCGAACGAAAATCGCCTATTTTTTTTCCTAGTCTCCTTTACGGTTGGTTTACCCGCAACGTCAATAAAAAAGATGGCTATCTCCATACTATGGAGGAGACGATTTTTTTGAACTTTCACCCCCTTATGAGGGTGAGTTGCGGCAAACGAAAATCGCCTATTTTTTTTCCTAGGCTCCTGTACGCTTGGTTTACTCGTAACGCCAATAAAAAAGATGGCTATCTCCATACTATGGAAGATACGTTTTTTTTCTTCAACTTTAACCCCCTTATAAGGGTGAGTTCCGGCAAACGAAAATCGCCTATTTTTTATTCCGTCTCCTTTACGGTTTGTTTACCCGCAACGCCAATAAAAAAGATGGCTATCTCCATAGTATGGAAGATACGATTTTTTTTAACTTTCACCCCCCTATAAGAGTGAGTTCCGGCAAACGAAAATCGCTCATTTTTTCCCTAGTCTCCTTTACGGTTGGTTTACCCGCAACGCCAATAAAATGATGGCTATCTCCATACTAGGGAAGATGCGATTTTGTTTAACTTTCGACCCCCTATAAGGGTGAGTTCCGGCAAACGAAAATCGCCTTTTTTTTCCTAGTCTCCTTTACGGTTGGTTTACCCGCAACGCCAATAAAAAAGATGGCTATCTCCATACTATGGAAGATACGATTTTTATTAACTTTCACCTCCCTATAAGGGTGAGTTCCGGCAAACGAAAATCGCCTATTTTTTTCCTAGTCTCCTTTACGGTTGGTTTACCCGCAACGCCAATAAAAAATATGGCTATCTCTTTACTATGGAAGATACGATTTTGTTTAACTTCCACCCCCCCCGGAAGGGTGAGTTCCGGCAAACGAAAATCGCCTTTTTTTTACCTAGTCTCCTTTGCGGTTGGTTTACCCGCAACGCCAATAAAAACGATGGCTATCTCCATACTATGGAAGATACGATTTTTTTTTACCTTTCACCCCCCTATAAGAGTGAGTTCCGGCAAACGAAAATCGCTCATTTTTTCCCTAGTCTCCTTTACGGTTGGTTTACCCGCAACGCCAATAAAAAAGATGGCTATCTCCATACTATGGAAGATACGATTTTTATTAACTTTCACCTCCCTATAAGGGTGAGTTCCGGCAAACGAAAATCGCCTATTTTTTTCCTAGTCTCCTTTACGGTTGGTTTACCCGCAACGCCAATAAAAAATATGGCTATCTCTTTACTATGGAAGATACGATTTTGTTTAACTTCCACCCCCCCCCGGAAGGGTGAGTTCCGGCAAACGAAAATCGCCTTTTTTTTACCTAGTCTCCTTTGCGGTTGGTTTACCCGCAACGCCAATAAAAACGATGGCTATCTCCATACTATGGAAGATACGATTTTTTTTTACCTTTCACCCCCCTATAAGGGTGAGTTCCGGCAAACGAAAATCGCTCATTTTTTTCCTAGGCTTCTGTACGGTTGGTTTACCCGTAACGCCAATAAAAAAGATGGCTATCTCCATACTATGGAAGATACGTTTTTTTTTAAACTTTCACCCCCCTATGAGGGTGAGTTCCTGCAAACGAAAATCGCCTATTTTCTTTCCTAGTCTCCTTTACGGTTGGTTTACCCGCAACGCCAAAAAAAAGATGGCTATCTCCATACTATGGAAGATACGTTTTTTTTTAAACTTTCACCCCCCTATGAGGGTGAGTTCCTGCAAACGAAAATCGCCTATTTTCTTTCCTAGTCTCCTTTACGGTTGGTTTACCCGCAACGCCAAAAAAAAGATGGCTATCTCCATACTATGGACGATACGATTATTTTTAACTTTCACCCCCCTATAAGAGTGAGTTTCGGCAAACGAAAATCGCCTATTTTTGATCCTAGTCTCCTTTACGGTTGGTTTACCCGCAACGCCAATAAAAAATATGGCTATCGCCATACTATGGCAGATACGATTTTTTTCAACTGTCACCCCCCTGTAAGGGTGAGTTCCGGCAAACGAAAATCGCTCATTATTTTTTCCTAGGTTCCTTTACGGTTGGTTTACCCGTAACGCCAATAAAAAAGATGGCTATCTCCATACTATGGCAGATTCGATTTTTTAAATAAACTTTCACCCCCCTATAAGGGTGTGTTCCGGCAAACGAAAATCGCTCATTTTTTTTTCCTAGGCTCCTGTACGGTTGGTTTACCCGTAACGCCAATACAAGAGATGGCTATCTCCATACTATGGAAGATATGATTTTTTGTCAACTGTCACCCCCTTATAAAGGTGAGTTCCGGCAAACGAAAATCGCTAATTTTTTTTGTCCTAGGTTACTTTAGGGTTGGTTTACCCGTAACGCCAATAAAAAAGATGGCTATCTCCATACTATGGCAGATACGATTTTGTCAACTTTCACCCCCCTATAAGGGTGAGTTCCGGCAAACGAAAATCGCCTACTTTTTTTCCTAGTCTCTTGTACGGTTTGTTTACCCGTAACGCCAATAATAAAGTTGGCTATCTCCATACTATGGAAGATACGTTTTTTTTTAACTTTCACCCCCCTATAAGGGTGAATTTCGGCAATCGAAAATCGCCTATTTTTTCCCTAGAATCCTATACGGTTGGTTTACCCGCAACGCCAATAAAAAAGATGGCTATCTCCATACTATGGAAGATATGATTTTTTTTTAACTTTCACCCCCTTATAAGGGTGAGTTCCGGCAAACGAAAATCGCTCATTTTGTTGTCGTAGGTTACTTTACGGTTGGTTTACCCGTAACGCCAATAAAAAAGATGGCTATCTCCCTCCTATGGCAGATACGATTTTGTCAACTTTCACCCCCCTATAAGGGTGAGTTCCGGCAAACGAAAATCGCCTACTTTTTTCCTAGTCTCGTTTAAGGTTGGATTACCCGCAACGCCAATAAAAAAAGATGGCTATCTCCATACTATGGAAGATACGATTTTTGTTAACTTTCTCCCCCCTATAAGGGTGAGTTCCGGCAAACGAAAATCGCTCATTTTTTTCTTAGGCTCCTGTACGGTTGGTTTACCCGTAACGCCAATAATAAAGATGGCTATCTCCATACTATGGAAGATACGTTTTTTTTTCAACATTCACCCCCTTATAAGGGTGAGTTCCGGCAAACGAAAACCGCCTATTTTTTTCCTAGTCTCCTTTACGGTTGGTTTACCCGCAACGCCAATAAAAAAGATGGCTATCTCCATACTATGGAAGCTACGATTTTTTTTAACTTTCACCCCCCTATAAGGGTGAGTTCCGGCAAACGGAAATCGCTCATTTTTTTCCTAGGCTTCTGTACGGTTGGTTTACCCGTAACGCCAATAAAAAAGATGGCTATCTCCATACTATGGAAGATACGTTTTTTTTTTACTTTCACCCCCCTATGAGGGTGAGTTCCGGCAAACGAAAATCGCCTATTTTTTTCACAGTCTCCTTTACGGTTGGTTTACCCGCAACGCCAATAAAAAAGATGGCTATCTCCATACTATGGAAGATACGATTTTGTTTAACTTTCACCCACCTATAAGGGTGAGTTTCGGCAAACGAAAATCGCCTATTTTTTTTCCTATTCTCCTTTACGGTTGGTTTACCCGCAACGCCAATAAAAAAGATGGCTATCTCCATACTATGGAAGATACAATTTTGTTTAACTTTCACCCCCCTATAAGGGTGAGTTCCGGCAAACGAAAATCGCTCATTTTTTTTCCTAGGCTCCTGTACGGTTGGTTTACCCGTAACGCCAAAAAAAAAGATGGCTATCTCCATACTATGGAGAATACGTTTTTTTTTCAACTTTCAGCCCCCTATGAGGGTGAGTTCCGGCAAACAAAAATCACCTATTTTTTTTCTAGTCTCCTTTACGGTTGGTTTACCCGCAACGCCAATAAAAAAGATGGCTATCTCCATACTATGGAAGATACGATTTTGTTTAACTTTCACCCCCCTATAAGGGTGAGTTTCGGCAAACGAAAATCGTCTTTTTTTCCTAGTCTCCTTTACGGTTGGTTTACCCGCAACGCCAATGAAAAAAATGGCTATCTCCATACTATGGAAGATACGATTTTTTTTTAACATTCACCCCCCTATAAGGGTGAGTTCCGGCGAACGAAAATCGCCTATTTTTTTTCCTAGTCTCCTTTACGGTTGGTTTACCCGCAACGTCAATAAAAAAGATGGCTATCTCCATACTATGGAGGGGACGATTTTTTTGAACTTTCACCCCCTTATGAGGGTGAGTTGCGGCAAACGAAAATCGCCTATTTTTTTTTCCTAGGCTCCTGTACGCTTGGTTTACTCGTAACGCCAATAAAAAAGATGGCTATCTCCATACTATGGAGAATACGTTTTTTTTTCAACTTTCAGCCCCCTATGAGGGTGAGTTCCGGCAAACAAAAATCACCTATTTTTTTTCTAGTCTACTTTACGGTTGGTTTACCCGCAACGCCAATAAAAAAGATGGCTATCTCCATACTATGGAAGATACGATTTTGTTTAACTTTCACCCCCCTATAAGGGTGAGTTTCGGCAAACGAAAATCGTCTTTTTTTTTCCTAGTCTCCTTTACGGTTGGTTTACCCGCAACGCCAATGAAAAAAATGGCTATCTCCATACTATGGAAGATACGATTTTTTTTTAACAATCACCCCCCTATAAGGGTGAGTTCCGGCGAACGAAAATCGCCTATTTTTTTTCCTAGTCTCCTTTACGGTTGGTTTACCCGCAACGTCAATAAAAAAGATGGCTATCTCCATACTATGGAGGAGACGATTTTTTTGAACTTTCACCCCCTTATGAGGGTGAGTTGCGGCAAACGAAAATCGCATATTTTTTTTTCCTAGGCTCCTGTACGCTTGGTTTACTCGTAACGCCAATAAAAAAGATGGCTATCTCCATACTATGGAAGATACGTTTTTTTTCTTCAACTTTAACCCCCTTATAAGGGTGAGTTCCGGCAAACGAAAATCGCCTATTTTTTATTCCGTCTCCTTTACGGTTTGTTTACCCGCAACGCCAATAAAAAAGATGGCTATCTCCATAGTATGGAAGATACGATTTTTTTTAACTTTCACCCCCCTATAAGAGTGAGTTCCGGCAAACGAAAATCGCTCATTTTTTCCCTAGTCTCCTTTACGGTTGGTTTACCCGCAACGCCAATAAAATGATGGCTATCTCCATACTAGGGAAGATGCGATTTTGTTTAACTTTCGACCCCCTATAAGGGTGAGTTCCGGCAAACGAAAATCGCCTTTTTTTTCCTAGTCTCCTTTACGGTTGGTTTACCCGCAACGCCAATAAAAAAGATGGCTATCTCCATACTATGGAAGATACGATTTTTATTAACTTTCACCTCCCTATAAGGGTGAGTTCCGGCAAACGAAAATCGCCTATTTTTTTCCTAGTCTCCTTTACGGTTGGTTTACCCGCAACGCCAATAAAAAATATGGCTATCTCTTTACTATGGAAGATACGATTTTGTTTAACTTCCACCCCCCCCGGAAGGGTGAGTTCCGGCAAACGAAAATCGCCTTTTTTTTACCTAGTCTCCTTTGCGGTTGGTTTACCCGCAACGCCAATAAAAACGATGGCTATCTCCATACTATGGAAGATACGATTTTTTTTTACCTTTCACCCCCCTATAAGAGTGAGTTCCGGCAAACGAAAATCGCTCATTTTTTCCCTAGTCTCCTTTACGGTTGGTTTACCCGCAACGCCAATAAAATGATGGCTATCTCCATACTAGGGAAGATGCGATTTTGTTTAACTTTCGACCCCCTATAAGGGTGAGTTCCGGCAAACGAAAATCGCCTTTTTTTTTCCTAGTCTCCTTTACGGTTGGTTTACCCGCAACGCCAATAAAAAAGATGGCTATCTCCATACTATGGAAGATACGATTTTTATTAACTTTCACCTCCCTATAAGGGTGAGTTCCGGCAAACGAAAATCGCCTATTTTTTTCCTAGTCTCCTTTACGGTTGGTTTACCCGCAACGCCAATAAAAAATATGGCTATCTCTTTACTATGGAAGATACGATTTTGTTTAACTTCCACCCCCCCCCCGGAAGGGTGAGTTCCGGCAAACGAAAATCGCCTTTTTTTTACCTAGTCTCCTTTGCGGTTGGTTTACCCGCAACGCCAATAAAAACGATGGCTATCTCCATACTATGGAAGATACGATTTTTTTTTACCTTTCACCCCCCTATAAGGGTGAGTTCCGGCAAACGAAAATCGCTCATTTTTTTCCTAGGCTTCTGTACGGTTGGTTTACCCGTAACGCCAATAAAAAAGATGGCTATCTCCATACTATGGAAGATACGTTTTTTTTTAAACTTTCACCCCCCTATGAGGGTGAGTTCCTGCAAACGAAAATCGCCTATTTTCTTTCCTAGTCTCCTTTACGGTTGGTTTACCCGCAACGCCAAAAAAAAGATGGCTATCTCCATACTATGGAAGATACGTTTTTTTTTAAACTTTCACCCCCCTATGAGGGTGAGTTCCTGCAAACGAAAATCGCCTATTTTCTTTCCTAGTCTCCTTTACGGTTGGTTTACCCGCAACGCCAAAAAAAAGATGGCTATCTCCATACTATGGACGATACGATTATTTTTAACTTTCACCCCCCTATAAGAGTGAGTTTCGGCAAACGAAAATCGCCTATTTTTGATCCTAGTCTCCTTTACGGTTGGTTTACCCGCAACGCCAATAAAAAATATGGCTATCGCCATACTATGGCAGATACGATTTTTTTCAACTGTCACCCCCCTGTAAGGGTGAGTTCCGGCAAACGAAAATCGCTCATTATTTTTTCCTAGGTTCCTTTACGGTTGGTTTACCCGTAACGCCAATAAAAAAGATGGCTATCTCCATACTATGGCAGATTCGATTTTTTAAATAAACTTTCACCCCCCTATAAGGGTGTGTTCCGGCAAACGAAAATCGCTCATTTTTTTTCCTAGGCTCCTGTACGGTTGGTTTACCCGTAACGCCAATACAAGAGATGGCTATCTCCATACTATGGAAGATATGATTTTTTGTCAACTGTCACCCCCTTATAAAGGTGAGTTCCGGCAAACGAAAATCGCTAATTTTTTTTGTCCTAGGTTACTTTAGGGTTGGTTTACTCGTAACGCCAATAAAAAAGATGGCTATCTCCATACTATGGCAGATACGATTTTGTCAACTTTCACCCCCCTATAAGGGTGAGTTCCGGCAAACGAAAATCGCCTACTTTTTTTCCTAGTCTCTTGTACGGTTTGTTTACCCGTAACGCCAATAATAAAGTTGGCTATCTCCATACTATGGAAGATACGTTTTTTTTTAACTTTCACTCCCCTATAAGGGTGAATTTCGGCAATCGAAAATCGCCTATTTTTTCCCTAGAATCCTATACGGTTGGTTTACCCGCAACGCCAATAAAAAAGATGGCTATCTCCATACTATGGAAGATATGATTTTTTTTTAACTTTCACCCCCTTATAAGGGTGAGTTCCGGCAAACGAAAATCGCTCATTTTGTTGTCTTAGGTTACTTTACGGTTGGTTTACCCGTAACGCCAATAAAAAAGATGGCTATCTCCCTCCTATGGCAGATACGATTTTGTCAACTTTCACCCCCCTATAAGGGTGAGTTCCGGCAAACGAAAATCGCCTACTTTTTTCCTAGTCTCGTTTAAGGTTGGATTACCCGCAACGCCAATAAAAAAGATGGCTATCTCCATACTATGGAAGATACGATTTTTGTTAACTTTCTCCCCCCTATAAGGGTGAGTTCCGGCAAACGAAAATCGCTCATTTTTTTCTTAGGCTCCTGTACGGTTGGTTTACCCGTAACGCCAATAATAAAGATGGCTATCTCCATACTATGGAAGATACGTTTTTTTTTCAACATTCACCCCCTTATAAGGGTGAGTTCCGGCAAACGAAAATCGCCTATTTTTTTCCTAGTCTCCTTTACGGTTGGTTTACCCGCAACGCCAATAAAAAAGATGGCTATCTCCATACTATGGAAGATACGATTTTTTTAAACTTTCACCCCCCTATAAGGGTGAGTTCCGGCAAACGGAAATCGCTCATTTTTTTCCTAGGCTTCTGTACGGTTGGTTTACCCGTAACGCCAATAAAAAAGATGGCTATCTCCATACTATGGAAGATACGTTTTTTTTTTACTTTCACCCCCCTATGAGGGTGAGTTCCGGCAAACGAAAATCGCCTATTTTTTTCCTAGTCTCGTTTACGGTTGGTTTACCCGCAACGCCAATAAAAAAGATGGCTATCTCCATACTATGGAAGATACGATTTTGTTTAACTTTCACCCACCTATAAGGGTGAGTTTCGGCAAACGAAAATCGCCTATTTTTTTTCCTATTCTCCTTTACGGTTGGTTTACCCGCAACGCCAATAAAAAAGATGGCTATCTCCATACTATGGAAGATACAATTTTGTTTAACTTTCACCCCCCTATAAGGGTGAGTTCCGGCAAACGAAAATCGCTCATTTTTTTTCCTAGGCTCCTGTACGGTTGGTTTACCCGTAACGCCAAAAAAAAAGATGGCTATCTCCATACTATGGAGAATACGTTTTTTTTTCAACTTTCAGCCCCCTATGAGGGTGAGTTCCGGCAAACAAAAATCACCTATTTTTTTTCGAGTCTCCTTTACGGTTGGTTTACCCGCAACGCCAATAAAAAAGATGGCTATCTCCATACTATGGAAGATACGATTTTGTTTAACTTTCACCCCCCTATAAGGGTGAGTTTCGGCAAACGAAAATCGTCTTTTTTTCCTAGTCTCCTTTACGGTTGGTTTACCCGCAACGCCAATGAAAAAAATGGCTATCTCCATACTATGGAAGATACGATTTTTTTTTAACATTCACCCCACTATAAGGGTGAGTTCCGGCGAACGAAAATCGCCTATTTTTTTTCCTAGTCTCCTTTACGGTTGGTTTACCCGCAACGTCAATAAAAAAGATGGCTATCTCCATACTATGGAGGAGACGATTTTTTTGAACTTTCACCCCCTTATGAGGGTGAGTTGCGGCAAACGAAAATCGCCTATTTTTTTTTCCTAGGCTCCTGTACGCTTGGTTTACTCGTAACGCCAATAAAAAAGATGGCTATCTCCATACTATGGAGAATACGTTTTTTTTTCAACTTTCAGCCCCCTATGAGGGTGAGTTCCGGCAAACAAAAATCACCTATTTTTTTTCTAGTCTCCTTTACGGTTGGTTTACCCGCAACGCCAATAAAAAAGATGGCTATCTCCATACTATGGAAGATACGATTTTGTTTAACTTTCACCCCCCTATAAGGGTGAGTTTCGGCAAACGAAAATCGTCCTTTTTTTTCCTAGTCTCCTTTACGGTTGGTTTACCCGCAACGCCAATGAAAAAAATGGCTATCTCCATACTATGGAAGATACGATTTTTTTTTAACAATCACCCCCCTATAAGGGTGAGTTCCGGCGAACGAAAATCGCCTATTTTTTTTCCTAGTCTCCTTTACGGTTGGTTTACCCGCAACGTCAATAAAAAAGATGGCTATCTCCATACTATGGAGGAGACGATTTTTTTGAACTTTCACCCCCTTATGAGGGTGAGTTGCGGCAAACGAAAATCGCCTATTTTTTTTTCCTAGGCTCCTGTACACTTGGTTTACTCGTAACGCCAATAAAAAAGATGGCTATCTCCATACTATGGAAGATACGTTTTTTTTCTTCAACTTTAACCCCCTTATAAGGGTGAGTTCCGGCAAACGAAAATCGCCTATTTTTTATTCGGTCTCCTTTACGGTTTGTTTACCCGCAACGCCAATAAAAAAGATGGCTATCTCCATAGTATGGAAGATACGATTTTTTTTAACTTTCACCCCCCTATAAGAGTGAGTTCCGGCAAACGAAAATCGCTCATTTTTTCCCTAGTCTCCTTTACGGTTGGTTTACCCGCAACGCCAATAAAATGATGGCTATCTCCATACTAGGGAAGATGCGATTTTGTTTAACTTTCGACCCCCTATAAGGGTGAGTTCCGGCAAACGAAAATCGCCTTTTTTTTTCCTAGTCTCCTTTACGGTTGGTTTACCCGCAACGCCAATAAAAAAGATGGCTATCTCCATACTATGGAAGATACGATTTTTTTGAACTTTCACCCCCTTATGAGGGTGAGTTGCGGCAAACGAAAATCGCCTATTTTTTTTTCCTAGGCTCCTGTACGCTTGGTTTACTCGTAACGCCAATAAAAAAGATGGCTATCTCCATACTATGGAAGATACGTTTGTTTTCTTCAACTTTAACCCCCTTATAAGGGTGAGTTCCGGCAAACGAAAATCGCCTATTTTTTATTCCGTCTCCTTTACGGTTTGTTTACCCGCAACGCCAATAAAAAAGATGGCTATCTCCATAGTATGGAAGATACGATTTTTTTTAACTTTCACCCCCCTATAAGAGTGAGGTCCGGCAAACGAAAATCGCTCATTTTTTCCCTAGTCTCCTTTACGGTTGGTTTACCCGCAACGCCAATAAAATGATGGCCATCTCCATACTAGGGAAGATGCGATTTTGTTTAACTTTCGACCCCCTATAAGGGTGAGTTCCGGCAAACGAAAATCGCCTTTTTTTGTCCTAGTCTCCTTTACGGTTGGTTTACCCGCAACGCCAATAAAAAAGATGGCTATCTCCATACTATGGAAGATACGATTTTTATTAACTTTCACCTCCCTATAAGGGTGAGTTCCGGCAAACGAAAATCGCCTATTTTTTTCCTAGTCTCCTTTACGGTTGGTTTACCCGCAACGCCAATAAAGAATATGGCTATCTCTTTACTATGGAAGATACGATTTTGTTTAACTTCCACCCCCCCCGGAAGGGTGAGTTCCGGCAAACGAAAATCGCCTTTTTTTTACCTAGTCTCCTTTGCGGTTGGTTTACCCGCAACGCCAATAAAAACGATGGCTATCTCCATACTATGGAAGATACGATTTTTTTTTACCTTTCACCCCCCTATAAGGGTGAGTTCCGGCAAACGAAAATCGCTCATTTTTTTCCTAGGCTTCTGTACGGTTGGTTTACCCGTAACGCCAATAAAAAAGATGGCTATCTCCATACTATGGAAGATACGTTTTTTTTTAAACTTTCACCCCCCTATGAGGGTGAGTTCCTGCAAACGAAAATCGCCTATTTTCTTTCCTAGTCTCCTTTACGGTTGGTTTACCCGCAACGCCAAAAAAAAGATGGCTATCTCCATACTATGGAAGATACGTTTTTTTTTAAACTTTCACCCCCCTATGAGGGTGAGTTCCTGCAAACGAAAATCGCCTATTTTCTTTCCTAGTCTCCTTTACGGTTGGTTTACCCGCAACGCCAAAAAAAAGATGGCTATCTCCATACTATGGACGATACGATTATTTTTAACTTTCACCCCCCTATAAGAGTGAGTTTCGGCAAACGAAAATCGCCTATTTTTGATCCTAGTCTCCTTTACGGTTGGTTTACCCGCAACGCCAATAAAAAATATGGCTATCGCCATACTATGGCAGATACGATTTTTTTCAACTGTCACCCCCCTGTAAGGGTGAGTTCCGGCAAACGAAAATCGCTCATTATTTTTTCCTAGGTTCCTTTACGTTTGGTTTACCCATAACGGCAATAAAAAAGATGGCTATCTCCATACTATGGCAGATTCGATTTTTTTTATAAACTTTCACCCCTTCATAAGGGTGAGTTCCGGCAAACGAAAGTCGCGTACTTTTTCCCCTTGTCTCCTATACGGTTGGTTTACCCGCAACGCCAATAAAAAAGATGGCTATCTCCATACTATGGAAGATACGATTTTTTTTTAACTTTCACCCCCCTATAAGGGTGAGTTCCGGCAAACGAAAATCGCCTATTTTTTATTCCGTCTCCTTTACGGTTGGTTTGCCCGCAACGACAATAAAAAAGATGGCTATCTCCATACTATGGAAGATACGATTTTTTAACTTTCACCCCCCTATAAGAGTGAGTTCCGGCAAACGAAAATCGCTCATTTTTTTTCCTAGGTCCCTTTACGGTTGGTTTATCCGTAACGCCAAAAAAAAGATGGCTATCTACATACTATGGCAGATACGATTTTTTTCAACTCTCACCCCCCTATAAGGGTGAGTTCCGGCAAACGAAAATCGCTCAGTTTTTTTTCCTCGGTTCCTTTACGGTTGGTTTACCCGTAACGCCAATAAAAAAGATGGCTATCTCCATACTATGGCAGATTCGATTTTTTAAATAAACGTTCACCCCCCTATAAGGGTGTGTTCCGGCAAACGAAAATCGCTCATTTTTTGTCCTAGGCTCCTGTACGGTTGGTTTACCCGTAACGCCAATAAAAAAGATGGCTGTCTACATACTATGGAAGATATCATTTTTTTTAACTTTAACCCCCTTATAAGGGTGAGTTCCGGCAAACGAAAATCGCTCATTTTTTTGTCCTAGGTTACTTTACGGTTGGTTTACCCGTAACGCCAATAAAAAAGATGGCTATCTCCATCCTATGGCAGATACGATTTTGTCAACTTTCACCCCCCTATAAGGGTGAGTTCCGGCAAACGAAAATCGCCTACTTTTTTTTCTAGTCTCGTTTAAGGTTGGTTTACCCGCAACGCCAATAAAAAAGATGTCTATCTCCATACTATTCAAGATACGATTTTTGTTAACTTTCACCCCCCTATAAGGGTGAGTTCCGGCAAACGAAAATCGCTCATTTTTTTCTTAGGCTCCTATACGGTTGGTTTACCCGCAACGCCAATAAAAAAGATGTCTATCTCCATACTATGGAAGATATGATTTTTTTTTACCTTTCACCCCCTTATAAGGGTGAGTTCCGGCAAACGAAAATCGCTCATTTTTTTGTCTTAGGTTACTTTACGGTTGGTTTACCCGTAACGCCAATAAAAAAGATGGCTATCTCCATCCTATGGCAGATACGATTTTGTCAACTTTCACCCCCCTATAAGGGTGAGTTCCGGCAAACGAAAATCGCCTACTTTTTTCCTAGTCTCGTTTAAGGTTGGATTACCCGCAACGCCAATAAAAAAGATGGCTATCTCCATACTATGGAAGATACGATTTTTGTTAACTTTCACCCCCCTATAAGGGTGAGTTCCGGCAAACGAAAATCGCTCATTTTTTTCTTAGGCTCCTGTACGGATGGTTTACCCGTAACGCCAATAATAAAGATGGCTATCTCCATACTATGGAAGATACGTTTTTTTTTCAACATTCACCCCCTTATAAGGGTGAGTTCCGGCAAACGAAAATCGCTCATTTTTTTCCTAGGCTTCTGTACGGTTGGTTTACCCGTAACGCCAATAAAAAAGATGGCTATCTCCATACTATGGAAGATACGTTTTTTTTTAACTTTCACCCCCCTATGAGGGTGAGTTCCGGCAAACGAAAATCGCCTATTTTTTTTCCTAGTCTCCTTTACGGTTGGTTTACCCGCAACGCCAATAAAAAAGATGGCTATCTCCATACTATGGAAGATACGATTTTGTTTAACTTTCACCCACCTATAAGGGTGAGTTTCGGCAAACGAAAATCGCCTATGTTTGTTCCTAGTCTCCTTTACCCGCGACGCCAATAAAAAAGATGGCTATCTCCATACTATGGAAGATACGATTTTTTTTAACTTTCACCCCCCTATAAGAGTGAGTTCCGGCAAACGAAAATCGCTCATTTTTTTTCCTAGGTTCCTTTACGGTTGGTTTACCCGTACCGCCAAAAAAAATATGGCTATCTCCATACTATGGCAGATACGATTTTTTTCAACTTTCACCCCCCTATAAGGGTGAGTTCCGGCAAACGAAAATCGCTCATTATTTTTTCCTAGGTTCCTTTACGGTTGGTTTACCCGTAACGCCAATAAAAAAGATGGCTATCTCCATACTATGGCAGATTCGATTTTTTAAATAAACTTTCACCCCCCTATACGGGTGTGTTCCGGCAAAGGAAAATCGCTCATTTTTTTTCCTAGGCTCCTGTACGGTTGGTTTACCCGTAACGCCAATACAAGAGATGGCTATCTCCATACTATGGAAGATATGATTTTTTGTCAACTGTCACCCCCTTATAAAGGTGAGTTCCGGCAAACGAAAATCGCTCATTTTTTTTGTCCTAGGTTACTTTAGGGTTGGTTTACCCGTAACGCCAATAAAAAAGATGGCTATCACCATACTATGGCAGATACGATTTTGTCAACTTTCACCCCCCTATAAGGGTGAGTTCCGGCAAACGAAAATCGCCTACTTTTTTTCCTAGTCTCCTGTACGGTTTGTTTACCCGTAACGCCAATAATAAAGTTGGCTATCTCCATACTATGGAAGATACGTTTTTTTTTAACTTTCACCCCCCTATAAGGGTGAATTTCGGCAATCGAAAATCGCCTATTTTTTCCCTAGAATCCTATACGGTTGGTTTACCCGCAACGCCAATAAAAAAGATGGCTATCTCCATACTATGGAAGATATGATTTTTTTTTAACTTTCACCCCCTTATAAGGGTGAGTTCCGGCAAACGAAAATCGCTCATTTTGTTGTCTTAGGTTACTTTACGGTTGGTTTACCCGTAACGCCAATAAAAAAGATGGGTATCTCCCTCCTATGGCAGATACGATTTTGTCAACTTTCACCCCCCTATAAGGGTGAGTTCCGGCAAACGAAAATCGCCTACTTTTTTCCTAGTCTCGTTTAAGGTTGGATTACCCGCAACGCCAATAAAAAAGATGGCTATCTCCATACTATGGAAGATACGATTTTTGTTAACTTTCTCCCCCCTATAAGGGTGAGTTCCGGCAAACGAAAATCGCTCATTTTTTTCTTAGGCTCCTGTACGGTTGGTTTACCCGTAACGCCAATAATAAAGATGGCTATCTCCATACTATGGAAGATACGTTTTTTTTTCAACATTCACCCCCTTATAATGGTGAGATCCAGCAAACGAAAATCGCCTATGTTTTTCCTAGTCTCCTTTACGGTTGGTTTACCCGCAACGCCAATAAAAAAGATGGCTATCTCCATACTATGGAAGATACGATTTTTTTTAACTTTCACCCCCCTATAAGGGTGAGTTCCGGCAAACGGAAATCGCTCATTTTTTTCCTAGGCTTCTGTACGGTTGGTTTACCCGTAACGCCAATAAAAAAGATGGCTATCTCCATACTATGGAAAATACGTTTTTTTTTAACTTTCACCCCCCTATGAGGGTGAATTCCGGCAAACGAAAATCGCCTATTTTTTTTCCTAGTCTCCTTTACGGTTGGTTTACCCGCAACGCCAATAAAAAAGATGGCTATCTCCATAATATGGAAGATACGATTTTGTTTAACTTTCACCCACCTATAAGGGTGAGTTTCGGCAAACGAAAATCGCCTATTTTTGTTCCTAGTCTCCTTTACGGTTGGTTTACCCGCAACGCCAATAGAAAAGATGGCTATCTCCATACTATGGAAGATACGATTTTTATAAACTTTCACCCCCCTATAAGGGTGAGTTCCGGCAAACGAAAATCGCCTATTTTTTTCCTAGTCTTCTTTACGGTTGGTTTACCCGCAACACCAATAAAAAAGATGGCTATCTCTTTACTATGGAAGATACGATTTTGTTTAACTTTCACCCCCCTGTAAGGGTGAGTTCCGGCAAACGAAAATCGCTCATTATTTTTTCCTAGGTTCCTTTACGTTTGGTTTACCCGTAACGCCAATAAAAAAGATGGCTATCTCCATACTATGGCAGATTCGATTTTTTTTATACACTTTCACCCCCTCATAAGGGTGACTTCCGGCAAACGAAAATCGCCTATTTTTTCCCCTAGTCTCTTTTACGGTTGGTTTACCCGCAACGCCAATAAAAAAGATGGTTATCTCCATACTATGGAAGATACGATTTTTTTTAACTTTCACCCCCCTATAAGAGTGAGTTCCGGCAAACGAAAATCGCTCATTTTTTTTCTTAGGTTCCTTTACGGTTGGTTTATCCGTAACGCCAAAAAAATATGGCTATCACCATACTATGGCAGATACGATTTTTTTCAACTTTCACCCCCCTATAAGGGTGAGTTCCGGCAAACGAAAATCGCTCATTTTTTTTTCCTAGGTTACTTTACGGTTCGTTTACCCGTAACGCCAATAAAAAAGATGGCTATCTCCATACTATGGCAGATACGATTTTGTCAATTTACACCCCCCTAAAAGGGTGGGTTCCGGCAAACGAAAATCGCCTACTTTTTTTCCTAGTCTCGTTTACGGTTGGTTTACCCGCAACGCCAATAAAAGATGGCTATCTCGATACTATGGAAGATACGATTTTTTTTAACTTTCACCCCCCTCTAAGGGTAAGCTCCGGCGAACGAAAATCGCTCATTTTTTTTCCTAGGCTCCTGTACGGTTTGTTTACCTGTAACGCCAATAATAAAGATGGCTATCTCCATACTATGGAAGATACGATTTTTATTAACTTTCACCTCCCTATAAGGGTGAGTTCCGGCAAACGAAAATCGCCTATTTTTTTCCTAGTCTCCTTTACGGTTGGTTTACCCGCAACGCCAATAAAAAATATGGCTATCTCTTTACTATGGAAGATACGATTTTGTTTAACTTCCACCCCCCCCGGAAGGGTGAGTTCCGGCAAACGAAAATCGCCTTTTTTTTACCTAGTCTCCTTTGCGGTTGGTTTACCCGCAACGCCAATAAAAACGATGGCTATCTCCATACTATGGAAGATACGATTTTTTTTTACCTTTCACCCCCCTATAAGGGTGAGTTCCGGCAAACGAAAATCGCTCATTTTTTTCCTAGGCTTCTGTACGGTTGGTTTACCCGTAACGCCAATAAAAAAGATGGCTATCTCCATACTATGGAAGATACGTTTTTTTTTAAACTTTCACCCCCCTATGAGGGTGAGTTCCTGCAAACGAAAATCGCCTATTTTCTTTCCTAGTCTCCTTTACGGTTGGTTTACCCGCAACGCCAAAAAAAAGATGGCTATCTCCATACTATGGACGATACGATTATTTTTAACTTTCACCCCCCTATAAGAGTGAGTTTCGGCAAACGAAAATCGCCTATTTTTGATCCTAGTCTCCTTTACGGTTGGTTTACCCGCAACGCCAATAAAAAATATGGCTATCGCCATACTATGGCAGATACGATTTTTTTCAACTGTCACCCCCCTGTAAGGGTGAGTTCCGGCAAACGAAAATCGCTCATTATTTTTTCCTAGGTTCCTTTACGTTTGGTTTACCCATAACGGCAATAAAAAAGATGGCTATCTCCATACTATGGCAGATTCGATTTTTTTTATAAACTTTCACCCCTTCATAAGGGTGAGTTCCGGCAAACGAAAGTCGCGTACTTTTTCCCCTTGTCTCCTATACGGTTGGTTTACCCGCAACGCCAATAAAAAAGATGGCTATCTCCATACTATGGAAGATACGATTTTTTTTTAACTTTCACCCCCCTATAAGGGTGAGTTCCGGCAAACGAAAATCGCCTATTTTTTATTCCGTCTCCTTTACGGTTGGTTTGCCCGCAACGACAATAAAAAAGATGGCTATCTCCATACTATGGAAGATACGATTTTTTAACTTTCACCCCCCTATAAGAGTGAGTTCCGGCAAACGAAAATCGCTCATTTTTTTTCCTAGGTCCCTTTACGGTTGGTTTATCCGTAACGCCAAAAAAAAGATGGCTATCTCCATACTATGGCAGATACGATTTTTTTCAACTCTCACCCCCCTATAAGGGTGAGTTCCGGCAAACGAAAATCGCTCATTTTTTTTTCCTCGGTTCCTTTACGGTTGGTTTACCCGTAACGCCAATAAAAAAGATGGCTATCTCCATACTATGGCAGATTCGATTTTTTAAATAAACTTTCACCCCCCTATAAGGGTGTGTTCCGGCAAACGAAAATCGCTCATTTTTCGTCCTAGGCTCCTGTACGGTTGGTTTACCCGTACCGCCAATAAAAAAGATGGCTGTCTACATACTATGGAAGATATCATTTTTTTTAACTTTAACCCCCTTATAAGGGTGAGTTCCGGCAAACGAAAATCGCTCATTTTTTTGTCCTAGGTTACTTTACGGTTGGTTTACCCGTAACGCCAATAAAAATGATGGCTATCTCCATCCTATGGCAGATACGATTTTGTCAACTTTCACCCCCCTATAAGGGTGAGTTCCGGCAAACGAAAATCGCCTACTTTTTTTTCTAGTCTCGTTTAAGGTTGGTTTACCCGCAACGCCAATAAAAAAGATGTGTATCTCCATACTATGGAAGATACGATTTTTGTTAACTTTCACCCCCCTATAAGGGTGAGTTCCGGCAAACGAAAATCGCTCATTTTTTTCTTAGGCTCCTATACGGTTGGTTTACCCGCAAGGCCAATAAAAAAGATGGCTATCTCCATACTATGGAAGATATGATTTTTTTTTACCTTTCACCCCCTTATAAGGGTGAGTTCCGGCAAACGAAAATCGCTCATTTTTTTGTCTTAGGTTACTTTACGGTTGGTTTACCCGTAACGCCAATAAAAAAGATGGCTATCTCCATCCTATGGCAGATACGATTTTGTCAACTTTCACCCCCCTATAAGGGTGAGTTCCGGCAAACGAAAATCGCCTACTTTTTTCCTAGTCTCGTTTAAGGTTGGATTACCCGCAACGCCAATAAAAAAGATGGCTATCTCCATACTATGGAAGATACGATTTTTGTTAACTTTCACCCCCCTATAAGGGTGAGTTCCGGCAAACGAAAATCGCTCATTTTTTTCTTAGGCTCCTGTACGGTTGGTTTACCCGTAACGCCAATAATAAAGATGGCTATCTCCATACTATGGAAGATACGTTTTTTTTTCAACATTCACCCCCTTATAAGGGTGAGTTCCGGCAAACGAAAATCGCTCATTTTTTTCCTAGGCTTCTGTACGGTTGGTTTACCCGTAACGCCAATAAAAAAGATGGCTATCTCCATACTATGGAAGATACGTTTTTTTTTAACTTTCACCCCCCTATGAGGGTGAGTTCCGGCAAACGAAAATCGCCTATTTTTTTTCCTAGTCTCCTTTACGGTTGGTTTACCCGCAACGCCAATAAAAAAGATGGCTATCTCCATACTATGGAAGATACGATTTTGTTTAACTTTCACCCACCTATAAGGGTGAGTTTCGGCAAACGAAAATCGCCTATGTTTGTTCCTAGTCTCCTTTACCCGCGACGCCAATAAAAAAGATGGCTATCTCCATACTATGGAAGATACGATTTTTTTAAACTTTCACCCCCCTATAAGAGTGAGTTCCGGCAAACGAAAATCGCTCATTTTTTTTCCTAGGTTCCTTTACGGTTGGTTTACCCGTACCGCCAAAAAAAATATGGCTATCTCCATACTATGGCAGATACGATTTTTTTCAACTTTCACCCCCCTATAAGGGTGAGTTCCGGCAAACGAAAATCGCTCATTATTTTTTCCTAGGTTCCTTTACGGTTGGTTTACCCGTAACGCCAATAAAAAAGATGGCTATCTCCATACTATGGCAGATTCGATTTTTTAAATAAACTTTCACCCCCCTATACGGGTGTGTTCCGGCAAACGAAAATCGCTCATTTTTTTTCCTAGGCGCCTGTACGGTTGGTTTACCCGTAACGCCAATACAAGAGATGGCTATCTCCATACTATGGAAGATATGATTTTTTGTCAACTGTCACCCCCTTATAAAGGTGAGTTCCGGCAAACGAAAATCGCTCATTTTTTTTGTCCTAGGTTACTTTAGGGTTGGTTTACCCGTAACGCCAATAAAAAAGATGGCTATGTCCATACTATGGCAGATACGATTTTGTCAACTTTCACCCCCCTATAAGGGTGAGTTCCGGCAAACGAAAATCGCCTACTTTTTTTCCTAGTCTCCTGTACGGTTTGTTTACCCGTAACGCCAATAATAAAGTTGGCTATCTCCATACTATGGAAGATACGTTTTTTTTTAACTTTCACCCCCCTATAAGGGTGAATTTCGGCAATCGAAAATCGCCTATTTTTTCCCTAGAATCCGATACGGTTGGTTTACCCGCAACGCCAATAAAAAAGATGGCTATCTCCATACTATGGAAGATATGATTTTTTTTTAACTTTCACACCCTTATAAGGGTGAGTTCCGGCAAACGAAAATCGCTCATTTTGTTGTCTTAGGTTACTTTACGGTTGGTTTACCCGTAACGCCAATAAAAAAGATGGCTATCTCCCTCCTATGGCAGATACGATTTTGTCAACTTTCACCCCCCTATAAGGGTGAGTTCCGGCAAACGAAAATCGCCTACTTTTTTCCTAGTCTCGTTTAAGGTTGGATTACCCGCAACGCCAATAAAAAAGATGGCTATCTCCATACTATGGAAGATACGATTTTTGTTAACTTTCTCCCCCCTATAAGGGTGAGTTCCGGCAAACGAAAATCGCTCATTTTTTTCTTAGGCTCCTGTACGGTTGGTTTACCCGTAACGCCAATAATAAAGATGGCTATCTCCATACTATGGAAGATACGTTTTTTTTTCAACATTCACCCCCTTATAATGGTGAGATCCGGCAAACGAAAATCGCCTATGTTTTTCCTAGTCTCCTTTACGGTTGGTTTACCCGCAACGCCAATAAAAAAGATGGCTATCTCCATACTATGGAAGATACGATTTTTTTTAACTTTCACCCCCCTATAAGGGTGAGTTCCGGCAAACGGAAATCGCTCATTTTTTTCCTAGGCTTCTGTACGGTTGGTTTACCCGTAACGCCAATAAAAAAGATGGCTATCTCCATACTATGGAAAATACTTTTTTTTTTAACTTTCACCCCCCTATGAGGGTGAATTCCGGCAAACGAAAATCGCCTATTTTTTTTCCTAGTCTCCTTTACGGTTGGTTTAACCGCAACGCCAATAAAAAAGATGGCTATCTCCATACTATGGAAGATACGATTTTGTTTAACTTTCACCCACCTATAAGGGTGAGTTTCGGCAAACGAAAATCGCCTATTTTTGTTCCTAGTTTCCTTTACGGTTGGTTTACCCGCAACGCCAATAGAAAAGATGGCTATCTCCATACTATGGAAGATACGATTTTTATAAACTTTCACCCCCCTATAAGGGTGAGTTCCGGCAAACGAAAATCGCCTATTTTTTTCCTAGTCTTCTTTACGGTTGGTTTACCCGCAACACCAATAAAAAAGATGGCTGTCTACATACTATGGAAGATATCATTTTTTTTAACTTTCACCCCCTTATAAGGGTGAGTTCCGGCAAACGAAAATCGCTCATTATTTTTTCCTAGGTTCCTTTACGTTTGGTTTACCCGTAACGCCAATAAAAAAGATGGCTATCTCCATACTATGGCAGATTCGATTTTTTTTATACACTTTCACCCCCTCATAAGGGTGACTTCCGGCAAACGAAAATCGCCTATTTTTTCCCCTAGTCTCTTTTACGGTTGGTTTACCCGCAACGCCAATAAAAAAGATGGTTATCTCCATACTATGGAAGATACGATTTTTTTTAACTTTCACCCCCCTATAAGAGTGAGTTCCGGCAAACGAAAATCGCTCATTTTTTTTCTTAGGTTCCTTTACGGTTGGTTTATCCGTAACGCCAAAAAAAATATGGCTATCTCCATACTATGGCAGATACGATTTTTGTTAACTTTCACCCCCCTATAAGGGTGAGTTCCGGCAAACGAAAATCGCTCATTCTTTTCTTAGGCTCCTGTACGGTTGGTTTACCCGTAAGGCCAATAATAAAGATGGCTATCTCCATACTATGGAAGATACGTTTTTTTTCAACATTCACCCCCCTATATGGGTGAGTTCCGGCAAACGAAAATCGACTTTTTTTTCCTAGTCTCCTTTACGGTTGGTTTACCCGCAACGCCAATAAAAAAGATGGCTATCTCCATACTATGGAAGATACGATTTTGTTTAACTATCACCCCCCTATAAGGGGGTTCCGGCAAACAAAAATCGCGCATTTTCTTTTTCTAGGTTCCTTTACGGTTCGTTTACCCGTAATGCCAACAAAATAGATGGCTATCTCCATACTATGGCAGAGCCGATGTTTTTAAATAAACTTTCACCCCCTTATAAGGGTGAGTTCCGGCAAACGAAAATCGCTCATTTTTTTCCCTAGGCTCCTGTACGGATGGTTTACCCATAACGCCAACAAAAATGATGGCAATCTCCATACTATGGAAGATAGGATTTTTTTGTACCTTTCACCCCCCTATAAGGGTGAGTTTCGGCAAACGAAAATGGCTCATTTTTTTGTCCTAGGTTCCTTTACGGCTGGTTTACCCGCAACGCCAATAAAAAAGATGGCTATCTCCATACTATGGAAGATACGATTTTTAATAACTTTCAGCCCCCTATAAGGGTGAGTTCCGGCAAACGAAAATCGCCTATTTTTTTCCGAGACTCCTTTACGCTTGGTTTACCCGCAACGCCAATAAAAAAGATGGCTATCTCTTTACTATGGAAGATACGATTTTGTTTAACTTCCACCCCCCTGTAAGGGTGAGTTGCGGCAAACGAAAATCGCCTTTTTTTTACCTAGACTCCGTTACGGTTGGTTTACCCGCAACGCCAATAAAAATAATGGCTATCTCCATACTATGGAAGATCCGATTTTTTTTAACTTTCACCCCCCTATGAGGGTGAGTTCCGGCACACGAAAATCGCTCATTTTTTTCCTAGGCTTCTGTAGGGTTGGTTTACCCGTAACGCCAATAAAAAAGATGGCTATCTCCATACTATGGAAGATACGTTTTTTTTTACTTTCACCCCCCTATGAGGGTGAGTTCCGGCAAACGAAAATCGCCTATTTTAGTTCCTAGTCTCCTTGACGGTTGGTTTACTCGCAACGCCAATAAAAAAGATGGCTATCTCCATACTATGGAAGATACGATTTTGTTTAACTTTCACTTACCTATAAGGGTGAGTTTCGGCAAACGAAAATCGCCTATTTTTGTTCGTAGTCTCCTTTACGGTTGGTTTACCCGCAACGCCAATAAAAAAGATGGCTATCTCCATACTATGGAAGATACGATTTTTTTAAACTTTCACCCCCCTATAAGGGTGAGTTCCGGCAAACGAAAATCGCCTATTTTTTTCCTAGTCTTCTTTACGGTTGGTTTACCCGCAACACCAATGAAAAAGATGGCTATCTCTTTACTATGGAAGATACGATTTTGTTTAACTTTCACCCCCCTATAAGGGTGAGTTCCGGCAAACGAAAATCGCCTATTTTTTATTCCGTCTCCTTTACGGTTGGTTTGCCCGCAACGACAATAAAAAAGATGGCTATCTCCATACTATGGAAGATACGATTTTTTAACTTTCACCCCCCTATAAGAGTGAGTTCCGGCAAACGAAAATCGCTCATTTTTTTTCCTAGGTCCCTTTACGGTTGGTTTATCCGTAACGCCAAAAAAAAGATGGCTATCTCCATACTATGGCAGATACGATTTTTTTCAACTCTCACCCCCCTATAAGGGTGAGTTCCGGCAAACGAAAATCGCTCATTTTTTTTTCCTCGGTTCCTTTACGGTTGGTTTACCCGTAACGCCAATAAAAAAGATGGCTATCTCCATACTATGGCAGATTCGATTTTTTAAATAAACTTTCACCCCCCTATAAGGGTGTGTTCCGGCAAACGAAAATCGCTCATTTTTCGTCCTAGGCTCCTGTACGGTTGGTTTACCCGTACCGCCAATAAAAAAGATGGCTGTCTACATACTATGGAAGATATCATTTTTTTTAACTTTAACCCCCTTATAAGGGTGAGTTCCGGCAAACGAAAATCGCTCATTTTTTTGTCCTAGGTTACTTTACGGTTGGTTTACCCGTAACGCCAATAAAAATGATGGCTATCTCCATCCTATGGCAGATACGATTTTGTCAACTTTCACCCCCCTATAAGGGTGAGTTCCGGCAAACGAAAATCGCCTACTTTTTTTTCTAGTCTCGTTTAAGGTTGGTTTACCCGCAACGCCAATAAAAAAGATGTGTATCTCCATACTATGGAAGATACGATTTTTGTTAACTTTCACCCCCCTATAAGGGTGAGTTCCGGCAAACGAAAATCGCTCATTTTTTTCTTAGGCTCCTATACGGTTGGTTTACCCGCAAGGCCAATAAAAAAGATGGCTATCTCCATACTATGGAAGATATGATTTTTTTTTACCTTTCACCCCCTTATAAGGGTGAGTTCCGGCAAACGAAAATCGCTCATTTTTTTGTCTTAGGTTACTTTACGGTTGGTTTACCCGTAACGCCAATAAAAAAGATGGCTATCTCCATCCTATGGCAGATACGATTTTGTCAACTTTCACCCCCCTATAAGGGTGAGTTCCGGCAAACGAAAATCGCCTACTTTTTTCCTAGTCTCGTTTAAGGTTGGATTACCCGCAACGCCAATAAAAAAGATGGCTATCTCCATACTATGGAAGATACGATTTTTGTTAACTTTCACCCCCCTATAAGGGTGAGTTCCGGCAAACGAAAATCGCTCATTTTTTTCTTAGGCTCCTGTACGGTTGGTTTACCCGTAACGCCAATAATAAAGATGGCTATCTCCATACTATGGAAGATACGTTTTTTTTTCAACATTCACCCCCTTATAAGGGTGAGTTCCGGCAAACGAAAATCGCTCATTTTTTTCCTAGGCTTCTGTACGGTTGGTTTACCCGTAACGCCAATAAAAAAGATGGCTATCTCCATACTATGGAAGATACGTTTTTTTTTAACTTTCACCCCCCTATGAGGGTGAGTTCCGGCAAACGAAAATCGCCTATTTTTTTTCCTAGTCTCCTTTACGGTTGGTTTACCCGCAACGCCAATAAAAAAGATGGCTATCTCCATACTATGGAAGATACGATTTTGTTTAACTTTCACCCACCTATAAGGGTGAGTTTCGGCAAACGAAAATCGCCTATGTTTGTTCCTAGTCTCCTTTACCCGCGACGCCAATAAAAAAGATGGCTATCTCCATACTATGGAAGATACGATTTTTTTAAACTTTCACCCCCCTATAAGAGTGAGTTCCGGCAAACGAAAATCGCTCATTTTTTTTCCTAGGTTCCTTTACGGTTGGTTTACCCGTACCGCCAAAAAAAATATGGCTATCTCCATACTATGGCAGATACGATTTTTTTCAACTTTCACCCCCCTATAAGGGTGAGTTCCGGCAAACGAAAATCGCTCATTATTTTTTCCTAGGTTCCTTTACGGTTGGTTTACCCGTAACGCCAATAAAAAAGATGGCTATCTCCATACTATGGCAGATTCGATTTTTTAAATAAACTTTCACCCCCCTATACGGGTGTGTTCCGGCAAACGAAAATCGCTCATTTTTTTTCCTAGGCGCCTGTACGGTTGGTTTACCCGTAACGCCAATACAAGAGATGGCTATCTCCATACTATGGAAGATATGATTTTTTGTCAACTGTCACCCCCTTATAAAGGTGAGTTCCGGCAAACGAAAATCGCTCATTTTTTTTGTCCTAGGTTACTTTAGGGTTGGTTTACCCGTAACGCCAATAAAAAAGATGGCTATGTCCATACTATGGCAGATACGATTTTGTCAACTTTCACCCCCCTATAAGGGTGAGTTCCGGCAAACGAAAATCGCCTACTTTTTTTCCTAGTCTCCTGTACGGTTTGTTTACCCGTAACGCCAATAATAAAGTTGGCTATCTCCATACTATGGAAGATACGTTTTTTTTTAACTTTCACCCCCCTATAAGGGTGAATTTCGGCAATCGAAAATCGCCTATTTTTTCCCTAGAATCCGATACGGTTGGTTTACCCGCAACGCCAATAAAAAAGATGGCTATCTCCATACTATGGAAGATATGATTTTTTTTTAACTTTCACACCCTTATAAGGGTGAGTTCCGGCAAACGAAAATCGCTCATTTTGTTGTCTTAGGTTACTTTACGGTTGGTTTACCCGTAACGCCAATAAAAAAGATGGCTATCTCCCTCCTATGGCAGATACGATTTTGTCAACTTTCACCCCCCTATAAGGGTGAGTTCCGGCAAACGAAAATCGCCTACTTTTTTCCTAGTCTCGTTTAAGGTTGGATTACCCGCAACGCCAATAAAAAAGATGGCTATCTCCATACTATGGAAGATACGATTTTTGTTAACTTTCTCCCCCCTATAAGGGTGAGTTCCGGCAAACGAAAATCGCTCATTTTTTTCTTAGGCTCCTGTACGGTTGGTTTACCCGTAACGCCAATAATAAAGATGGCTATCTCCATACTATGGAAGATACGTTTTTTTTTCAACATTCACCCCCTTATAATGGTGAGATCCGGCAAACGAAAATCGCCTATGTTTTTCCTAGTCTCCTTTACGGTTGGTTTACCCGCAACGCCAATAAAAAAGATGGCTATCTCCATACTATGGAAGATACGATTTTTTTTAACTTTCACCCCCCTATAAGGGTGAGTTCCGGCAAACGGAAATCGCTCATTTTTTTCCTAGGCTTCTGTACGGTTGGTTTACCCGTAACGCCAATAAAAAAGATGGCTATCTCCATACTATGGAAAATACTTTTTTTTTTAACTTTCACCCCCCTATGAGGGTGAATTCCGGCAAACGAAAATCGCCTATTTTTTTTCCTAGTCTCCTTTACGGTTGGTTTAACCGCAACGCCAATAAAAAAGATGGCTATCTCCATACTATGGAAGATACGATTTTGTTTAACTTTCACCCACCTATAAGGGTGAGTTTCGGCAAACGAAAATCGCCTATTTTTGTTCCTAGTTTCCTTTACGGTTGGTTTACCCGCAACGCCAATAGAAAAGATGGCTATCTCCATACTATGGAAGATACGATTTTTATAAACTTTCACCCCCCTATAAGGGTGAGTTCCGGCAAACGAAAATCGCCTATTTTTTTCCTAGTCTTCTTTACGGTTGGTTTACCCGCAACACCAATAAAAAAGATGGCTGTCTACATACTATGGAAGATATCATTTTTTTTAACTTTCACCCCCTTATAAGGGTGAGTTCCGGCAAACGAAAATCGCTCATTATTTTTTCCTAGGTTCCTTTACGTTTGGTTTACCCGTAACGCCAATAAAAAAGATGGCTATCTCCATACTATGGCAGATTCGATTTTTTTTATACACTTTCACCCCCTCATAAGGGTGACTTCCGGCAAACGAAAATCGCCTATTTTTTCCCCTAGTCTCTTTTACGGTTGGTTTACCCGCAACGCCAATAAAAAAGATGGTTATCTCCATACTATGGAAGATACGATTTTTTTTAACTTTCACCCCCCTATAAGAGTGAGTTCCGGCAAACGAAAATCGCTCATTTTTTTTCTTAGGTTCCTTTACGGTTGGTTTATCCGTAACGCCAAAAAAAATATGGCTATCTCCATACTATGGCAGATACGATTTTTGTTAACTTTCACCCCCCTATAAGGGTGAGTTCCGGCAAACGAAAATCGCTCATTCTTTTCTTAGGCTCCTGTACGGTTGGTTTACCCGTAAGGCCAATAATAAAGATGGCTATCTCCATACTATGGAAGATACGTTTTTTTTCAACATTCACCCCCCTATATGGGTGAGTTCCGGCAAACGAAAATCGACTTTTTTTTCCTAGTCTCCTTTACGGTTGGTTTACCCGCAACGCCAATAAAAAAGATGGCTATCTCCATACTATGGAAGATACGATTTTGTTTAACTATCACCCCCCTATAAGGGGGTTCCGGCAAACAAAAATCGCGCATTTTCTTTTTCTAGGTTCCTTTACGGTTCGTTTACCCGTAATGCCAACAAAATAGATGGCTATCTCCATACTATGGCAGAGCCGATGTTTTTAAATAAACTTTCACCCCCTTATAAGGGTGAGTTCCGGCAAACGAAAATCGCTCATTTTTTTCCCTAGGCTCCTGTACGGATGGTTTACCCATAACGCCAACAAAAATGATGGCAATCTCCATACTATGGAAGATAGGATTTTTTTGTACCTTTCACCCCCCTATAAGGGTGAGTTTCGGCAAACGAAAATGGCTCATTTTTTTGTCCTAGGTTCCTTTACGGCTGGTTTACCCGCAACGCCAATAAAAAAGATGGCTATCTCCATACTATGGAAGATACGATTTTTAATAACTTTCAGCCCCCTATAAGGGTGAGTTCCGGCAAACGAAAATCGCCTATTTTTTTCCGAGACTCCTTTACGCTTGGTTTACCCGCAACGCCAATAAAAAAGATGGCTATCTCTTTACTATGGAAGATACGATTTTGTTTAACTTCCACCCCCCTGTAAGGGTGAGTTGCGGCAAACGAAAATCGCCTTTTTTTTACCTAGACTCCGTTACGGTTGGTTTACCCGCAACGCCAATAAAAATAATGGCTATCTCCATACTATGGAAGATCCGATTTTTTTTAACTTTCACCCCCCTATGAGGGTGAGTTCCGGCACACGAAAATCGCTCATTTTTTTCCTAGGCTTCTGTAGGGTTGGTTTACCCGTAACGCCAATAAAAAAGATGGCTATCTCCATACTATGGAAGATACGTTTTTTTTTACTTTCACCCCCCTATGAGGGTGAGTTCCGGCAAACGAAAATCGCCTATTTTAGTTCCTAGTCTCCTTGACGGTTGGTTTACTCGCAACGCCAATAAAAAAGATGGCTATCTCCATACTATGGAAGATACGATTTTGTTTAACTTTCACTTACCTATAAGGGTGAGTTTCGGCAAACGAAAATCGCCTATTTTTGTTCGTAGTCTCCTTTACGGTTGGTTTACCCGCAACGCCAATAAAAAAGATGGCTATCTCCATACTATGGAAGATACGATTTTTTTAAACTTTCACCCCCCTATAAGGGTGAGTTCCGGCAAACGAAAATCGCCTATTTTTTTCCTAGTCTTCTTTACGGTTGGTTTACCCGCAACACCAATGAAAAAGATGGCTATCTCTTTACTATGGAAGATACGATTTTGTTTAACTTTCACCCCCCTATAAGGGTGAGTTTCGGCAAACGAAAATCGCCTATTTTTTTCCTAGTCTCCTTTACGGTTGGGTTACGCGCAACGCCAATAAAAAAGATGGCTATCTCCATACTATGGAAGATGCGATTTTTTTTAACTATCACCCCCCTATAAGGGGGTTCCGGCAAACAAAAATCGCTCATTTTCTTTTTCTAGGTTCCTTTACGGTTCGTTTACCCGTAATGCCAACAAAATAGATGGCTATCTCCATACTATGGCAGAGCCGATGTTTTTAAATAAACTTTCACCCCCTTATAAGGGTGAGTTCCGGCAAACGAAAATCGCTCATTTTTTTCCCTAGGCTCCTGTACGGATGGTTTACCCATAACGCCAATAAAAATGATGGCAATCTCCATACTATGGAAGATAGGATTTTTTTGTACCTTTCACCCCCCTATAAGGGTGAGTTTCGGCAAACGAAAATGGCTCATTTTTTTGTCCTAGGTTCCTTTACGGCTGGTTTACCCGCAACGCCAATAAAAAAGATGGCTATCTCCATACTATGGAAGATACGATTTTTAATAACTTTCAGCCCCCTATAAGGGTGAGTTCCGGCAAACGAAAATCGCCTATTTTTTTCCGAGTCTCCTTTACGCTTGGTTTACCCGCAACGCCAATAAAAAAGATGGCTATCTCTTTACTATGGAAGATACGATTTTGTTTAACTTCCACCCCCCTGTAAGGGTGAGTTCCGGCAAACGAAAATCGCCTTTTTTTTACCTAGACTCCGTTACGGTTGGTTTACCCGCAACGCCAATAAAAATAATGGCTATCTCCATACTATGGAAGATCCGATTTTTTTTAACTTTCACCCCCCTATGAGGGTGAGTTCCGGCACACGAAAATCGCTCATTTTTTTCCTAGGCTTCTGTACGGTTGGTTTACCCGTAACGCCAATAAAAAAGATGGCTATCTCCATACTATGGAAGATACGTTTTTTTTTACTTTCACCCCCCTATGAGGGTGAGTTCCGGCAAACGAAAATCGCCTATTTTAGTTCCTAGTCTCCTTGACGGTTGGTTTACTCGCAACGCCAATAAAAAAGATGGCTATCTCCATACTATGGAAGATACGATTTTGTTTAACTTTCACTTACCTATAAGGGTGAGTTTCGGCAAACGAAAATCGCCTATTTTTGTTCGTAGTCTCCTTTACGGTTGGTTTACCCGCAACGCCAATAAAAAAGATGGCTATCTCCATACTATGGAAGATACGATTTTTTTAAACTTTCACCCCCCTATAAGGGTGAGTTCCGGCAAACGAAAATCGCCTATTTTTTTCCTAGTCTTCTTTACGGTTGGTTTACCCGCAACACCAATGAAAAAGATGGCTATCTCTTTACTATGGAAGATACGATTTTGTTTAACTTCCACCCCCCTGTAAGGGTGAGTTCCGGCAAACGAAAATCGCTCATTATTTTTTCCTAGGTTCCTTTACGTTTGGGTTACCCGTAACGCCAATAAAGAAGATGGCTATCTCCATACTATGGCAGATTCGATTTTTTTTATACACTTTCACCCCCTCATAAGGGTGAGTTCCGGCAAACGAATATCGCCTATTTTTTCCCCTAGTCTCTTTTACGGTTGGTTTACCCGCAACGCCAATAAAAAAGATGGTTATCTCCATACTATGGGAGATACGATTTTTTTTAACTTTCACCCCCCTATAAGAGTGAGTTCCGGCAAACGAAAATCGCTCATTTTTTTTCCTAGGTTCCTTGACGGTTGGTTTATCCGTAACGACAAAAAAAATATGGCCATCTCCATACTATGGCAGATACGATTTTTTATACACTTTCACCCCCTCATAAGGGTGAGTTCCGGCAAACGAAAATCGCCTATTTTTTTCCCTTAGTCACCTTTACGGTTGGTTTACCCGCAACGCCAATAAAAAAGATGGCTATCTCCATACTATGGAAGATACGATTTTTTTTAACTTTCACCCCCCTATAAGAGTGAGTTCCGGCAAACGAAAATCGCTCATTTTTTTCCTAGGTTCCTTTACGGTTGGTTTATCCGTAACGCCAAAAAAAAGATGGCTATCTCCATACTATGGCAGATACGATTTTTTTCAACTTTCACCCCCCTATAAGGGTGAGTTCCGGCAAACGAAAATCGCTCATTATTTTTTCCTAGGTTCCTTTACGGTTGGTTTACCCGTAACGCCAATAAAAAAGATGGCTATCTCCATACTATGGCAGATTCGATTTTTTAAATAAACTTTCACCCCCCTATAAGGGTGTGTTCCGGCAAACGAAAATCGCTCATTTTTTTTCCTAGGCTCCTGTACGGTTGGTTTACCCGTAACGCCAATACAAGAGATGGCTATCTCCATACTATGGAAGATATGATTTTTTGTCAACTGTCACCCCCTTATAAAGGTGAGTTCCGGCAAACGAAAATCGCTCATTTTTTTTGTCCTAGGTTACTTTAGGGTTGGTTTACCCGTAACGCCAATAAAAAAGATGGCTATCTCCATCCTATGGCAGATACGATTTTGTCAACTTTCACCCCCCTATAAGGGTGAGTTCCGGCAAACGAAAATTGCCTACTTTTTTTCCTAGTCTCCTGTACGGTTTGTTTACCCGTAACGCCAATAATAAAGTTGGCTATCTCCATACTATGGAAGATACGTTTTTTTTAACTTTCACCCCCCTATAAGGGTGAATTTCGGCAATCGAAAATCGCCTATTTTTTCCCTAGAATCCTATACGGTTGGTTTACCCGCAACGCCAATAAAAAAGATGGCTATCTCCATACTATGGAAGATATGATTTTTTTTTAACTTTCACCCCCTTATAAGGGTGAGTTCCGGCAAACGAAAATCGCTCATTTTGTTGTCTTAGGTTATTTTACGGTTGGTTTACCCGTAACGCCAATAAAAAAGATGGCTATCTCCCTCCTATGGCAGATACGATTTTGTCAACTTTCACCCCCCTATAAGGGTGAGTTCCGGCAAACGAAAATCGCCTACTTTTTTCCTAGTCTCGTTTAAGGTTGGATTACCCGCAACGCCAATAAAAAAGATGGCTATCTCCATACTATGGAAGATACGATTTTTGTTAACTTTCTCCCCCCTATAAGGGTGAGTTCCGGCAAACGAAAATCGCTCATTTTTTTCTTAGGCTCCTGTACGGTTGGTTTACCCGTAACGCCAATAATAAAGATGTCTATCTCCATACTATGGAAGATACGTTTTTTTTTCAACATTCACCCCCTTATAATGGTGAGTTCCGGCAAACGAAAATCGCCTATGTTTTTCCTAGTCTCCTTTACGGTTGGTTTACCCGCAACGCCAATAAAAAAGATGGCTATCTCCATACTATGGAAGATACGATTTTTTTTAACTTTCACCCCCCTATAAGGGTGAGTTCCGGCAAACGGAAATCGCTCATTTTTTTCCTAGGCATCTGTACGGTTGGTTTACCCGTAACGCCAATAAAAAAGATGGCTATCTCCATACTATGGAAAATACGTTTTTTTTTAAACTTTCACCCCCCTATGAGGGTGAATTCCGGCAAACGAAAATCGCCTATTTTTTTTCCTAGTCTCCTTTACGGTTGGTTTACCCGCAACGCCAATAAAAAAGATGGCTATCTCCATACTATGGAAGATACGATTTTGTTTAACTTTCACCCACCTATAAGGGTGAGTTTCGGCAAACGAAAATCGCCTATTTTTGTTCCTAGTCTCCTTTACGGTTGGTTTACCCGCAACGCCAATAGAAAAGATGGCTATCTCCATACTATGGAAGATACGATTTTTATAAACTTTCACCCCCCTATAAGGGTGAGTTCCGGCAAACGAAAATCGCCTATTTTTTTCCTAGTCTTCTTTACGGTTGGTTTACCCGCAACACCAATAAAAAAGATGGCTGTCTACATACTATGGAAGATATCATTTTTTTTAACTTTCACCCCCTTATAAGGGTGAGTTCCGGCAAACGAAAATCGCTCATTATTTTTTCCTAGGTTCCTTTACGTTTGGTTTACCCGTAACGCCAATAAAAAAGATGGCTATCTCCATACTATGGCAGATTCGATTTTTTTTATACACTTTCACCCCCTCATAAGGGTGACTTCCGGCAAACGAAAATCGCCTATTTTTTCCCCTAGTCTCTTTTACGGTTGGTTTACCCGCAACGCCAATAAAAAAGATGGTTATCTCCATACTATGGAAGATACGATTTTTTTTAACTTTCACCCCCCTATAAGAGTGAGTTCCGGCAAACGAAAATCGCTCATTTTTTTTCTTAGGTTCCTTTACGGTTGGTTTATCCGTAACGCCAAAAAAAATATGGCTATCTCCATACTATGGCAGATACGATTTTTGTTAACTTTCACCCCCCTATAAGGGTGAGTTCCGGCAAACGAAAATCGCTCATTCTTTTCTTAGGCTCCTGTACGGTTGGTTTACCCGTAAGGCCAATAATAAAGATGGCTATCTCCATACTATGGAAGATACGTTTTTTTTCAACATTCACCCCCCTATATGGGTGAGTTCCGGCAAACGAAAATCGACTTTTTTTTCCTAGTCTCCTTTACGGTTGGTTTACCCGCAACGCCAATAAAAAAGATGGCTATCTCCATACTATGGAAGATACGATTTTGTTTAACTATCACCCCCCTATAAGGGGGTTCCGGCAAACAAAAATCGCGCATTTTCTTTTTCTAGGTTCCTTTACGGTTCGTTTACCCGTAATGCCAACAAAATAGATGGCTATCTCCATACTATGGCAGAGCCGATGTTTTTAAATAAACTTTCACCCCCTTATAAGGGTGAGTTCCGGCAAACGAAAATCGCTCATTTTTTTCCCTAGGCTCCTGTACGGATGGTTTACCCATAACGCCAACAAAAATGATGGCAATCTCCATACTATGGAAGATAGGATTTTTTTGTACCTTTCACCCCCCTATAAGGGTGAGTTTCGGCAAACGAAAATGGCTCATTTTTTTGTCCTAGGTTCCTTTACGGCTGGTTTACCCGCAACGCCAATAAAAAAGATGGCTATCTCCATACTATGGAAGATACGATTTTTAATAACTTTCAGCCCCCTATAAGGGTGAGTTCCGGCAAACGAAAATCGCCTATTTTTTTCCGAGACTCCTTTACGCTTGGTTTACCCGCAACGCCAATAAAAAAGATGGCTATCTCTTTACTATGGAAGATACGATTTTGTTTAACTTCCACCCCCCTGTAAGGGTGAGTTGCGGCAAACGAAAATCGCCTTTTTTTTACCTAGACTCCGTTACGGTTGGTTTACCCGCAACGCCAATAAAAATAATGGCTATCTCCATACTATGGAAGATCCGATTTTTTTTAACTTTCACCCCCCTATGAGGGTGAGTTCCGGCACACGAAAATCGCTCATTTTTTTCCTAGGCTTCTGTAGGGTTGGTTTACCCGTAACGCCAATAAAAAAGATGGCTATCTCCATACTATGGAAGATACGTTTTTTTTTACTTTCACCCCCCTATGAGGGTGAGTTCCGGCAAACGAAAATCGCCTATTTTAGTTCCTAGTCTCCTTGACGGTTGGTTTACTCGCAACGCCAATAAAATAGATGGCTATCTCCATACTATGGAAGATACGATTTTGTTTAACTTTCACTTACCTATAAGGGTGAGTTTCGGCAAACGAAAATCGCCTATTTTTGTTCGTAGTCTCCTTTACGGTTGGTTTACCCGCAACGCCAATAAAAAAGATGGCTATCTCCATACTATGGAAGATACGATTTTTTTAAACTTTCACCCCCCTATAAGGGTGAGTTCCGGCAAACGAAAATCGCCTATTTTTTTCCTAGTCTTCTTTACGGTTGGTTTACCCGCAACACCAATGAAAAAGATGGCTATCTCTTTACTATGGAAGATACGATTTTGTTTAACTTTCACCCCCCTATAAGGGTGAGTTTCGGCAAACGAAAATCGCCTATTTTTTTCCTAGTCTCCTTTACGGTTGGGTTACGCGCAACGCCAATAAAAAAGATGGCTATCTCCATACTATGGAAGATGCGATTTTTTTTAACTATCACCCCCCTATAAGGGGGTTCCGGCAAACAAAAATCGCTCATTTTCTTTTTCTAGGTTCCTTTACGGTTCGTTTACCCGTAATGCCAACAAAATAGATGGCTATCTCCATACTATGGCAGAGCCGATGTTTTTAAATAAACTTTCACCCCCTTATAAGGGTGAGTTCCGGCAAACGAAAATCGCTCATTTTTTTCCCTAGGCTCCTGTACGGATGGTTTACCCATAACGCCAATAAAAATGATGGCAATCTCCATACTATGGAAGATAGGATTTTTTTGTACCTTTCACCCCCCTATAAGGGTGAGTTTCGGCAAACGAAAATGGCTCATTTTTTTGTCCTAGGTTCCTTTACGGCTGGTTTACCCGCAACGCCAATAAAAAAGATGGCTATCTCCATACTATGGAAGATACGATTTTTAATAACTTTCAGCCCCCTATAAGGGTGAGTTCCGGCAAACGAAAATCGCCTATTTTTTTCCGAGTCTCCTTTACGCTTGGTTTACCCGCAACGCCAATAAAAAAGATGGCTATCTCTTTACTATGGAAGATACGATTTTGTTTAACTTCCACCCCCCTGTAAGGGTGAGTTCCGGCAAACGAAAATCGCCTTTTTTTTACCTAGACTCCGTTACGGTTGGTTTACCCGCAACGCCAATAAAAATAATGGCTATCTCCATACTATGGAAGATCCGATTTTTTTTAACTTTCACCCCCCTATGAGGGTGAGTTCCGGCACACGAAAATCGCTCATTTTTTTCCTAGGCTTCTGTACGGTTGGTTTACCCGTAACGCCAATAAAAAAGATGGCTATCTCCATACTATGGAAGATACGTTTTTTTTTACTTTCACCCCCCTATGAGGGTGAGTTCCGGCAAACGAAAATCGCCTATTTTAGTTCCTAGTCTCCTTGACGGTTGGTTTACTCGAAACGCCAATAAAAAAGATGGCTATCTCCATACTATGGAAGATACGATTTTGTTTAACTTTCACTTACCTATAAGGGTGAGTTTCGGCAAACGAAAATCGCCTATTTTTGTTCGTAGTCTCCTTTACGGTTGGTTTACCCGCAACGCCAATAAAAAAGATGGCTATCTCCATACTATGGAAGATACGATTTTTTTAAACTTTCACCCCCCTATAAGGGTGAGTTCCGGCAAACGAAAATCGCCTATTTTTTTCCTAGTCTTCTTTACGGTTGGTTTACCCGCAACACCAATGAAAAAGATGGCTATCTCTTTACTATGGAAGATACGATTTTGTTTAACTTCCACCCCCCTGTAAGGGTGAGTTCCGGCAAACGAAAATCGCTCATTATTTTTTCCTAGGTTCCTTTACGTTTGGGTTACCCGTAACGCCAATAAAGAAGATGGCTATCTCCATACTATGGCAGATTCGATTTTTTTTATACACTTTCACCCCCTCATAAGGGTGAGTTCCGGCAAACGAATATCGCCTATTTTTTCCCCTAGTCTCTTTTACGGTTGGTTTACCCGCAACGCCAATAAAAAAGATGGTTATCTCCATACTATGGGAGATACGATTTTTTTTAACTTTCACCCCCCTATAAGAGTGAGTTCCGGCAAACGAAAATCGCTCATTTTTTTTCCTAGGTTCCTTGACGGTTGGTTTATCCGTAACGACAAAAAAAATATGGCCATCTCCATACTATGGCAGATACGATTTTTTATACACTTTCACCCCCTCATAAGGGTGAGTTCCGGCAAACGAAAATCGCCTATTTTTTTCCCTTAGTCACCTTTACGGTTGGTTTACCCGCAACGCCAATAAAAAAGATGGCTATCTCCATACTATGGAAGATACGATTTTTTTTAACTTTCACCCCCCTATAAGAGTGAGTTCCGGCAAACGAAAATCGCTCATTTTTTTCCTAGGTTCCTTTACGGTTGGTTTATCCGTAACGCCAAAAAAAAGATGGCTATCTCCATACTATGGCAGATACGATTTTTTTCAACTTTCACCCCCCTATAAGGGTGAGTTCCGGCAAACGAAAATCGCTCATTATTTTTTCCTAGGTTCCTTTACGGTTGGTTTACCCGTAACGCCAATAAAAAAGATGGCTATCTCCATACTATGGCAGATTCGATTTTTTAAATAAACTTTCACCCCCCTATAAGGGTGTGTTCCGGCAAACGAAAATCGCTCATTTTTTTTCCTAGGCTCCTGTACGGTTGGTTTACCCGTAACGCCAATACAAGAGATGGCTATCTCCATACTATGGAAGATATGATTTTTTGTCAACTGTCACCCCCTTATAAAGGTGAGTTCCGGCAAACGAAAATCGCTCATTTTTTTTGTCCTAGGTTACTTTAGGGTTGGTTTACCCGTAACGCCAATAAAAAAGATGGCTATCTCCATCCTATGGCAGATACGATTTTGTCAACTTTCACCCCCCTATAAGGGTGAGTTCCGGCAAACGAAAATTGCCTACTTTTTTTCCTAGTCTCCTGTACGGTTTGTTTACCCGTAACGCCAATAATAAAGTTGGCTATCTCCATACTATGGAAGATACGTTTTTTTTAACTTTCACCCCCCTATAAGGGTGAATTTCGGCAATCGAAAATCGCCTATTTTTTCCCTAGAATCCTATACGGTTGGTTTACCCGCAACGCCAATAAAAAAGATGGCTATCTCCATACTATGGAAGATATGATTTTTTTTTAACTTTCACCCCCTTATAAGGGTGAGTTCCGGCAAACGAAAATCGCTCATTTTGTTGTCTTAGGTTATTTTACGGTTGGTTTACCCGTAACGCCAATAAAAAAGATGGCTATCTCCCTCCTATGGCAGATACGATTTTGTCAACTTTCACCCCCCTATAAGGGTGAGTTCCGGCAAACGAAAATCGCCTACTTTTTTCCTAGTCTCGTTTAAGGTTGGATTACCCGCAACGCCAATAAAAAAGATGGCTATCTCCATACTATGGAAGATACGATTTTTGTTAACTTTCTCCCCCCTATAAGGGTGAGTTCCGGCAAACGAAAATCGCTCATTTTTTTCTTAGGCTCCTGTACGGTTGGTTTACCCGTAACGCCAATAATAAAGATGTCTATCTCCATACTATGGAAGATACGTTTTTTTTTCAACATTCACCCCCTTATAATGGTGAGTTCCGGCAAACGAAAATCGCCTATGTTTTTCCTAGTCTCCTTTACGGTTGGTTTACCCGCAACGCCAATAAAAAAGATGGCTATCTCCATACTATGGAAGATACGATTTTTTTTAACTTTCACCCCCCTATAAGGGTGAGTTCCGGCAAACGGAAATCGCTCATTTTTTTCCTAGGCATCTGTACGGTTGGTTTACCCGTAACGCCAATAAAAAAGATGGCTATCTCCATACTATGGAAAATACGTTTTTTTTTAAACTTTCACCCCCCTATGAGGGTGAATTCCGGCAAACGAAAATCGCCTATTTTTTTTCCTAGTCTCCTTTACGGTTGGTTTACCCGCAACGCCAATAAAAAAGATGGCTATCTCCATACTATGGAAGATACGATTTTGTTTAACTTTCACCCACCTATAAGGGTGAGTTTCGGCAAACGAAAATCGCCTATTTTTGTTCCTAGTCTCCTTTACGGTTGGTTTACCCGCAACGCCAATAGAAAAGATGGCTATCTCCATACTATGGAAGATACGATTTTTATAAACTTTCACCCCCCTATAAGGGTGAGTTCCGGCAAACGAAAATCGCCTATTTTTGTTCCTAGTCTCCTTTACGGTTGGTTTACCCGCAACACCAATAAAAAAGATGGCTATCTCTTTACTATGGAAGATACGATTTTGTTTAACATTCACCCCCCTGTAAGGGTGAGTTCCGGCAAACGAAAATCGCTCATTATTTTTTCCTAGGTTCCTTTACGTTCCGTTTACCCGTAACGCCAATAAAAAAGATGGCTATCTCCATACTATGGCAGATTCGATTTTTTTTATACACTTTCACCCCCTCATAAGGGTGACTTCCGGCAAACGAAAATCGCCTATTTTTTCCCCTAGTCTCTTTTACGGTTGGTTTACCCGCAACGCCAATAAAAAAGATGGTTATCTCCATACTATGGAAGATACGATTTTTTTAACTTTCACCCCCCTATAAGAGTGAGTTCCGGCAAACGAAAATCGCTCATTTTTTTTCTTAGGTTCCTTTACGGTTGGTTTATCCGTAACGCCAAAAAAAATATGGCTATCTCCATACTATGGCAGATACGATTTTTTTCAACTTTCACCCCCCTATAAGGGTGAGTTCCGGCAAACGAAAATCGCTCATTTTTTTGTCCTAGGTTACTTTACGGTTGGTTTACCCGTAACGCCAATAAAAAAGATGGCTATCTCCATACTATGGCAGATACGATTTTGTCAATTTACACCCCCCTAAAAGGGTGGGTTCCGGCAAACGAAAATCGCCTACTTTTTTTCCTAGTCTCGTTTACGGTTGGTTTACCCGCAACGCCAATAAAAGATGGCTATCTCGATACTATGGAAGATACGATTTTTTTTAACTTTCACCCCCCTCTAAGGGTAAGCTCCGGCGAACGAAAATCGCTCATTTTTTTTCCTAGGCTCCTGTACGGTTTGTTTACCCGTAACGCCAATAATAAAGATGGCTATCTCCATACTATGGAAGATACGTTTTTTTTTCAACTTTCACCCCCCTATAAGGGTGAGTTTCGGCAATCGAAAATCGCCTATTTTTTTGTCCTAGGTTACTTTACGGTTGGTTTACCCGTAACGCCAATAAAAAAGATGGCTATCTCCATCCTATGGCAGATACGATTTTGTCAACTTTCACCCCCCTATAAGGGTGAGTTCCGGCAAACGAAAATCGCCTACTTTTTTTCCTAGTCTCGTTTAAGGTTGGTTTACCCGCAACGCCAATAAAAAAGATGTCTATCTCCATACTATGAAAGATACGATTTTTGTTAACTTTCACCCCCCTATAAGGGTGAGTTCCGGCAAACGAAAATCGCTCATTCTTTTCTTAGGCTCCTGTACGGTTGGTTTACCCGTAACGCCAATAATAAAGATGGCTATCTCCATACTATGGAAGATACGTTTTTTTTTACTTTCACCCCCCTATGAGGGTGAGTTCCGGCAAACGAAAATCGCCTATTTTAGTTCCTAGTCTCCTTGACGGTTGGTTTACTCGCAACGCCAATAAAAAAGATGGCTATCTCCATACTATGGAAGATACGATTTTGTTTAACTTTCACTTACCTATAAGGGTGAGTTTCGGCAAACGAAAATCGCCTATTTTTGTTCGTAGTCTCCTTTACGGTTGGTTTACCCGCAACGCCAATAAAAAAGATGGTTATCTCCATACTATGGGAGATACGATTTTTTTTAACTTTCACCCCCCTATAAGAGTGAGTTCCGGCAAACGAAAATCGCTCATTTTTTTTCCTAGGTTCCTTGACGGTTGGTTTATCCGTAACGACAAAAAAAATATGGCCATCTCCATACTATGGCAGATACGATTTTTTATACACTTTCACCCGCTCATAAGGGTGAGTTCCGGCAAACGAAAATCGCCTATTTTTTTCCCTTAGTCTCCTTTACGGTTGGTTTACCCGCAACGCCAATAAAAAAGATGGCTATCTCCATACTATGGAAGATACGATTTTTTTTAACTTTCACCCCCCTATAAGAGTGAGTTCCGGCAAACGAAAATCGCTCATTTTTTTCCTAGGTTCCTTTACGGTTGGTTTATCCGTAACGCCAAAAAAAAGATGGCTATCTCCATACTATGGCAGATACGATTTTTTTCAACTTTCACCCCCCTATAAGGGTGAGTTCCGGCAAACGAAAATCGCTCATTATTTTTTCCTAGGTTCCTTTACGGTTGGTTTACCCGTAACGCCAATAAAAAAGATGGCTATCTCTATACTATGGCAGATTCGATTTTTTAAATAAACTTTCACCCCCCTATAAGGGTGTGTTCCGGCAAACGAAAATCGCTCATTTTTTTTCCTAGGCTCCTGTACGGTTGGTTTACCCGTAACGCCAATACAAGAGATGGCTATCTCCATACTATGGAAGATATGATTTTTTGTCAACTGTCACCCCCTTATAAAGGTGAGTTCCGGCAAACGAAAATCGCTCATTTTTTTTGTCCTAGGTTACTTTAGGGTTGGTTTACCCGTAACGCCAATAAAAAAGATGGCTATCTCCATACTATGGCAGATACGATTTTGTCAACTTTCACCCCCCTATAAGGGTGAGTTCCGGCAAAAGAAAATTGCCTACTTTTTTTCCTAGTCTCCTGTACGGTTTGTTTACCCGTAACGCCAATAATAAAGTTGGCTATCTCCATACTATGGAAGATACGTTTTTTTTAACTTTCACCCCCCTATAAGGGTGAATTTCGGCAATCGAAAATCGCCTATTTTTTCCCTAGAATCCTATACGGTTGGTTTACCCGCAACGCCAATAAAAAAGATGGCTATCTCCATACTATGGAAGATATGATTTTTTTTTAACTTTCACCCCCTTATAAGGGTGAGTTCCGGCAAACGAAAATCGCTCATTTTGTTGTCTTAGGTTACTTTACGGTTGGTTTACCCGTAACGCCAATAAAAAAGATGGCTATCTCCCTCCTATGGCAGATACGATTTTGTCAACTTTCACCCCCCTATAAGGGTGAGTTCCGGCAAACGAAAATCGCCTACTTTTTTCCTAGTCTCGTTTAAGGTTGGATTACCCGCAACGCCAATAAAAAAGATGGCTATCTCCATACTATGGAAGATACGATTTTTGTTAACTTTCTCCCCCCTATAAGGGTGAGTTCCGGCAAACGAAAATCGCTCATTTTTTTCTTAGGCTCCTGTACGGTTGGTTTACCCGTAACGCCAATAATAAAGATGTCTATCTCCATACTATGGAAGATACGTTTTTTTTTTCAACATTCACCCCCTTATAATGGTGAGTTCCGGCAAACGAAAATCGCCTATGTTTTTCCTAGTCTCCTTTACGGTTGGTTTACCCGCAACGCCAATAAAAAAGATGGCTATCTCCATACTATGGAAGATACGATTTTTTTTAACTTTCACCCCCCTATAAGGGTGAGTTCCGGCAAACGGAAATCGCTCATTTTTTTCCTAGGCATCTGTACGGTTGGTTTACCCGTAACGCCAATAAAAAAGATGGCTATCTCCATACTATGGAAAATACGTTTTTTTTTAAACTTTCACCCCCCTATGAGGGTGAATTCCGGCAAACGAAAATCGCCTATTTTTTTTCCTAGTCTCCTTTACGGTTGGTTTACCCGCAACGCCAATAAAAAAGATGGCTATCTCCATACTATGGAAGATACGATTTTGTTTAACTTTCACCCACCTATAAGGGTGAGTTTCGGCAAACGAAAATCGCCTATTTTTGTTCCTAGTCTCCTTTACGGTTGGTTTACCCGCAACGCCAATAGAAAAGATGGCTATCTCCATACTATGGAAGATACGATTTTTATAAACTTTCACCCCCCTATAAGGGTGAGTTCCGGCAAACGAAAATCGCCTATTTTTTTCCTAGTCTTCTTTACGGTTGGTTTACCCGCAACACCAATAAAAAAGATGGCTATCTCTTTACTATGGAAGATACGATTTTGTTTAACTTTCACCCCCCTGTAAGGGTGAGTTCCGGCAAACGAAAATCGCTCATTATTTTTTCCTAGGTTCCTTTACGTTCCGTTTACCCGTAACGCCAATAAAAAAGATGGCTATCTCCATACTATGGCAGATTCGATTTTTTTTATACACTTTCACCCCCTCATAAGGGTGACTTCCGGCAAACGAAAATCGCCTATTTTTTCCCCTAGTCTCTTTTACGGTTGGTTTACCCGCAACGCCAATAAAAAAGATGGTTATCTCCATACTATGGAAGATACGATTTTTTTTAACTTTCACCCCCCTATAAGAGTGAGTTCCGGCAAACGAAAATCGCTCATTTTTTTTCTTAGGTTCCTTTACGGTTGGTTTATCCGTAACGCCAAAAAAAATATGGCTATCTCCATACTATGGCAGATACGATTTTTTTCAACTTTCACCCCCCTATAAGGGTGAGTTCCGGCAAACGAAAATCGCTCATTTTTTTGTCCTAGGTTACTTTACGGTTGGTTTACCCGTAACGCCAATAAAAAAGATGGCTATCTCCATACTATGGCAGATACGATTTTGTCAATTTACACCCCCCTAAAAGGGTGGGTTCCGGCAAACGAAAATCGCCTACTTTTTTTCCTAGTCTCGTTTACGGTTGGTTTACCCGCAACGCCAATAAAAGATGGCTATCTCGATACTATGGAAGATACGATTTTTTTTAACTTTCACCCCCCTCTAAGGGTAAGCTCCGGCGAACGAAAATCGCTCATTTTTTTTCCTAGGCTCCTGTACGGTTTGTTTACCCGTAACGCCAATAATAAAGATGGCTATCTCCATACTATGGAAGATACGTTTTTTTTTCAACTTTCACCCCCCTATAAGGGTGAGTTTCGGCAATCGAAAATCGCCTATTTTTTTGTCCTAGGTTACTTTACGGTTGGTTTACCCGTAACGCCAATAAAAAAGATGGCTATCTCCATCCTATGGCAGATACGATTTTGTCAACTTTCACCCCCCTATAAGGGTGAGTTCCGGCAAACGAAAATCGCCTACTTTTTTTCCTAGTCTCGTTTAAGGTTGGTTTACCCGCAACGCCAATAAAAAAGATGTCTATCTCCATACTATGAAAGATACGATTTTTGTTAACTTTCACCCCCCTATAAGGGTGAGTTCCGGCAAACGAAAATCGCTCATTCTTTTCTTAGGCTCCTGTACGGTTGGTTTACCCGTAACGCCAATAATAAAGATGGCTATCTCCATACTATGGAAGATACGTTTTTTTTCAACATTCACCCCCCTATATGGGTGAGTTCCGGCAAACGAAAATCGACTATTTTTTTCCTAGTCTCCTTTACGGTTGGTTTACCCGCAACGCCAATAAAAAAGATGGCTATCTCCATACTATGGAAGATACGATTTTGTTTAACTTTCACCCCCCTATAAGGGTGAGTTTCGGCAAACGAAAATCGCCTATTTTTTTCCTAGTCTCCTTTACGGTTGGGTTACGCGCAACGCCAATAAAAAAGATGGCTATCTCCATACTATGGAACATGCGATTTTTTTTAACTATCACCCCCCTATAAGGGGGTTCCGGCAAACAAAAATCGCTCATTTTCTTTTTCTAGGTTCCTTTACGGTTCGTTTACCCGTAATGCCAACAAAATAGATGGCTATCTCCATACTATGGCAGAGCCGATGTTTTTAAATAAACGTTCACCCCCTTATAAGGGTGAGTTCCGGCAAACGAAAATCGCTCATTTTTTTCCCTAGGCTCCTGTACGGATGGTTTACCCATAACGCCAATAAAAATGATGGCAATCTCCATACTATGGAAGATAGGATTTTTTTGTACCTTTCACCCCCCTATAAGGGTGAGTTTCGGCAACCGAAAATGGCTCATTTTTTTGTCCTAGGTTCCTTTACGGCTGGTTTACCCGCAACGCCAATAAAAAAGATGGCTATCTCCATACTATGGAAGATACGATTTTTAATAACTTTCAGCCCCCTATAAGGGTGAGTTCCGGCAAACGAAAATCGCCTATTTTTTTCCGAGTCTCCTTTACGCTTGGTTTACCCGCAACGCCAATAAAAAAGATGGCTATCTCTTTACTATGGAAGTTACGATTTTGTTTAACTTCCACCCCCCTGTAAGGGTGAGTTCCGGCAAACGAAAATCGCCTTTTTTTTACCTAGACTCCGTTACGGTTGGTTTACCCGCAACGCCAATAAAAATAATGGCTATCTCCATACTATGGAAGATCCGATTTTTTTTAACTTTCTCCCCCCTATGAGGGTGAGTTCCGGCACACGAAAATCGCTCATTTTTTTCCTAGGCTTCTGTACGGTTGGTTTACCCGTAACGCCAATAAAAAAGATGGCTATCTCCATACTATGGAAGATACGTTTTTTTTTACTTTCACCCCCCTATGAGGGTGAGTTCCGGCAAACGAAAATCGCCTATTTTAGTTCCTAGTCTCCTTGACGGTTGGTTTACTCGCAACGCCAATAAAAAAGATGGCTATCTCCATACTATGGAAGATACGATTTTGTTTAACTTTCACTTACCTATAAGGGTGAGTTTCGGCAAACGAAAATCGCCTATTTTTGTTCGTAGTCTCCTTTACGGTTGGTTTACCCGCAACGCCAATAAAAAAGATGGCTATCTCCATACTATGGAAGATACGATTTTTTTAAACTTTCACCCCCCTATAAGGGTGAGTTCCGGCAAACGAAAATCGCCTATTTTTTTCCTAGTCTTCTTTACGGTTGGTTTACCCGCAACACCAATGAAAAAGATGGCTATCTCTTTACTATGGAAGATACGATTTTGTTTAACTTTCACCCCCCTGTAAGGGTGAGTTCCGGCAAACGAAAATCGCTCATTATTTTTTCCTAGGTTCCTTTACGTTTGGGTTACCCGTAACGCCAATAAAGAAGATGGCTATCTCCATACTATGGCAGATTCGATTTTTTTTATACACTTTCACCCCCTCATAAGGGTGAGTTCCGGCAAACGAATATCGCCTATTTTTTCCCCTAGTCTCTTTTACGGTTGGTTTACCCGCAACGCCAATAAAAAAGATGGTTATCTCCATACTATGGGAGATACGATTTTTTTTAACTTTCACCCCCCTATAAGAGTGAGTTCCGGCAAACGAAAATCGCTCATTTTTTTTCCTAGGTTCCTTGACGGTTGGTTTATCCGTAACGACAAAAAAAATATGGCCATCTCCATACTATGGCAGATACGATTTTTTATACACTTTCACCCCCTCATAAGGGTGAGTTCCGGCAAACGAAAATCGCCTATTTTTCTCCCTTAGTCTCCTTTACGGTTGGTTTACCCGCAACGCCAATAAAAAAGATGGCTATCTCCATACTATGGAAGATACGATTTTTTTTAACTTTCACCCCCCTATAAGAGTGAGTTCCGGCAAACGAAAATCGCTCATTTTTTTCCTAGGTTCCTTTACGGTTGGTTTATCCGTAACGCCAAAAAAAGATGGCTATCTCCATACTATGGCAGATACGATTTTTTTCAACTTTCACCCCCCTATAAGGGTGAGTTCCGGCAAACGAAAATCGCTCATTATTTTTTCCTAGGTTCCTTTACGGTTGGTTTACCCGTAACGCCAATAAAAAAGATGGCTATCTCCATACTATGGCAGATTCGATTTTTTAAATAAACTTTCACCCCCCTATAAGGGTGTGTTCCGGCAAACGAAAATCGCTCATTTTTTTTCCTAGGCTCCTGTACGGTTGGTTTACCCGTAACGCCAATACAAAAGATGGCTATCTCCATACTATGGAAGATATGATTTTTTGTCAACTTTCACCCCCTTATAAGGGTGAGTTCCGGCAAACGAAAATCGCTCATTTTTTTGTCCTAGGTTACTTTACGGTTGGTTTACCCGTAACGCCAATAAAAAAGATGGCTATCTCCATACTAAGGCAGATACGATTTTGTCAACTTTCACCCCCCTATAAGGGTGAGTTACGGCAAACGAAAATCGCCTACTTTTTTTCCTAGTCTCCTTTACGGTTGGTTTACCCGCAACGCCAATAAAAAAAGATGGCTATCTCTATACTATGGAAGATACGATTTTTTTTAACTTTCACCCCCCTATAAAGGTGAGTTCCGGCGAACGAAAATCGCTCATTTTTTTTCCCAGGCTCCTGTACGGTTTGTTTACCCGTAACGCCAATAATAAATATGGCTATCTCCATACTATGGAAGATACGTTTTTTTTTCAACTTTCACCCCCTTATAAGGGTGAGTTTCGGCAATCGAAAATCGCCTATTTTTTCCCCTAGTCTCCTATACGGTTGGTTTACCCGCAACGCCAATAAAAAAAGATGGCTATCTCCATACTATGGAAGATACGATTTTGTTTCACTTTCACGCCCCTATAAGGGTGAGTTTCGGCAAACGAAAATCGCCTATTTTTTTTCCTAGTCTCCTTTACGGTTGGTTTACCCGCAACGCCAATAAAAAAGATGGCTATCTCCATACTATGGAAGATACGATTTTTTTAACTTTCACCCCCCTATAAGGGTGAGTTCCGGCAAACGAAAATCGCTCATTTTTTCTCCTAGGTTCCTCTACGGTTGGTTTACCCGTAACGGCAAAAAAAAAGATGGCTATCTCCATACTATGGCAGATACGATTTTGTCAACTTTCACCCCCCTATAAGGGTGAGTTCCCGCAAACGGAAATCGCCTATTTTTTTTCCTAGTCTCCTTTACGGTTCGTTTACCCGCAACGCCAATAAAAAAGATGGCTATCTCCATACTATGGAAGATACGATGTTTTTAAACTTTCACCCCCCTATAAGGGTGAGTTCCGGCAAACGAAAATCGCTCATTTTCTTTCCTAGGCTCCTGTACAGTTGGTTTACCCGTAACGTCAATAAAAAAGATGGCTATCTCCATACTATAAAAGATACGTTTTTTTTCTTTAACTTTCACCCCCCTATAAAGGTGAGTTCCGGCGAACGAAAATCGCTCATTTTTTTTCCCAGGCTCCTGTACGGTTTGTTTACCCGTAACGCCAATAATAAATATGGCTATCTCCATACTATGGAAGATACGTTTTTTTTTCAACTTTCACCCCCTTATAAGGGTGAGTTTCGGCAATCGAAAATCGCCTATTTTTTCCCCTAGTCTCCTATACGGTTGGTTTACCCGCAACGCCAATAAAAAAAGATGGCTATCTCCATACTATGGAAGATACGATTTTGTTTCACTTTCACGCCCCTATAAGGGTGAGTTTCGGCAAACGAAAATCGCCTATTTTTTTTCCTAGTCTCCTTTACGGTTGGTTTACCCGCAACGCCAATAAAAAAGATGGCTATCTCCATACTATGGAAGATACGATTTTTTTAACTTTCACCCCCCTATAAGGGTGAGTTCCGGCAAACGAAAATCGCTCATTTTTTCTCCTAGGTTCCTCTACGGTTGGTTTACCCGTAACGGCAAAAAAAAAGATGGCTATCTCCATACTATGGCAGATACGATTTTGTCAACTTTCACCCCCCTATAAGGGTGAGTTCCCGCAAACGGAAATCGCCTATTTTTTTTCCTAGTCTCCTTTACGGTTCGTTTACCCGCAACGCCAATAAAAAAGATGGCTATCTCCATACTATGGAAGATACGATGTTTTTAAACTTTCACCCCCCTATAAGGGTGAGTTCCGGCAAACGAAAATCGCTCATTTTCTTTCCTAGGCTCCTGTACAGTTGGTTTACCCGTAACGTCAATAAAAAAGATGGCTATCTCCATACTATAAAAGATACGTTTTTTTTCTTCAACTTTCACCCCCCCCCCCCCCCCCCCTTATAAGGGTGAGTTCCGGCCAACGAAAATCTCCTTTTTTTCCTAGTCTCCTTTACGGTTGTTTTACCCGCAACGCCAATAAAAAAGATGGCTATCTCCATACTATGGAAGATACGATTTTTTTTAACTTTCACTCCCCTATAACAGTGAGTTCCGGCAAACGAAAATCGCTCATTTTTTTTCCTAGGTTCCTTTACGGTTGGTTTATCCGTAACGCCAAAAAAAAGATGGCTATCTCCATACTACGGCAGATACGATTTTTTTCAACTCTCACCCCCCTATAAGGGTGAGTTCCGGCAAACGAAAATCGCTCATTATTTTTTCCTCGGTTCCTTTACGGTTGGTTTACCCGTAACGCTAATAAAAAAGATGGCTATCTCCATACTATGGCAGATTCGATTTTTTAAATAATCTTTCACCCCCCTATAAGGGTGTGTTCCGGCAAACGAATATCGCTCATTTTTTTTCCTAGGCTCCTGTACGGTTGGTTTACCCGTAACGCCAATAAAAAAGATGGCTATCTCCATACTATGGAAGATATGATTTTTTTTTAACTTTCACCCCCTTATAAGGGTGAGTTCCGGCAAACGAAAATCGCTCATTTTTTTCTTAGGCTCCTGTACGGTTGGTTTACCCGTAACGCCAATAAAAAAGATGGCTATCTCCATCCTATGGCAGATACGATTTTGTCAACTTTCACCCCCCTATAAGGGTGAGTTCCGGGAAAAGAAAATCGCCTACTTTTGTTCCTAGTCTCGTTTAAGGTTGGTTTACCCGCAACGCCAATAAAGAAGATGGCTATCTCCATACTATGGAAGATACGATTTTTGTTAACTTTCACCCCCCTATAAGGGTGAGTTCCGGCAAACGAAAATCGCTCATTTTTTTCTTAGGCTCCTGTACGGTTGGTTTACCCGCAACGCCAATAAAAAAGATGGCTATCTCCACACTATGGAAGATACGATTTTTTTTAACTGTCACCCCCCTATAAGGGTGAGTTCCGGCAAACGAAAATCGCCTACTTTTTTTCCTAGTCTCGTTTAAGGTTGGTTTACCCGCAACGCCAATAAAAAAGATGGCTATCTCCATACTATGGAAGATACGATTTTGTTTAACTTTCACCCCCCTATAAGGGTGAGTTCCGGCAAACGAAAATCGCTCATTTTTTTTCCTAGGCTCCTGTACGGTTGGTTTACCCGTAACGCCAATACAAAAGATGGCTATCTCCATACTATGGAAGATATGATTTTTTGTCAACTTTCACCCCCTTATAAGGGTGAGTTCCGGCAAACGAAAATCGCTCATTTTTTTGTCCTAGGTTACTTTACGGTTGGTTTACCCGTAACGCCAATAAAAAAGATGGCTATCTCCATACTAAGGCAGATACGATTTTGTCAACTTTCACCCCCCTATAAGGGTGAGTTACGGCAAACGAAAATCGCCTACTTTTTTTCCTAGTCTCCTTTACGGTTGGTTTACCCGCAACGCCAATAAAAAAAGATGGCTATCTCTATACTATGGAAGATACGATTTTTTTTAACTTTCACCCCCCTATAAAGGTGAGTTCCGGCGAACGAAAATCGCTCATTTTTTTTCCCAGGCTCCTGTACGGTTTGTTTACCCGTAACGCCAATAATAAATATGGCTATCTCCATACTATGGAAGATACGTTTTTTTTTCAACTTTCACCCCCTTATAAGGGTGAGTTTCGGCAATCGAAAATCGCCTATTTTTTCCCCTAGTCTCCTATACGGTTGGTTTACCCGCAACGCCAATAAAAAAAGATGGCTATCTCCATACTATGGAAGATACGATTTTGTTTCACTTTCACGCCCCTATAAGGGTGAGTTTCGGCAAACGAAAATCGCCTATTTTTTTTCCTAGTCTCCTTTACGGTTGGTTTACCCGCAACGCCAATAAAAAAGATGGCTATCTCCATACTATGGAAGATACGATTTTTTTAACTTTCACCCCCCTATAAGGGTGAGTTCCGGCAAACGAAAATCGCTCATTTTTTCTCCTAGGTTCCTCTACGGTTGGTTTACCCGTAACGGCAAAAAAAAAGATGGCTATCTCCATACTATGGCAGATACGATTTTGTCAACTTTCACCCCCCTATAAGGGTGAGTTCCCGCAAACGGAAATCGCCTATTTTTTTTCCTAGTCTCCTTTACGGTTCGTTTACCCGCAACGCCAATAAAAAAGATGGCTATCTCCATACTATGGAAGATACGATGTTTTTAAACTTTCACCCCCCTATAAGGGTGAGTTCCGGCAAACGAAAATCGCTCATTTTCTTTCCTAGGCTCCTGTACAGTTGGTTTACCCGTAACGTCAATAAAAAAGATGGCTATCTCCATACTATAAAAGATACGTTTTTTTTCTTCAACTTTCACCCCCCCCCCCCCCTTATAAGGGTGAGTTCCGGCCAACGAAAATCTCCTTTTTTTCCTAGTCTCCTTTACGGTTGTTTTACCCGCAACGCCAATAAAAAAGATGGCTATCTCCATACTATGGAAGATACGATTTTTTTTAACTTTCACTCCCCTATAACAGTGAGTTCCGGCAAACGAAAATCGCTCATTTTTTTTCCTAGGTTCCTTTACGGTTGGTTTATCCGTAACGCCAAAAAAAAGATGGCTATCTCCATACTACGGCAGATACGATTTTTTTCAACTCTCACCCCCCTATAAGGGTGAGTTCCGGCAAACGAAAATCGCTCATTATTTTTTCCTCGGTTCCTTTACGGTTGGTTTACCCGTAACGCTAATAAAAAAGATGGCTATCTCCATACTATGGCAGATTCGATTTTTTAAATAATCTTTCACCCCCCTATAAGGGTGTGTTCCGGCAAACGAATATCGCTCATTTTTTTTCCTAGGCTCCTGTACGGTTGGTTTACCCGTAACGCCAATAAAAAAGATGGCTATCTCCATACTATGGAAGATATGATTTTTTTTTAACTTTCACCCCCTTATAAGGGTGAGTTCCGGCAAACGAAAATCGCTCATTTTTTTCTTAGGCTCCTGTACGGTTGGTTTACCCGTAACGCCAATAAAAAAGATGGCTATCTCCATCCTATGGCAGATACGATTTTGTCAACTTTCACCCCCCTATAAGGGTGAGTTCCGGGAAAAGAAAATCGCCTACTTTTGTTCCTAGTCTCGTTTAAGGTTGGTTTACCCGCAACGCCAATAAAGAAGATGGCTATCTCCATACTATGGAAGATACGATTTTTGTTAACTTTCACCCCCCTATAAGGGTGAGTTCCGGCAAACGAAAATCGCTCATTTTTTTCTTAGGCTCCTGTACGGTTGGTTTACCCGCAACGCCAATAAAAAAGATGGCTATCTCCACACTATGGAAGATACGATTTTTTTTAACTGTCACCCCCCTATAAGGGTGAGTTCCGGCAAACGAAAATCGCCTACTTTTTTTCCTAGTCTCGTTTAAGGTTGGTTTACCCGCAACGCCAATAAAAAAGATGGCTATCTCCATACTATGGAAGATACGATTTTGTTTAACTTTCACCCCCCTATAAGGGTGAGTTCCGGCAAACGAAAATCGCCTATTTTTTTTCCTAGTCTCCTTTACGGTTGGTTTACCCGCAACGCCAATAAAAAAGATGGCTATGTCTATACTATGGAAAATAAGATTTTGTTTAACTTTCACCCACCTATATGGGTGAGTTTCGGCAAACGAAAATCGCCTATTTTTTTCCTAGTCTCCTTTACAGTTGGTTTACCCGCAACGCCAATACAAAAGATGGCTATCTCCATAATATGGAAGATACGATTTTTTTTAACTTTCACCCCCCTATAAGGGTGAGTTCCGGCAAACGAAAATCGCCTATTTTTTCCCTAGTCTCCTTTACGGTTGGTTCACCCGCAACGCCAATAAAAAAGATGGCTATCTCTATACTATGGAAGATACGATTTTGTTTAACTTTCACCCCCCTAGAAGGGTGAGTTCCGGCAAACGAAAATCGCTCATTATTTTTTCCTAGGTTCCTTTACGTTTGGTTTACCCGTAACGCCAATAAAAAAGATGGCTATCTCCATACTATGGCAGATTCGATTTTTTTAATAAACTTCCACCCCCTCAAAAGGGTGAGTTCCGGCAAACGAAAATCGCTTATTTTTTTCCCCCAGTCTCCTTTACGGTTGGTTTACCCGCAACGCCAATAAAAAAAGATGGCTATCTCCATACGATGGAAGATACGATTTTTTTAACTTTCACCCCCTATAAGAGTGAGTTCCGGCAAACGAAAATCGCTCATTTTTTTTCCTAGGCTCCTGTACGGTTGGTTTACTCGTAACGCCAATAAAAAAGATGCCTATCTCCATACTATGGAAGATACGTTTTTTTTCTTCAACTTTCACCCCCCTATAAGGGTGAGTTCCGGCAAACGAAAATCGCCTATTTTTTCCCTAGTCTCCTTTACGGTTGGTTTACCCGCAACGCCAATAAAAAAGATGGCTATCTCTATACTATGGAAGATACGATTTTTTTAAACTTTCACCCCCCTATAAGGGTGAGTTCCGGCGAACGAAAATCGCTCATTTTTTTTCCCAGGTTCCCTTACGGTTGGTTTACGCGCAACGCCAATAAAAAAGATGGCTATCTCCATACTATGGCAGATTCGATTTTTTAAAATAAACTTTCACCTCCTTATAAGGGTGAGTTCCGGCAAACGAAAATCGCCTATTTTTTTTCCTCGTCTCTTTTACGGTTGGTTTACCCGCAACGCCAATAAAAAAGATGGCTATCTCCATACTATGGAAGACGCGATTTTTTAAAACTTTCACCCCCCTATAAGGGTGAGTTCCGGCAAACGAAAATCGCTCATTTTTTTTTCCTAGTCTCCTCTACGATTGGTTTACCCGCAACGCCAATAAAAAAAGATGGCTATCTCCATAATATGGCAGATACGATTTTTTTTTAACTTTCACCCCCCTATAAGGCTGAGTTCCGGCAAATGAAAATCGCTTATTTTTTTTCCCCTAGGTTCCTTTACGGTTGGTTTACCCGCAGCGCCAATAAAAAAGATGGCTATCTCCATACTATGGCAGATTCGATTTTTTTCAATAAACTTTCACCCCCTTATAAGGGTGAGTTCCGGCAAACGAAAATCGCCCATTTTTTTTCCTAGTCTCCTTTACGGTTGGTTTACCCGCAACGCCAATAAAAAAGATGGCTATCTCCATACTATGGAAGATACGATTTTTTTTAACTTTCACCCCCCTATATGGGTGAGTTCTGGCAAACGAAAATCGCTCATTTTTTTCTCCTAGGTTCCTTTACGGTTGGTTTACCCGTAACGCCAATAAAAAACATGGCTATCTCCATACTATGGCAGATTCGATTTTTTTAAATAAACTTTCACCCCCTTATAAGGGTGAGTTCCGGCAAACGAAAATCGCCTATTTTTTTTTTTTTCGTTAAACGAACGAACGCATCAACCGGTCCATCGAACGAACGAATGAACGAACGAACTCCGCAGTCCTAAGTAGTGGTATCGATTGTCACGGGTACACATGTTCGTTGAAAAACCATGCATCGAAAAAAAAATTCTTCGCGTAATCCCTGCTGTTTGATATGTAAAAGAACCTTGTGTTCGTTGGTTCGTTCGATCGTTCAATGCGTTCACACGTTCGTTCGTTTGATGCGTTCGCTCGATCTTTCGTTAACCCGTTGCGTCCGGTCGATCGTTCGTTCGTTGCGCTCGTTAGATCGACCGTTTCATCCTTCATTACCTTCGTTTGATCTTTCGTTTGTTACGAACGAACGAACACCTCAGTCCAAAGTAGTGGTGTTGATTTTCAGGACAAAACTCTCTATGTTCGTACAAAAAACCATATATCGAAAATCAAAATTTCTTTGCGCAATTCCTACTCTTTGACATGAAAAAAAACCTTGCGGTCGTTGGTTCGTTTGATCGTTCAATGCGTTCGCACGATCATTCGTTCGATGCGTTCGCTCGATCTTTCGTTCGTTAACCCGTTGCGCCCATTCGCTCGATCGTTCGTTCGTTGCGTTCGCTCGATCGGTCGTTCGTTCGTTGCGCTCGTTTGATCATTCATTCGCGCTTCACGAGTCGAATGTTAATCGCTTCACTGGAGAACCGACTCATCATACAGTCGCAGTCACTGCTTTCCTCACCATCATCGCAGAGAATAAATTATCGCGGTGCTCGATCAATGGAAAATAAAATTCTTCGCGTAATCACTGCTGTTTGATATGTAAAAGAACCTTGCGTTCGTTGGTTCGTTCGATTGTTCAATGCGTTCACACGTTCGCTCAATCTTTCGTTCGTTAACCCGTTGCGCTCATTCGCTCGATCGTTCGTTCGTTGCGTTCGCTCGAACGATCGTTCGTTGCGTTCTCTCGATCATTCGTTCGTTGCGTTCGCTCGATCGTTCGTGCGTTGCGTTCGCTCGATCGTTCGTTCGTTCGTTCGATCGTTCATTCGCGCTTGACGAGTCGAATGTTAATCGCTTCACTGGAAAACCGACTCATCATACAGTCGCAGTCACTGCTTTCCTCACCATCATCGCAGAGAATAAATTATCGCGGTGCTTGAACAATGGAAAATAAAATTCTTCGCGTAATCACTGCTGTTTGATATGTAAAAGAACCTTGTATTCGTTGGTTCGTTCGATCGTTCAATGCGTTGACACGTTCGTTCGTTCGATGCGTTCGCTCGATCTTTCGTTCGTTAACCCGTCGCGTCCGTTCGATCGTTCGTTCGTGCGCTCGATCGTTCGTTTAATCGATCGTGCGTTCGTTGCGTTCACTCGATCGTTCGTTCGTAGCGCTCATTCGATCGTTCGTTCCGACGTTTATTACGCTTGTTCGATATTTCGTTGTCTAATTCCTTCGTTCAATCACTGCATTTTCATATGCACAAGAAGCTTGTGTTCATTCACTCGTTCGTTTATTCGTTCATTGCGATCGTTCTATCCTTCGGTGTGTTCGTTCGTTCATTTTTATGAAACGGATTCAAAATAGAATTAAAAAACTAGATATAGAAATTGACATTGAATTAAAAATTCAAAAATCGAAATCGTCATTGAAATGAAAATTCAAATGAATGTTCCCAAGCTATATTCTTTTCGAAAATAAAAGTTGAAATGAAAAGTTGAAAAATGAAAAACGAAATAAAAAACGGCTATCGTAATAAAATATCGTAAAAGAAAAAATCAAAATCGACCTTAAAGGAATCGAAATCAAAATCGGTGTTCTCTTTGGGTCATTCGTTCGTTCCGTTCACTCGATCGTTCGATCGTTCGATCGTTCTTTCGTTGCGCTCGTTCGATCGTTCGTTTCCTCGTTCATTACCCTCGTTTGATCTTTCGTTTGTTACGAACGAACGAACACCTGAGTCCAAAGTAGTGGTGTTGATTTTC